>VCAZ01000024.1:1170781-1738281 GCA_005784505.1 Bagarius yarrelli
TGGTTAATTTGTTTTTTTTTAAAATTACTGCTAATTGGAAGATCAGAGTTTGATTCCCAGCCCTATCAATTTGCCCCTACTGGCACCCCTGAGCAGGACCCTTAAATAAAGGTAATAAATGGATAAGGGCGTCTGGCAAATGTTATAAATATAAATGTTATAATGAATATAAAAAATCTTTATGTGATTAATTTTAAAGCTGTAAAAAATACAGTTAAAATACTACAAAATGTTACCAATAAATCCCGATCTGTTATGCGAAGATCAACTCTAATTTAGTTTCGAAAAAAACGCATGTTATTATTACGAGTATGCGGTAAACTTCATAGAAAGACATTTCAGCTATGCTTTATTTGTCGATTTGCAGTAAGTGCTGTAGCGCATAAAACATGTGCGACGGAATTCTTTTCACAGAAACTTGTTATATGTTGTTGTACAATGAATCAACAGTTTTCGTTTTTGTCATGCCAGCGCAACCACATTAAAATGTAAAATAGCTTAGCCAAGCATATTAAATAAACAAACACAGCATGGGCTTAGATAAACTATGTATGTTATTGAAACGGTTGATTGTATTGTAAGTAAAACATATTACGGGCGGAACTAAAAGTAAAATTTACGTTAAAAGTTGCGTTATGATACCTCCCTTAACCCTTGCGTGGCGTTTCCGTCTGTGGACCTAAATTCAATGTTAATTTAAAGAAAAATTGTGCTTTTAATTATATTTTTAGCCCCGGACTCATTGACCTTGACTTATTTTCTATTCAGAACATAAAATTAACACATTTTTTTTTAACATAAAACATTTTTAAACATGATCTAACTGGATAAATAGTAAATATTTTCCAGAAATGACATCTATATTGCTTGTAAGTAAGCTAAAATATGTATTGATATAGCTGTAATGCGGTGGGCTAGGTAACAAAAACATGACCACCACCTCAGGGCTCATTTTTGAGGTTAAAGCTATAATGTCCAAATGACAGAAAGCTAATGTATTATAAATTATTCTGTGGACTGAAAGATATACATTAAGCCGAGCTCACGCTGTACATACATCAGTGTCTGTAGTACCTCGTCTATAATGAACAGGAAATTCTTCTTCCAAATTTTTTAGATAGTTAAGCTGTTTTCTCGCATTCTGATGACCCATCTTCTTGCAGATACGGATGCAATATCTTTAGACGTGTTAAGTGGGGATATTTCATTTCAGAACTTTTTTTTTTATACAATTGAGAGTTAAGGGCCTTGCCCAGGTAGCAATTAGGTAGCAGTTTCCTTAAGTGTGCTGGGGAAATTACGTGACAGTTGCAGATACTGTAAAAATATAAGTATGTGATCTCTGATGATACTTTCTGTTGTATGCACAGGTTTGAATACACCTGGCCAAATTCCATGATTTTAAGAAAAACACAACCTCTACGACAAAACTACACTTTCCTTAATACACTGTGTAGCTGTAGACTTCTCGGAGAACCCATGGTTATCCTGTTCCACTACCAAACACACCTATTTTGGGCATGAAAACTGGCCCAAAAATCAAGAAAACAGTTTGCCAAACATTTTTATCAGAAAAAGAAAGATAAAACAGGAGTGCCAACATAACAGGAGTGTATAAGACTGTGGGAGGTGCTAGCTCAGTGGTTAAGGTGTTGGACTGCTAAGTGGAAGACTGTAGGTTTGATTCCCAGTACAGGATATTTGTGCCTACCAAATACTGTAAATGTAAATGATGTACACAGCCATACAAAGGGGTTATACAGAGGGGTGAGTCTTCCTGTGTTGTGTTGTAGCACAAATTAGAAATAGAATAGAAATAAAGTAAATATAAGAACAGGCAGCTGGTGATATTTTGGTGTAACATTGTTAAAGTTGTTTATTTCTATTGCTTATGAAGCTGTGGACTAACTGCATTGAGGTCAGCCATGTTGCAGCAAGGGAAGAGTTAGGAGCCATACTCAAGGGCCTAACAGTGGCAGCGTGGAGATGGTAAGGTTTGAACCCTTATTCTCTATCAACAACCCAGTGACACCAATGCTTTACAACCAATGCTTTATGTTTGTGGTGGTATGTGCAGAGTTCTTTTGGCCTCAAACTGTTTGCAATAAATACAGACTGTTTCTTAACGCCTGGCAAAAACCTGAGTCTTATAAACCAAAGTTAATTTTGTCATTCTTGACCGCCTACATGCTTCAGATTTTTAAAAAAAAAACTGATTAGTTACATCAGAAAGGCAGCTTTAGATATAATCAGCAGCTTCAGGGTCACTTCTTTCCATTTACACACATGAGGAAGTTTTGTGCCTGCCCTGTGTGTTTTGTTTTTAATCCCAATTTAATGCCAAACCCTGAACCTTAATTCCATTTATTCTTAGTCCATTTAAACTCATTCAACCTGGTTGGTATTATCTATAAATCTGTTAAATTAGCTTTAATTGCTAGGATTACCAAAGTTCCTGCTTGCACATGGTTTATTAATATGTTGCCCTCTCTCTCTCTCTCTCTCTCTCTCTCTCTCTCTCTCTCTCTCTCTCTCCCTCCCTGTCTTTCTCTTCCCTATTTAACACTTGATATTTCAGTCTCTATCAGAAAACAACAACTCCAATCCAATAAGCATCTTGTTATAACTAGAATACATTTCCTGGTCAATGTTTTGCAAGTAGTACACGTTTTATCTTAACATTTTTTCCTCAGCATTACCTTTGGCCTGCGTGTTGGGAATAAATTAATTATTTATATGCCGAATTTTAACACATAAAATTAAAGTGAATTAAATACTATGATAAAGAAGCTAACAAGAAACCAAAAGCAAAAACTAGCTATTACTTAGCCTTACATCATATACAGTAATCATGTCAACAAAACAAAACAAAAAATTTAACAAACAAGCTAAACATTTCGGATGCACGTTAGACTCGCTTCGATCTGCATACCAAAAATGGAGGCGTGCATCTAATTATTTTTACTTTTTTTATGGTTAATTGTTTAAGTTTTGTGAAAAGGTGACCTAAAAAATCTTTAATGTCTAATTAAAACTTGTGGAAAATATAAATTGGAATCAGAGGCCTTTAGCCGAATCTTACCTATGAAAAAAGTCTTTCTTTTTCCCTGCAATGGCTTTCAGTCTGTTTTAGAATCGTTTCTAAAATGTTGTTACTGCTTGAATGGATTAGCACCTGAATATCTCACTAAGATCATCCAATCAGAGATCACTAAACATTCTGTAGTCTAGTTTGAAACTGAGAGCAGATCATGCCTTGGTGGATGTGATTTTGCCAGTCTGTCGACAAAACCCGCCTCAACCCATTCTTAAATTTTTTGCTCCTTGTAAACCAAACTGTGGCATTTTTACTTTCAGTTGCTCATTAGTAATTGTTTATGTTTCACTGTCTAAATTCACTAATATTATTTCTGGACTATAAACTAAAAAATATTTTAATATAGTTTGTCTAATTTCATGTTATGATTCAATGTTAATCCAGGAATCATAAAATTTCCAGTGTTCACTTGAATCTGCCAGGGAGTTTCATCAAAGCAGTGATGCAGTGCTTTATCAAGAAATCCAGACAAAAGGTGAGGCTTTACAAAGGCTGTGTTGTAATTCCAAAAAGAAATATGAATGTGGGTTTCTTTCTAGTAATATTAAGTAATATTAAGGAGGGGTAGGCGGGGGTTCTTTACACTCACCTTTATATTTGTGAACCTTAAATTGCCCTTGATGATTTACAATCATAAGCATATATTTATTTATTTTTTTTACTTTCCATCTTCTTTTTGTCAAGCTACACATCAGGGCGGTGTATAAATATCGATAACTATTGCAAAATTTTTTCCAACGATATTGTATCGATATTCTAATCTGAAAACTTTTAATGCGTAATTAAATTCCAGTTTTACCCTGATTTATGTTTCTGTTAATATTCAATTAAAACCTTTAGTTGTGTCAAACAACTTTCCCCTCTTTTTAATGTCCAGATCAGGTTTCTGTAACGTTTTTATTTTTTTTCATACCATTTGAGGTAGATTTTCTCTGCCACTGTTGCCCCTCTGCCTTGTTTATGCTACAGGATATTAAGTCTGATTTAAGCCCGATTTGCAAGTTACTGTAATGATAAAAAGCAGGTGATCGGCACTCAGCAATCTTTATGTGTGAACTAATCCAGAACGCATCAAAGTGGGCTACTGATAGCCAACAAATACCCAGCATAAAAAAAATATCTGAACCGACATCATGTGGTTTCAGGTGTGGTGACAAGCTACAGCCAATGAAAGAGCAAGTCATGTGTTAAGGTCACCGGAAGAAAAAACAGCTGCAGCAACATGGAATTGAACTGTGGGAGGAGAACGAAAGCTTATTGATAACAATTTCAAACAAGACGTACTATAACCGAGCTAAGAAAGAGAAGTCGCTAATGCTCTTCAACAGCCAGGTGAGCTAACGTTAAATAAGTTAACTAATTCAGTAGGAACATTATGAGAGATAGGGTAGAACGATGCCTTCACATGGCAGCTGAAATAACCCGGTAGTGTGACTGTAGTGCACTAGTCTCTGCCTCTTATTGGCAAACGATGGAAATGTCCTCATTCTAAGCCAATCAACATTGGTTTTGTCATTGTCTCCCACCCCCAAATACACACCAATCATAATCAGTTATGTCGTTGTCTTCGACCCCGAACACACATCTACCAATCGTTTGATTACTCGTTTCGGAAAAAAATTAATGCTGATGCTAATGTTTATTTCCAACACTGTTATTCCCATCACTGTTTATGAGCTTGGGTTATTGTCCTGGTTTCCTCCTACTCACTAAAATGCCCCTAGATGTGGCCATCTAATAAGTAGTTGCCCTTTGTTTCCTGAAAGAGACTTTTAAGTGAGACAAAACAGGCATGGTTTTGCTTAGAAAATCCATCAACAGGGCTGATTTAATCTTACAACCTTGTTCAAAGCGATAGAATTCCATTAGTTGTTACTGTAGAAATGCTTTTAGAAAAGCTTCTAGTAGAACAGGTTCTGTGAGATCGTTGTACAACAGAATACACATTTCGCTGAAATGACCACAAATTGTATTGATTCATAATGTGATATTCATTTTCTTCTGCATTCATGTAGCCTTAATAAGCAGCCCTCATTATGTGTGACAGTAAGGATAAATATGAGTATAAAGGTTTACTCGAAGTTGTTTTATCTGTAAGAATGTTAATTTATTATGACCTAGTTAAACACATTCTTTTTACTAATAGCATACACATTCCGTAACAGATGTAGCATTTACTGAAATTTTAAATGACCAGAAGTTCGTGACTTTCCATACCGGTTCTGCCATCCTGCCTCTGTTGGGTCTAAACCAAAAACCTTTTATCTCTTTAGATCAGTTGTTGGATAAAAACATATGCAAATTTTATAAAAGGGTTTAGTAAAGCATTGAATAACTGCAATTATAATTACGCTTCAAGATGCTTGGAGACGTTGTTCAATCACATTTCTATCACAAAAAAAAAAAGAAATTCCCTCCACTTAGGTGTAGTGACTGTAACCAAAACTTGTTGTTCTTGTTTAACATCTAGAGCCTTTTAGTCCTTTTGTAAATAGATAAACCACCAATCATGTCATATGTCATGTCTGTATCTGCATAGCAAATTATTTGTATGTTGAAATGATGCTATTATACCAGCACGGAGAAAATCTAATTTAAAAAATACATTTTTTTCACAGTCCCAAGTCATATGATTTTAAGTAAATCGTATCACAATTACATTTATCTTATTTTTTTTATATTTAACTAAGAGGTTGTGGGTAAAAGGACTGAATTAGGGGCCCAGTGGTGGAAGCATGGTGGTGCTGGGAATCGAATTGTTCAATTAAGGCTTTAGAGAAGAAAATGCAGCCAGTAAGATTTGCTTAATTGTCAGTCTTTCAGGAATTTACATCCAGTCAAGTGCCTTAGTTAGTTAGTAAGTTAACTAATAAACTAATGCGTATGGGTTTTCATTCTTTCATCTTCTATACCCGCTTATTCCCTAATTCGGGGTCTATCCCAGCAGTCTCTGAAAGGGCGAAAGGCAAGACAGATCGCCAGTCCATCACAGAGCCACACACACACACACACACACACACACACACACTTTTACTCCTATGGGCAATTTATAATTACCAATCAACCTAACATACATGTTTTTGGACTGTGGGAGGAAACCGGAGTAAACCCATGGGGAGAACATGCAAACTCCACACGGAAAGGCTCTTGCCCAGGAATCGAACCCACAACAGTGCTAAACACTAAGCCACCGTGCCACCTGTATGGGTTTTTATATCAGAATTAGATATTTGACTATAGTAGTTGCCTTGGGAAAAAACACCAGCAAAAATTTCTTAAACACCACATTTAACCTTGACAGATTGATCTACAGATCTGGACAGACAGATCTAATAATGTCTTTAATTCAGTTTTATTTGTAAAGTATGTAAACAAAAGATATTGTCTACAAGCAGATGATCTGACATTGCTGTCGGTTATAAATGGGAATCTGGACTTTCCCACTCTGTTTCCCATAAAACAACTCTTTAAAAATATTGTTTAGCAGTTGACTACAGGTCTTTCTATAGGAAAGCATATAAATTAGCGAAGTATAAATACTTTAGTAAATACTATAATATGATACACTATACTACAATTTACTACATCTTACTGTAGGAAATCCTAAAGTAACCTATAGTATTATTTGTCAATAAAATCTGCTCCATCACTCTTAATATAGTTTAGAGATTAATATTTACATTTACATTGCAAATGTACATTTGCAGCATTCGGCTGTCACCCTTCTCCAGAGAGACTAACATTATTCCTTGTTATACAACTAAGCAGGGCCTCAGCAGTGGTCTTCAAGTTGGTAGTTCAACACCTTAACCACTGCGCTACCCCTATCTTCCCCTGCACTACCATAGGATTTAACTCAATGAAGAATGTTCTGCCTCAGCTGCGCTAACCGGTAGGTTTGAAAGACAGTCCCGACCACCAGTTTAAAAAGGTTAAAACAAAAGACAATTTAGACCAAAAAAAAAATGGAGATGTCTGTAAAAAAGTAGCCTGTTTAGAATCCGAAAATACAGAGATGTGAGTTTCTTTCCTATGAGGGCCCTTTATGAGATTTTACTTAAAAGCAATAAATGAAAATTCCTTTTTTTGTTGATCCAGTTCAAAGAAAAAGTTATCATCAGTTCACAGATATATTTAGTACCTTAAAAAAGAAAAACTGCCAGCATGGGTAAAGGTTTTCATTCTATTATTTATAAACCACACCTGATTTTCTTTGTAAACAGACTATAAGGTATGGTTTCTTATGAAAACTAACCCCCAAAAAAAAAAAAACAATGGAAAATTTGAACAAATTAAAACGATAAAAATGTATTTTACTTTTTTAGGTATAATCAGTAATGCACTTAAATTATTCATAATATCATTTGCTTTAATGTTAAAAGTAACTTAATGATCATTTGGACACATTTACTACCTGCCGCCTGCAATCACATGGGCTTATCTGGTCATTATTCTGATGCTTATCACATAAGCTCACGCATCGAATTTTTCTCAAGAAAAGAGAAAACGTTTTCTTTGTAGCCAGCCAACCAACACACTGCAAAATAAAAGGAAATAAAGATAGCAATTAAATTCTTTCAGAATGAAAGCTGATTGTATCACTGACCAGCCCAATACTTTATTATGCAACTTTAACTTTAACTATGAAATGTAAAATGACTGGAAAGTAATTTTGTAATAAGGTGTAAAAGCTGCCAGAATAAAACGCTTTATGTTATAAATGTCAGCCTGTTGACTATTGTATGTACCAGGCTTAGATTTCAGATTGTTAAAAGTTAAAAGTTATATAATATAGATAATATCATTCCACAGAACTTTTTTTTTACGTACAAAGAAGGCTTTTTCAAAGGCAACGTGTTTTTGTCGCCACAATTTTAGGGAAGCGTTTTTTCATGCACTAGCGATAATATCTTAATAATAACCTTTTTTTAGCATTAATTCTTATGTAAGTTTCCTCCTTATTACTAATACAAACAGTATGCTGCATTTTATTATTGTGCTGAAAGCAATAATCCCCAATTTACTCTCCCCCACATTTGGGACTGGCTCTCTGAACAATTCCAGAGACATTTGTTAGATGTCCTTATCCAAAGCGTTTAAAATAAAACTCATCTCATTTACAAAACTGAGCTGTTGATGGTTCAGGGTCCCAGCAGTGGTGCTGGTGCTGAAAAACCAAACCCACAATCTTTTGGTCAACAGTTCAACACACCCCCAATTTCTGAGCCATGTTAGACATATTTTATATGTATTCCTTAAATCATATCTGTATTTTGTCTTCCAAAGTAAATTCCCCTTAATTATTAAGGTAGCCTGCGGTTAGGTCTCCATCACCAACGTTCCAAGGTAATGGAGCAAGTGCTAACGTACAACAACCAGCGAGAAAATAACAAAATAAGCAAATTGTTGGAGAAGAGAAAAAAAAAAAGTTATTTCTATAGTTTAATAAAAAGAAACAGTTGTTTGTCTTATTTGTCATCCTTCATCTTTCAATAGTTTGTATAACCTGCAATTCTCTGTATGCTTATAACAAAATAATAAACTAAACTCGTCTTATTTTTGCCTACAGACTGACCATTTTAGAAATGATCAATTCCATACCACTTACAAAAAACGGTCTTGGAACTCCTGTGCTAGCATGTCAGTTTGATAATTGTGTATATTGTCTAAACAATTTTATTAAACAGAGCTTTACAGTTGGGATGCTAGCCATGAGCTGTCGTAATAGTGAACTGGCTAATCATAATGTAGCAATAAACAAATCAAGGCTTTAATTAACAACATTAACATCAAACCGACCTTAAAAAGTAAAAGCTTGACTTGAATAGATGAGGCCAACTTTAATCTTGCAGTAAAAATATACCTAGTAAGCAAACAATCAATTAAATTAATAACAGACTCGTTTGAGTAGCAAAAGAACTAATAATCACATGCTTGTCTGTTCAACAGTTTCTGGAGATTTTACTGACTAAATGTAAAATACATCCATTACACAAAATAATTTAAAAAGAATATCCAGGATGGTTTTATTCTTAAAAATCTTAGCATAAATCTAAAGCATCTCAGCATGCAGAGCATTACAAGGTGGCTGGATGACTGCAATAGAACTCATCAGAGTGTGGTACTGGTGCCTGTGATCACTATCTCACATGTAGGATGTTCTGAAGAATTGTGAATAATTTTGTGACGTAAAGATGGTAGTGTCAGAATTAGATGTAAGCTACATTAATCTACGGGCCTAACTTGCTTTGTGTTAGCAAAAGATACGCAACGGTGTATGGAGTGTTTTGTTGACTCATCGTATAAAACATCACACTTTATAATTGTTATACAGTTAATATTGGGTAATGTCTGTGGTATTCAAGTTGACATAATGTCAACATTTACATAATGCAAAGTAATTATGGATAATTATTTTCCAGTCATTCTCTTTCAAATCTCAGTGAATTTCATAACACCATCAGATCATAGAATGCACAGCACTGTGATTTTTTTTAATATTATTTTTAAAAAATAATGTTAATGTTAATGCATCACACTAAACCACATTCCAGCAAGAGGGTGTGGCATCAAAAAAAAAAGACCCCATATTTTTGATCTTTTATTTCAGTGCCAACATCAACAAAGGCTTTCTTTATCTCAAAGTCATCTCACATCTCAAGGTGCACAGGGGACAACAGCAAAAGCTCACCGAGCTAAACAAAAAAAAAAACCCCACTTCACTTTTAAGAGGTTTAATGCTCATACCTGAAATGCACATCTTTTATTGTTTAATGCTAAACTTTCACACTTCCAAAACCAGGTGTGAAGGTTGACCTGCTTCATGTTGAAGTTTTCCATGGGTTGTCGGGGTTCCTCTCTGGTGCCCTGATTTTCATCTTAGTTTAGCTTTTGAGTTTTCATGATTTTCCTCTGTATTTTAAACGTTACACAACACAACCTGTTTTTGTAGATGATAAAAGATAGGGTTTTCTACTAATAAAAACCTAAGGAATAGTAAGTAATCTCTACAACCAACACTCAGACTTTCTTATGTTCGTAATCGCCAGACTAATAACAAACCACCTAGATTTAATCACCTTCACAACATATGCACGCACACACAAATACACATACACATGTTTGTGTCCGTGTTCCTTTGTTCTATTTGATACAAAGCCAAGTGTCCTCACCTGCGTTCTGTGGTTCACTGTAATGGATCTGTAATTAAAGTCTATCAAAGTCTAGCAAAGTGCTGTAATATGTTAAATAGTGTAAAGCTAAGGATACAAACAAAGGGTCCTTCTCCAAGACCTGGCAACTTGCCAGCGCTGGGATTTAAACACACAACCCTATGATTTGTAATACTAAGCTTTAACCACTGAACCACAAAAAAGCTTATCTACTCGGTACTGATTGAACCACTTTTACCAGTCGAATACTTAGCATTAAAAGATGGCATTGGGTCAGTTTCACTAGTTGTGGTGTCTTTGAATCTTTGAGTTCCACATCAGTAGGTCATGTGACTGAGCCAAGTCCTATTTTGACTAGATTACAAGTGATTGTTACAGTATTTGAAGGTATTACAGTACTATATTACATACTTTTTTAATGTATTAAGTATGTTTTTTTATGGTGTTTTACCAACAACCCTGTTCTTGTAACTGTAAAGTTACTGAAATTTTTTTCACATGGCAAAAGACTGTAAGCCATTTAAAAGACAGTATGTATAAATTCTCTGTAAAAAGCTGGGTACATGTTAGGCGCCACAAGATGCCTTAGTCAGAGTCACGGGCATTAAAGATATCTGCATAACTGGCTAATTGGAAGATCGATTTCCAGCACCAATTCAATTCAATTCAGTTTTATTTGTATAGCGCTTTTTACAATGGTGATTGTCACAAAGCAGCTTTAAAATTGAAGAAATTATGAGATGAAAATGAAACAGAAATTAGTCTGTCCCTGATAAGCAAGTCGGGGGCGACGGTGGCAAGGAAAAACTCCCTGAGATGAGATAGGAAGAAACCTTGAGAGGAACCAGACTCAACAGAGAACCCATCCTCATTTGGGTGAAAAACAGGTAGCAGGGATTATGAGGTTACATTGTGTGTGTGTGTGAACAACTTTAATCATTAGTCCTTAAAGAGCAGCTGGAACGTCTTTATGGCGAAGTGGGTCGTCCAAGATCGCCCTAGTGATGCATCATCCGCTGGGGCAGGTCACAGGGAAGGGTCCCACAGGACCGGGTCTTCTTTATCTAAGGGGAATCAAATACAAAAGGCTTGATTAAATAAGTACGTTTTTAACCTAGACTTAAACACTGAGACTGTGTCTGATTCCCGAATATACATAGGGAGGCTATTCCATAGCATTGGGGCTCTGTAAGAAAAGGCTCTGCCCCCTGCTGTAGTTTTTATAATGCGCGGTACTGACAGGCAGCCTGCATCCTTTGATCAAAGTAGGCGTGACGGAACGTAAGACACTAGAAGTTACACCACCAAGCTGTCACTGATGGGCCTCTGAGCAAAGCCCTTAATCAATAGCCTTCAAATTAAATATATGTAAGTCGCGTTGGATAAAGGCTGGAAAGTCAACTGTGAAATGTTAGCAGCTAAACATCACACCCAACTGCTGATACAAAATACCGTGCAACCAATTCTGCAAGATCTTCTTGTATGAAGTAGTGTACATTCCTGGTTTATGAGCCCAAACCTCTCCCAGAAGGACAATGGTTGAAAGAATTCGAAAGAATCATCATCAGAGACACTGCTTTTACACCAAAGTTAGCGAGAGCTGTAAATGTTGCAGGTCACGTTTGGTCAGACTTTAGCTGAAAAAACGTTGTTTTGTTAGCAAAGTTTAGTGTTAAGGAGTTGAACTGGTGTGTTTTCAACTCCCAATGTCCCACTGTTGAGCTAATTTGTATAAATATAATAAATATAAATTTCTCAATACTTGCCCTAACCTGTTTAGAAATGGCCAACAGGCTTTTACTTTGTTTGTTTTACCGTTCTTTTGTTTAAATTTATTTTTCACGTATCATTTCACGTGTTTTTATTTCTAATGAAACCTACTATGTGATGAAACAAAATTCTCAACCCAGGCAAGTCTAGTTTTCTTATTCAGGGACGTTTCGGTGTTGTAAAACAGAAGATCATAATTAAAGAGCATGTAAATCTGTTCTACAAATAGGAAACACTGGAAACACACTTATATTACATAGTTTAAAGTGTGGAACCAACCAAGTAGCTGAATTCATATTGTTTCCTCATTTTACAGTAACTCTGTACTGGACCTATATCTGCAGAATATTTTGTATTGTACTGCTGTCACATGACCTAAGTGCATGACTCTGCAGTTTTTTTTTGTTTTTAAATAAAGAGGATACCTAGCGCACACAAGTTGATTCGCACGGTCGTACACATAAACGCACAACCTTCTTAAGATAAAATAACAATTTAGACTTATTAGAGGAAATCTGAAACAGGCTGTGTAATTATCGAATTTGATTCTCAACAATTTTTCGTGTCTTTAAAGCGATGCCCCGATCGTGAGCTCATTTTCTCGTACTTGTACTTGATAAAAACACCCTGATACTAATTCCTCTTCTGACATCATTAAAGGAACTTTCAGTGCAGAAAATATCAAGAGGTACCAAGAGGTTAGTATTTTTAAAACAAGAAATCTGTTAAAATATCTAAAATTAACACATAAAAATAAAGAGGATACCTAGCAAAGATATTAGCATCGAGTGTTAGCGAAAGCCATATCAGATCCCAAAAACTTATCGGAGTACCAGGATAAAAAAAAATCGCTACTCGTACTCAGTCGATAAAAAAATCGTACCGGTGCATCCCTATTTAAAATATATCATCTAAATGCAAACAAGTCGCTTTCTGCAAAGAGACAAAAAAAAAACAAAAAACATTATTATTTCTTTAGGTAAAGTTAAAACTGGACTAGTGTGTGCACTCATTCATTCAGTGATGGGTTGAATTTATTTCCCTAGCTCACAGTTATAAAACAATCATTTATAGAAAAAAATATTTTTTACAAACTGTTGCACTTTTAAGCATAAGTCAACACACCAACACTGCCAAACATCATATATCGTAATATGATCAAGGAAATAATAACACTAGGGAGTGATTTTAATGCTACCAATTGATGTCTGCATCTTGGTTGCTTGTCCAGTCAATTCTCTATTCAGCAACTCACTGACCTACGAACAAACTCCAGCATGTGCAAAAATATTATATTTAATGTTGCCTTAAATTTCAGGTTTGGTTCAGTTCTTTTATTATCATTTCATGCCAACAAATGCTTTCCTTAGAACTTTTAGCTCAGAGCTATTTTTAATATTCCCCTTATCGCCAGGAACAGGACTGTTTATACTAAACTATGTGACAGTATAATTATACATCACAATTTAATTACATGTCGTTGAACCACATTCAGCTGGTCATGCTACTTTATATAAAAGCAAGTTGAACCGGAAAAACTTTTTTTACTTGAACCTTTTACTTACTACACCATAAACAATACAATAGAAAGAAGTGTTCAAAGCGGCAAATTTTTATGCAAACACCATATTTAAGTTTAAGAATTTACCAGTTTTTTATCCACCCGTCCAACCCCTTTCAATCCATCCATCCATCTATCCATCCATCCGTTTATCCATCGAAACAATCCATTCAGCTAAGCATCTATCCCTAATCCATCCCATACGATCCATTTATTCATGCAGCCATCCATCTAACCAATGCATTCATCCATCCATTCATTCATCCATCCATCTATACATCAACCTTTCCATCTCATCCAATTCATTTTTTCGTCCCATCCAAACCAATCCATTCATCCATTTATCTAACCATCCATCCATTCATCCAGCCATCCAACTATCAATCCAATCCATTTTATTCATCCATATATTCATCCAACCATCCATCCAGCTATCCAACTATTAATCCATTCCATTCCATCCATCCATCCATCCCTTAAACCATGCAACCAGCCACCAATCTATCCATCCATCCATGCGCCTATCCTACATGGTGTCAAATTCAGGGGGTGTTTGCCAACACATTGTAGGGCACAATGATGCGCACACACACGCGCGCACACACACACAAACACACATAACAGACAATTCAAAGATGTTACACGTCACGTCTTTGGACTAAAGTTCAGGTCAGAGGCAGTAACTAATCCCCGGAACCTGAAGTCCAGCTTTAGATTCACTTTGGGTTTAGAATAAACTCTGCTCTTCTGGGAAGACTTCCCTGTAGATTCTGAAGTGTGACTGTGGGGATTTTCTGTTTATCTCCGCATGTTGTTAGACCAGTTACGCATTAAGTATTAGTATTGGTGTTGGGCCTATTAGTGTAAACTTTTTTCCATTACATTTTTTCGTAAAAAAAAAGGAACTGAGACACACACTAGAAAAAAATAAATACATTTTTTTTTTTATAAGGGAATGATCAGACTGGAATGTTCCGGTCTCTTGGTTTTAGTGGTTAAACTACAGCATACAAAACATTCAGTTTTATTTGTAATTGTATGCTTTAAGCTATGCAACAAGTGTTTATGGAAGAATGCATTGTGTTATTGCTGATCTCTGGAGCATGGCCTTCGACCCCTTTAATACTTAATTGTGTAAAGGAGACTTGAAGTATGTTGCTCTGCATAAGGGCATCTGCCAAACCCCATGAATACAAATGAATTGTAAATATTTTACTCAATATTTTCTTTCCTTTTTATTAATTTATTGCTTCTAAAAAAGCTTTGACCTTTTAGCCGGAGTTATTTGTATTTTTTATCCAATGTACTTATTCTTCAGTTGAAAATATGCAGTGGTTGCAGTTTTTGTGCCTTGTAGACTGCTTATATTTCTGAATTTATCTTAAATTCCAGGCGTTTTAACATTTAGTGGCTGGTAAACTATTAAAAAAAGTGAAATACTTGAAAAAGGTCTGCACACTCTACCAAAAACCACACTTAATATATATTAAAAAATGAATGAAAAACAAGGCAACAAAGGCAAACAGTCCAGTCACAGGGATTGACCTTTTTTAATGCTAAGCTAACACTAAAACTTGGAGCATCTTAATTTAAAAAGTTACATGATGATTTTAAGAAATCACATGATCAACCAAAACCTGGTACTGTTTCCGGTGTGCAGACTTTTTTGGCAGGCAAATTCCTTCTCTGGCTCGGCTGGTTTTTATTTTTAAGGTACCGTAAGTTACTCGCTGTATTTCTGGTAAATGTGTTTCATATGACAAATATGACATAATGATGAATCAGTTTAATGACTTAGTTTAAAGTTATGTATATAAAGCGCCCTCTGATGGTTACTTCTACTTCCAGCAGGTGAATGTACAGTATACAACGTTTACAGCAATTAGCTAACGCTCTCTTATCTAGAGTGACTTACATTTCTTTTATTTATACAACTGAGCAATTGAGGGTTAAGGGCCATGCTCAGGGGCCCAGCAGTGGTGGAGCTGGGAATTCGAACCCACAATCTTCGGTTTGGTTATTTTATTTTAAAATTGTTGGTATATTGCAACAAACTAAATAAAATTGTTTTAGGTAGTTTGGCAGGTTTTTTTTTAAATTTAGCAAACTAACAAAAAAATGATACAAATAAACATACACACAAGTTGTTAACAAAATGTATTTGAGGCCTTTATTGAAAGACACAGAATATACAAAAACTTTAGCCAGCATGTCAGCGTGAAATTATTAAAAATATAGATTTTACTGAAATGTGGTACTTAAAATAAAAACTAGCAAAAAGACAAGAAACTAGCATTACTAGCTAGCTAAGCATTATAACTTGGATAAGGTACATTTTTGAGGATCCCATTGTAAATATGTAAGACGTGATACCCGAATAAAACAAAGAATTTTATAGCATATTTATGTTAATAAAAAATAAACCCTGTCTATTGTTTACGACCACAGTAGATTTTAATGCTTGTGACTGAATAATGTTAGGCTAGGAGTTCTGTGAAATTGTGATGTCTTTTTTAATAATAAGACATTATGGGTATTTATTTGAACCTAAAAAATATCCAAAATTATCTGCAATACAAAAACGAAAGCAGTTTTACTACACAAGATGGCACAATTTAGCTAAATAGCTAATGTCACAGCAGTGGTAATTAAAAAGAAGTTCCATGTTAATGGAGATAAGTGCGAACAGTAGCTTTGTGCTGTGCGTTCTTATTTATTCTTCTTAACACCGAGCAGTGTGACAGACCCGGCGCTATAGCTCATTTTGTCACAGAAATCTCTTCTAGCTTTCATCATGTCCTAAAAAAAGATAACATACAGACACACACAGTTTACATTAGTTACAATCACATGCAAAAAAAGCTTTTTATTATTTTTTTCTTGCTAATTTTGTTTAACTAATTACATGTTAATAAACAGGCTAACTCTCAAATTAGCAAAAGATGGCGATATCTTCGATTTAGCATGAACAAGGTATGGTCCATATTTTTTTTGGCCAAGGCTTAACAGTGAATGTGCTAATGTACTGTATACTGCCAAATATACTATAGTATGGTCAAACGTTACTATACTATATTATAGTCAAACTTTTTTTACCAGCACACCCAAATGAGGGTGTCTTTCCCAAACATTTGCCACAAAGTCTAAAGCACACAGTTTTCTAGTATTATTTTGTGTGTTGTAGCATTACATCATTTCTTCACTGGAACTGAGGCCGCATTTACACCGCATGCATCAAGTGACCCGATAACGATCAGATAGATGGGATATGACCCACCATTTTTTGATTTAGATATTTTCAGATCGGTTTTATGCTTCATTCGTTATGCTTCATAAAGCAGTTCTGTGTATTATTCATCTGTCTATGTAAATCGTATCCATTCAATTGTAATCATTGAATAAGCGACGGTGGCGCATGACATCAGTAGCAACCAACATACAGTATATAGCGATCAATGCTACATTCGCCTAGATTGCAACAATGGCTCTTTACATTTTTCTCCACCTAAAAACAGCGCTGTTTTGCCAACCTTTAAATATGGTGCGGAAAACAAAAAACAGAATAATGATTCGGCAGACACCCTTATCCAGAGTGACTTATATTTATCTCTGTTAGCAAACTGAGGGTTAAGGGCCTTGCTTAGGAGCCCAACAGTGGTGGCTTGGTGGTGCTGGGAATCAATGGTAGCAGTCCAACACCTTAACTACTAAACCACCACTTCCACATAAATATCATGCTGTTTTTACTTTCTTTTCCAGTCAGTACATCTTCCATAGGTTGTTTTGAAATTGGATATAGTCACAAAATCGGAATTGGGTATCAGGACCTGCAGCGAAAAAGCAGCCTTTGTGACCGACAGACCGAGTGTCTGATCTCTCTAATGTTATTGTGGCTGAATAAACAAATCTCTACAGTCACTTTCTAGTGGAAAGTCTTTCCAAAGTTTGGAGATTATTATTGGAGTAGGTGTAAGACTAAATCTAAATAAAAATAAACATTTTTTAATATATATGGTGATGGTCAGGTGTCCTAATATTTTTGTTTATATAGGGTTAAAATGTTTTAAACATATTTTGCTTATTGACCTTTGTGAGTGCTGGTTTGTGGACACAGTGGATGTACGGTTTTGGATTTTCTTGAATGACATCTTTATACGTCTTGTAGCAGGTCATACAGTCAATCAGAGGCTGGAAATGAAAAACAGAAAAAATCAAGAAATGTTTAGATTGTATTATTAGAGTACATTGTGTGCAGAATGTACACATCTGGTTGTGGCTTTGTAAAAAATAAAAAATGAAAACTCACTCGGCCATTTTTGAATGCGCACTTGCTTGCATCTGCAGCCGCAGTATCTTTAGTGCATTGAGTAGCCTTCAGGTAGAACTGATGAGACAGATACTTTGCTCCAAATCCCCCCTGATGTTAACACAGAATAGAATTCATCGCAAATTAATTAATACTTTTTGCATTTACATTGATAACCAATTAAAATTCTTCCTCGCACATCACTTCCTCGCACCTCACTATTGGATACATATGGGGTTTTTCATCAGTGTATTGTCCCAAAGCCTAAGTTGTCTAGAATGTCTTTGTATGATTTTGCATTACATTATTCTTTCACTGGAACCAACAGACTCAAACACTGTTCCAGCATGACAATGCACCTGTGCACAAACCCCCCTGAGCTTCATGAAGACACGGTGTGTTCTGATTGAAGTGGAAGAACTCTCATGTCCTGCACGCTCATGAAAACACATTTGGGATAAAAATGAAACCGACTAAACCCCAGTCCTTATCCAGAGCGACTTACATCATTTTTGTTATATAACTGAACCATTAGGGTTAATGGCCTTGCTTAGAGGCCCAGCAGTGGCAACTTGGTAGTGCTGGAAATTTCAATTATCAGTCCAACCATTTAAAACAACAACAAAGAAACCAAACCCAGTAGAGGGCTGAAACTAAATGTGGGCGTTTACAGTAATCATTTTTGGGCATTTGCAGAAAAGGATGCAATGGTAAATTTTGCAAAAACCAGTAAAAACCAGACAAAAGAAAAATCAGAATTGCTCGTCCTTATTTCATCTCCACCCAAACAAGCACAGAAAAAAAATAAGATTTGTTTCTTCCCTAAAATTTGGGATTATACTCAATTTAACTACTCAGTACTGATGTATCTAATAAGAGATACTTAAACCACTTTTATATACGTGGCTCTGGTTGTATGTGCCAAATAGAAAAAATTCAGCCAAATTTCCAGGAAATTGATGTGACCACAGAAAATAATTCAGGCAGAAAACAAAAACACTTTGTATTTAAACCTTAATCAGAGCTTAGTATTTAATCCAAAATGGAATATAACTTAAAATAATTACAGCTCCAGATTTATTTCAAAGTATGAACAGATCAGTTAAAAGTCAGTTACAAACTCACGTCCACTTCGGATTTCTTAATGCTGCTGAAGAACAGGAAGTGCTGCTGTAAACCTTGGTGTTTGTTAACCTGCTCCATGGCCAGCTCTGCTCCAGCTCTATAACCATCAGCAAGCTTCATCAGTTCAGCCTGACCTCCAGCGCTCCACACACAGCCGAACAGCACAACAACTAAAAGCAGTGTTGCCATCTTTCAAAACAACTCTATACACACAGTTACACACACACACACTCTGTCTCTATAATGTAACACTTTGCAAGCAGTCAGTCTGTCTGGTCTGTCTTTGTAGCTCCTTGGGGAGTGGAACGGTGAGTACGAAAGAGACAAAGAAAGTAAATCCGAAAAAACGTTAGTGAGGATTAATTCCTTTGGAATCTCAGAGCTGGGAAGAAAAACAGGAAAGAGCTTATGCAACAGGAAACACACCCCTCCCCCAGTGTCTCTCTCACCAATTTTCTGAATATCTTTCTTCTCTGGATTCAGCAGGAACTTTATTGGTATTCGTGTAGCATAGTTATATACACATACACACACACACACACACACACACACACACAAACACACACAGAGAATTAACATAGTCTGACTCTGACGGTCTGATCTACTCAGTGTCCTGTCGGCCATTGAGTCATTTTGTAACTGAAACCTCATTCTGTCTGTCTCTTATTCACCTTATCCCATATCCCTTAAAAAAAATGCAAGCACTTGAAAAGGTGTGTAAATGGGTGTGTATATAGTATCAACCAGGAGACACAGCAGTAAAGATACGATTTTTAATTTATTATTGATATTCTAATTGTACATTGAACATTGTACATTGAAAATGAACCCAGCAATTAAATTACATCACAAAACACCAGTGTAAAAGTCTAAATATATTGTTAATTAATTTAAATCAATAAAATTTAAATTAAATTAATAAATCAGTGAATAATAAATAATTAATTAAATTATCAATAGTAGTAGTAGTAGTATAAGTATTAGTATTCTTATACCATTGCTGCAATTCTTATTAATTGTGCCATATTACCTTTATTTATAGATCGTTACATATTCATAGCAATGCTCATTCTTTTACTGACATGAAAGTGCTTCAGAAATAATTTCCTGCCAGTTCATAACAAGATTGACAATTTTAATTTTCTGTTTCATTTTAAGTCTACAAGAGAATAAGAAAAATAAATGTTAAAAAGATTGTAGGACAATTGAATTATTTTTTGACCAAGAAATCTCACACGGATTGTAATAATCAAAAGGCAGCTGACAGAACCTGACAAGTTCATGTTAAATATATAACACATTATTCATCAAGAAACTATTGTGAGACACACAACATTTTATATGTTGTGGTGTAATCACAATTTATATTGATGATGATGATGATGATGATGCATAAAACCAACATGTGCAACACGTGGGTATAATCTTTTGCTTCAGTAACACTGATTATTCGAAAACTGATGTGATTTTACAGCTATTCTTTAAAAAAATGTGTAGAAAGATAAGAAAAAGCACCGTATCATAATATTTAACAAAGTATTTTTCTTTACTCTGAGTCAAAATGAATAAAGATTACATTTTTGATGATTAACATCTTAAGTGCATTTTATTTATTTATTAATTTATTATTTAAGCTTGTATATTAAAAGTCAGATAATAGGTTGCCTGTTCACTACAGTGCTAGTAACTGGGTTAACCTGTGTCTTTCCATCCTAGTTTGTATATTAGCTTGTTCACCATGAGTGCTTGTTCGTGTTTAAGTCTATTACCCACTATGCTTATTTATGGTTTAACCGTTTCATTCTAACACTAGTTTATTATGTAGCCTGTTTAATTTAAGGCTAGTTTCTAGTTTAGCCTGTTCACTGCAATAACCCTAACCCTAGTAAGTGGGTTAACCTATCTCTTTTTATCCTAGTTTGTATATTAGCTTGTTCACTATGATTCTAGCTCGTGATTAATATAGTCTAGTTTCTGGTTTAGCATGTTCTTTACAATGCTAGTATGTGGTTTAACCTGTCTATTTTAATCTTAGTTTGTTCGCTTGTTTACTATGATGCTAGCTGTTCATGCATTAACTGGATACTATAATGCTGTTTTCTTTACAGCTAGTTTTTAGTTTTGCTTATTTAGTGTACACTTAATTTTGCCTGTTTTGTATAATCTTAGTTTCTTATTCGGCCAGTTCACTACAGTGCAAGTATCTGGTTTAACCTGTATCTTTTATTTCTAGTTTGTATATTAGCTTGTTCACTATGATGCTAGTTTGTAGTTTGTCTGTTAACTGCAATGCTAATTCATGGTTTAACTGGTTTACCACAATGCTTGTTTGTAGTTTTGCCTGTTTAGTATACTTCTAGTTTCTGCTTTAGTTAGTTCTCTACTACAATGCTAGTCAATAGTCTGATGCTAGTTTGTAGTTTAGCTTGTGTAACACTAGTTTGCAGTTCATCTAAACCTGTAGTTCCTAATAATTTGATCCAGTTGAGGTCAGGAGAGTCATAGATCCACTGCTGAAGGACATACTTTTACAGTGTTCTGATCGGGACAGCTCTATCTCCTTTAGCCGAAAACAAAACGAAAAAAAAAAAGTTATATTAGAGCGTAATGAAATATTTTTATGTATTTTTATTGAAACACTTGGGTCATTCCTTGTATATGGCACCTTGTAAACTGTTTTTACCTCCTAATACTTCAGAAATAATCGAATTTTTTACCAAAATGTACTAATTCCTATTGGATGTACTCACTCCTGCAGATACTTGTGTACTTCTACAGATAATAGAGATGCAACAGTATATGTTTTAGACTTATATAATCGCTTTTTACAGGGACTGTGAACCAGACCATGTGGCTAAAAGTATTGAAACACCTGACCATTATAGTCAAATATGCTTTTTAAAACATTTTATTTCAGCTTTATCCTCCACACTTTTAAATTGGCTTAATAGTAATGATCAGACTCTAATGTTGAGGGAGATCTGGGGTGCAGTCATGTTCAGTTTAGACTTAGGGTTCTGTGCAGAACACTCAAGTTTAAAACATAACTGACCCAAACTGGACAGCTTCAGTTCCAAAACTGTTAAGTATATACAACGAATGACCCAATTGATTTTGCGTCTAAGAAATAAAAACCATATCCGAACCTTTGTTAGCATGTTTTTATGAACGCAGTGTATGTACGGTTTCGGTTCCGTCTGAATCTCGCCTTCGAAAGTTTTGTAGCAGATGGCGCAGTCGATCACAGGCTGTTACAATAGAAAAAAAAAAAAGTTTGATTGCAATGATATAACATGATATTGTAATTTATAACTACTGTAATTAAATTTTTAGGCTTTAGGAAGTTTTTTTAATCTTGACTCTAACACTGACACATCTGTAACACTCACTCGGTCGTTTCTGAATGCACACTTCTTCGAGTCTGCGTTTTCAGTTCCGCGGCTACATTTAGTAGCCTTGAGGTAAAAGTGATGGTAAAAGTAGTTCACGTTAAATCCTATCTGGAGAAATAAAAAAACAGCAGGTCATTGAAAAAAGGTAAAACCAAATAAGCGTAAACATGTCAATAAAAAAGTGTTAAGATATCGTTCATTTATTATAAATAATGATAAATCTGATGTTTTTTTTCCTTATTGTAGTTTCTAAAGAATGTAAAGAAAGCAAGGTGTGGAGTGGATGGAGTGTAGATGAGACATTTCCCAAGTAAGTGGTTTTAGAAAGTAAGTTATTTGTATAAACTTACAGAAACCTGAATTAATAATTATAATCAAAGATCAAAGAGTTACACTTTTTAATAGTTAGTGACTTTAGCTGAAATCAGCAAAAAGATATATGTAAAAAAAACACAAGTTATGAAAAAAATTAATTGATACCTCGATGCTGGACTGTGCCAGACTTTTAAAGAAGAGGAAATGGTTCTGTACGCCATTATGTGAGTTAACCTGGAGCTCTGCAAGTTTGACTCCTTTCCTGTAGGATTCCGGAAGCTTTGCGAAATCATTCTGCGCTTCAGAAACATGAAAGACAACAGCAACAAAAAACACGACATGTAGTAACACGGCCATCCTCAAACACTTTTCCCAAACTCTGTGTGGAGTACAGCAAAGAGGCTCTGAGATCAAAACAGGTTACACATTCACAGAGTGCTTACACAGAACATTCAGAAACAGGCTGAGATTTGTTGGATTGGTTGATGTTGTGGCCTTTGGTCTGATTCGATCCAATGTCTTTTAGCCGGTCAACAAACAACCCAAGCAGTGAAATGAGCAAAATATCTAATACAGACGAACCTCTCACATTTAAACCCCAATTTTTTTTTTCACTTTATTACTGTGAAAAGGACCTGTCTTTTTTCATTATCAGTTACTGTAATGTAAAAATGACATTGAAATCGCAATGCTAGCATACTTAACAGAGTTATGTTTGCTATTGTTTTAGCCTCATGTCCACAACAAACAAAAAAACCTCAAAACTTTTTTTTAAATTCCAAAAGTCACTCATGTTTTTAACACCTATAAGAATCAACTAAAAATTCACAGTACAATCTCCTGAGACCCCGTCCACTGTATAGACCTTTTGTTTTTCTAAATGTTTTTTGACTTATTTAATGTAACAATTCCGGCCACCACCAGAGGGCGCCATTGCCTGAGTACTAGTCAATTTTTTTTATATGAACTGTTCACAAAGTATTGATTGCTAGTCAACATACCGAGTGCTTATGTCTATGTTTATGTTTATGTCATCCTGTTTTACTGAACTCTGCTTTGATTTTAGATTCTGTTTGCTGCTTGGTGTTTTGGATTTGTTTGCCTGGTTTACGTTTGACTTCTGTGTACCGAACTTTGCACGTTTAATTGACCATGTTTAAAACCGTTCCCTGCAACATGGATTCTTTTCGGACGTCTGCTTCACATTTGAGCTACTCTATTCATTTCTGCTGTACCGTACAGCAGCACAAATGTAATCATCCGGGGATAATTCATGAGAAACAGGAACTTCTAAAGAACATTCAGGTGACCTCAGAGTGTTTAATAGCACACAGTTCCGGCATTTGGCAGACGCCCTTATCCAAAACGACTTACATTTATCTCATTTTGTACAACTGAGCAAGTCAACCACTGTTGGGTCCTTGAGCAAGACCCTTGGGATAGATGGGATATGCGAAAAATGCATTTCATTGGCTCTGTACACGTACCTTGCACAATGACAATGAAGTTGAATATATATATATATATAATAAACTGGGATGAACATTTGGATTGGTAGTCCAACACCTTAACAATGAGCCAACACTTCCACAGGTAGAAAGAACAAATTGCATGTAATATTCTGTTATTATAACTTTTTTTTTTATTTCAACACATACCAAGAACAACAATAAACATTGATGTAGTTAGTGTCTTTGCTCATGATCAAAGTTTAAATCAAAGTAAGTGTCTCAAAAATATCTAGTTAAAAAATGCATAAGAAAGGCACTTTTTACTGATTCTGTCTAATGATTTTTTATATATTCTATAAAATCCATAAGGGAAAATAATAAATTGAATCACAACAGAAACATAACAGGAAGTAATATATATATTTCATATATTTAGAATAAAATGATCATTTAACAAATGTGCTAAAACAAACAAAAAATAAAACTGCCTAGATTAAAAGAAAGACAAATTAAAGAAAATAACAGCTTATACACTTTTCCCACCATGATTCGAAAGCATAAATATTTATTATTAATAATAATAAGTAACAGTTATAAATTGGTTCCTGTAGCTGATTTTTTTTTAACCTAAAAAATCATCTTAAAGGGATTTTTTAAAAGTTAAAATTAAATAGCTAGTGAGCTTATTATTATGTGTTATCAAAAGAATATAAAATATAAAATAAAGTAATGTATTACTTTATTTAACAGCTAAGCGGTCCATACTGTACAAACTAAAGATAGCTACATAACCTAAACGGCTAACACTGTATTTTGGATGCACTTGCTTTTTTATATGACACTCGGAAAAAACGATCCTCAGTAGGAATCACGGCAGTGAAGCACAGCTGACATTCATACTTATTTTAACACTTTTTGATAAGCTAACCCAAAAACAACGGAGGTGCTAATAAATAAAAACAGTGATAGATTAGCTTAAAATGTAGATAGTAAGAGTGTCCTGATTGAATCATATTGACTCACATGTCACATGGCTTTAGAATTGTTTTTTAGCAGATAAAAACAAAATTCTTGCTTTGATTTACGTCTGAACGTCTTTCTGCTAGCATTTTTTGTAACAACTCTATTTCAGAATTAGCAAGTTATGCTAAACTGTCAAAATTTTGTGTCTTATAGTCACTTACAACATTATATGACCAAAGATTTGTGGACAGCTTACCAACATGCACACATAATTGTGTCCTTTCCAAAATCTGAAGCACACAGTCAACTAAAATGTCTTTGTATAGAACTAAGAGACCCAAACCTTGTTCGAGCATGTGCACAAATGCCCTAAGCTCCATGAAGACATACTGTGTTCTGGATGGAGTGGAAGAACTGGAGTGTCCTGCAAAGAACCCTGATTCTGACTCAACCCCTTTAGGATGAACTGGAACACCGACTGGAACCCCAGACCTTCTTACCTAAACATTAGTGTCTGATCTCATTAATATTAATGTGACTAAATAAACACAAATCCCCACAGTCACATGACCCAATCTAGTGTTTTCAGAAATGTGGAGGTGATTATATAATGAGACTAAATCTGAAATAGGATGATCAAAAAACACATATGGATGTAAGTGTAAGATGTCCGAAATCTTTAGTCTATATAGTGTATACATCTCAGGATCTTAAAGTATTTTTTAGACAAATTAGGTTAAAAATCTGTTAAATGTTCTGGGTTTTGGATCACAACCAAACATGTGGCTTCGACACCTGGGTTTGATTCTGGCTCAGGTGCTTTTCAGTCCTACCCCTTCTCTCTCGCCCCTATTGCATCTCTCTCTCTGTCCTATCAATAAAAGCAAAAAAATGCCCAAAAAACAAAAAATCTATAAAATAAAAATTCTAAATCAAAATGTTTCAGTCACATATTATTGCCAGACAATGTGTTGCTAGCAATTTTGGGTCCTATGAAAGAATATAAGGTTGGACCCCTGTACCACACCCATTTTACACTGTTTCTACTACTAAAACAGTACTCTAGGGGGTCACCAAAGTGCCTAGGCCCTTGGAATAGTCCTAATTTTTCCTTACTTTAGCTGCACTCATGTTGCCAAAGGAAAGACAAAGTCCTGGAACAAAAGTATGTCTACGGCTAAGTGGTCGTTTGCTAGCTAGTTACTAACAATTTTACAGTTATTGGCAACAAAGTAGTAACATTTGGCATCAAGAGTGTAAATAATTAGAACACTTTTAAGTATACATGTTATCAACTGAGTTATTGATTCACTGGATCATTTAGGCGCACACACAAACATCAAACATCATCATACCATTAGATTCTAAGCTTTTCCAATATATTAAAATATATTTATCATTTCCACAATAACTAATATTAATGTATTACATTGTAACACTTTTTTTTACACACACTAAGTTACTAAGTCACCTCAATTTTCTAATTCAGTATATAAATGTATTGTTGTCATGGCAACAAACCAGATGTTGTGTTAGACATAGAAAAATGTGAACGCTGGGTTTTTGTGCTCTTTCAGATGAACGTTGAAAAGCAGTGCTTTCTTCACGTCTGTATTTCCTGGCAATGGAATTAAAGTGAGTGAAATACCATCATGGGTGAATGGAGAAAGAGAGGATAAGTGTAAGAAGCGTAGATGAGGGTCACACGGGCATGTGCATCTCTGTGTACTCATCCACACCCTCTTTCTCATCGAACGTGGGCGCAGCATCGTCGCCGTCAAGCTGCAGAGAGCGACACGAGACGAGAGTGAGACAATTGTGTTAACAGATCTAGCTATATCTATCTGTCTGTCTGTCTGTTTACCCATCTGTGTATCTATATCATTTTATATCTATCTATTTATCTGTCGGTCTATTTGTTTGTCTGTCTGTCTGTGTGTTTTTCTGTCTACATCTCTGTCTATCTATAGATATCTGTAGCTATCTATTTATTTGTCTGTCAAGTCATCTATCTATCTATCTATCTATCTATCTATCTATCTATCTATCTATCTATCTGTCTGTCTGTCTGTCTGTCTGTCTGTCTGTCTATTTGTCTGTCTGTATGTCTGTCTGTCTGTCTGTCTATCTATCTATCTATCTATCTATCAATTTGTCCATCCCCCCCGTCTCTCTCTTTCTGTCTGTATTCCATGTACGTATATGTCTGTCTGTCCATCCATCCGTCCATCTCAATCTATTTATTTTGTACTTACACACTGCATCTCTCGTGCGTTAAATATCCGCGGTAAGATGAACATTCTTAGCGGGACGGTCATAATGAGGACGAAGGGGAAAGCGAGTGACGCCGCCGTCGACATGACCACCCACAATATAGCCAAACACACCAACTGCATCCCAGTGAAGAGATGCATGCGCAGCGTCCGCACCTGAAACATCACTCAACACACTCAACTCTCTGGGTCAAAGGTCAATCAGTTTAATATCACACTGTAGTGTGTAAGGAATTAGATACACAGTGAAAACTGAGGTGTGCAATTGTGTGTGTGTGTGTGTGTGTGTGTGTGTATACCTTGCGTACGTAGATTTCGTCTGGGTGGTATTTAGTTGGCATAAGCAACAATTTAATTCTTTCGCTGAGTTGAATGCCGTTGAGTGACATCACACCCATGTAGAGGAAAATCCCAAAGAGCACAGCAAGAGGGATTAGACTCAACACCTCACCAATCACAATAGAGAGACCTACACACACACACACACACAAAAATAATACATTTACCTATACAGCATTTGGCAAAGACGCTTATCCAAAGTGACTTAGATTTACATAATTTTATCAATCTGAGGGTGAGGAAATCCTAGCATAATTTTTGGACCAAACATTTTGATTAGACTTTCGACAGGATATATAGATACATTTAGACCGCTTAAATTGATGGTAGCTATTGAGACGTGAAGAGACTTTCAACCAGCAGAACAAAAAATGTATTTGTGCCACATCACCTACCCTTCCTTTAGGATGTGTCTAGCTTTAGTCTGGTTTTCTTGCATCTCCTATTTTTTCCCCTGTATTCATTGGTCCTTAAAAAAGAAGTTCTGCAAATGTATGTATTTCTAGCATCTCTGTTATGACACATCCGCATTCCTCAAGTTCTTCTGGACTATATTTCTGGTTCCTTAGACTTCCCGTGGATGTGTTCTTCTCCTTCTCGTCTGCACTGTTGCTCTATGTCTCAAAGTTTCCCTCCTTTTTTTTTTTAGTTCCTATATTTCTGGTTGTTTTTCCACTTCTCCGTCCCGTCTCCTTCTAGACCGTCTTGACCTTCATATTTCTTACAGTATCTCTAGTTCTGCTAGTTTTCCTATATGTCCTTCTTTATCCGTTAATTTCTTGGCTTAATCCCCTTAATTTTATTAGTCCTACAATCCTTAGATTGTTCCAGATTTAAGCTTGGCATCTTATAAATAGGTGTCAAGGTTCATTTTTATATAAATAATAATAATGATGATGATGATGATGATGATGATGGTTATGATGATGTACTCACCCACTAAGATGGCCACCAACAATCCTGTGACTCTTTGCTCTTTGACCTCCTGAATTCGGGGCTTGTCGCCAGGGGCAACTGCATTACTCATCACAGTTAGTGCGTTGACATGCGTGACGGACCTGACAGTCGCGGCTGCCATCCAAGGTAAACCGAACAACGCACAGGTCCCACCAAGGCAGACAATCAGTAGAAGGTCCAGATGAAAACCTGAACCTTTCACCAGCATCCTCTCCTTTTTACTAACAATCAGTCTGCACAGAGACACAAACACACAGGGCAGAATTTGGGTTTAAAACTTTTTAGCCCAAAGAATTCTGACGTGTTCTTTGGACTCTGGAGATATTTTTTTTAGGTTTGCATTTCTAACAATGTGTGAAAGAACATGTTTGGAAATTTTTGTCTTTTCAGGAATTTTTTGATTTGTTAGTGAAATAAGGACTAAAGAGTAATGGCACTGGAATATCAAGTTCACTATAGCCAAAAGTTTGTGGACACCTGACCATGGTATCTATTTGAAACTATTGATACAAGTTAAGCGTGTTTTTTTTTTAGTCTTCAAATAATCTTTATTTGCCTGTATGAAGTGTATAATGAGCCCCATGTCACACTGCAGGATATCAGTTGTCCTGATTTTAGACTGTACCGTCATGATGCGTTAAAAACGGATGCACACAAGAAGATTCGTCTGGAGTTTTACATCGATACGTGCCGCCTTTAGTAACTCGTGTTCTCTTGCTAGCAGCCGAACAAACAGCAGCAAAACCACGTCATAAAACACTTCCCTTTCTTCCATAACTAAAATTTGAAGTTGTCGCGCTAATTGCGTCATCAGGTTTGGCGTTTCTATTAGTTTAAAGTGTTTGGAATCTTTTTACACTGCCAGAATTTTATCAGACGAAAAAAAAAATTATTGCAACAGCCATTAATCGGCTGTTGGTGAACATGTCAAACTAGCAATCAAAGACAACTTTTAACATTAAATTGGGTTGGAAAAATACATAAGGATGTGACTGTCGAGGTGTTTAAATATCCTTTAGTCTCTATAATGTATAGCGGCTTGTGTGGACCAGAGTTTGTTACAACGTGTTGTAAAAAAAATCCATCTTAATCGCTTATCTACATAAAACAGTTTATTAATCCTGATATTTCTGTTATCAGTAATAAACAGGCTCAATAATCTAGACGTCTGAAACTCCACCCACCTCTCACAGATTCACACAATTCATTCAGGACACTTCACAACTACCCCTTCTTTTATTTCATCTAGGACAATCATAGATTTGCAGTGGTTAAAGTCACTCACGTGGTGATTTGTGTCTCCATAAAAATGAGGATAAACACTAGGAGTGCAGGAAGTACGCTGGCTGCCATCATCCAAACAGGAAATGAGTTGTTATTGCCGAGTGGGTTCACAATCCAGGTCCTTTTACTGGGGCTCGTCACGGAGAGACCACAAGGAACGCTCAGCTTCTGCGCTCACAAAACAAACCGACAACAAATGTGATAGGATCTGGATAGAAAATTAATCACATGTCATATTGGGACATTTTTAGAAATATAAAAAATTGGTCGATATAAATATACATTTAAAGGTATAGGTTATTCTGGAAATTGCTAACTGTAGCCTGATAGCACCGAAAGCATACGTCCAACTCTTCTTGTAAATAACCTTCTAAAGCCAAGCCTCCTGAACGTATGAACTCGCACTAGGGCTAGACAACATTACTACAAAACATCATGTGTCATTTACTGGTGAGAAAACATCAGTTTAGTTCTGGTAACAGAACTAAAATACCAAACTTAACTACTGCAGTTTCTCCAGCATGGAAACGCTATACTATATTAGTATAGTATAGTATAGTATAGTATAGTACACTATATTAATTCAGGTTTTTGCCCTATTTTGGTCCAGCCTTTTTTTGCACTAGCCCTGTCTTTCTTTCTTTTGCAGTAGCCCGGTCCACTTCACGACGGTTGTTGGTAAAAAAGGTCCACGTTGTTGCTACCATTGCATAGCATTAATGGCCATTTTGTCCGTGCGAACAGGGTGCACTGAGATATGCAAATATGTATGTTGACAGGCAGGTAGAAAAGTCTATTATAATGGACAAATATTCAACGAACAATTCTTGCCCAGAGAATATATAAATACGTATAAATACATTTAGACGACTTTACTTAATGATTGCTATCGGAATGTGAAGTGACTTTTAAGCAGCAGAACAAAAAATGTTTCTGAAGACAATCACCTATTGTAGCTTTAATGTTTGAATGCTTGTAAGTGTTGTGTGTTCCTCGGGGTCAAAGTGACCAGTGTACAGTGATTAACATCAGACTTTTACCACAGTAAAGTGACTCTTACTTTATAACGATCAGTCGGAATCAGATAAACATAACTTTTTGCATTACAAATGATTAGAAATTATATAATAGATATACAAAAGGAATAAATGATGATCCAATTGTCAGATTGTCGTACCTGTGTGTAGGTATCCTGAACACTGTAATCCACCAGCACCATGACGAAAATGGCGATGGGAACGCCGAAATCTCCGATCACCCTCCTTAGCTGGGACGAGGAAATAAAAAACAAGACAGCAAAGATTAAAATCTAAACATGTTGAATGTTTTAGCACAAGTTTTGATCATCTTTAATTAAACACACCATTCTAACCTAATGACATTGTTGATTATATCGATCTCAGCTAGTTCTGCTCTAAGATTTGGCATTAGCTAAGGGTAGTATTGGGTAAAACTTTAAAAAAAAAAAAAAAGAGTAAAAAAATGTAATAAAGATTGTATCTCACTCTGCCTGGAAAGAAGGCGCTGTTCTTGAATTTGCGCAGGTAAAATGCAATAAAGAACGTTCCCGCCATCAGAACCAAAGAAAGCAGGGCTGTGTTCGGCTCTCCGACGATTCCCTTTTGCGTTTTCACTGCACTGTTGTTTAATGATAATGCGTCTGACGTAAAATTATCCTCAATTAAGCTTTCGAAGTCGTTTACCATGGAGTCGTTAAGGATCGAGCAGCGCTTCAGTGGGTGTTCCTTAAAAATCTGTAAGAAAAAACAGTGCAAACTAATGATTCCTAACCATGGACACACACTTATTTATACACACTTTTCTTACTTTAGGACATCCTAATCATTAGCTACATCCTAAATGTTTTAGGATGTTACATAGGTTAACGTTAGCAAATCTTTTGCTTGATGTTAATAGACACCCACATAAGTGTGTATTCCACCAAACAGCTGCCTCGAAGTTTAAAGCACACAGTTGTCTAGTTTTTGTATGTTGTTGCATAACATTATTTCTCTAACGGAAAAAAAAACTCAAACAGTGTTTTAGCATGACAATAACCCTGTGCACAAAGTCCCTGTTCTCCGTGAAGACATGGTGTGTTCTGGATGAAGTGGAAGAATTTAAGTGCCCTGATTCCCAATGAACACCTTTGGGATAAACTGGAACACAACTGCACCCCAGACCTCCTAACCTCATCACTGGTGAATGGTAGTGCAGTGGTTAAGAAGTTGGACTGCTAATTGGAACCACTGTTGGGCCCCTAAGCGAAGCCGTTAACCTCCAGTTGCTCAGTTGTATAAAATAGATAAATGTAAGTCGCTCTGGATAAGGACGTTTGTCAAATGCTTTAAATGTGATTGTAAACATTGGTGTCTGATCTCGATAATGCTATTAGGCTAAATTAACACAAACTAGTGGAAAGCTTTTCAAGAAACGTGGAGGTTATTACAGGAATAAGAGTGAGATCTAATCTGGAATAGAACGTTATGGACAAATGTCTCATAATACTTTTTTTTGTCCATAATTAGCAACCAAGTGACCCTGTTAATCAATATATTTGCACATTTGCTTTACTAGGAAACTCAATAAAGGATTCAGTTTAGTGCTAGAGATTTTATATACTAACCTTAAAGAGTTTGGAGAAGGTCTCATAGATGAAGATGAGTGAGATCAGGAAGGAGAAAATCTCCTGGGTGAAACGTGAGACAAATCGAACAAGGAAGCTTCCCTCAAACGCTACCATAAGGACCACGATTATTATGAGCCAGAACCCAATCCAGACCCGTCCTGCCAGGTACTCCAAATCGTTGCTCTTGCAGAACTGTTAGTGGTAGAATAGACAAATGACAGAACAAAAATGTTGTACATTTTTATAATTCGATTTAAGTTGTGGAACATCTACAAAAGCATCTACAAGCAAGCAGAACTTTATAAGACAAAAAAATAATCATCTTGTCAGGTTATCAACTGCAAATTAGAATCGTACCAGTTTCTAAAATATATAACGGAACCTATTTATCTCTAACTGTTGAAAATTCTAAGAAAAGAATCCCACATCTGTTTTCTTGTCATTTTTACCTAAAACATCTGTCATATTTACAGTTATAGCTGTCACTATAGAAACAACATACATAAATCCTGTAGATCACCAAAATAGCCTGGGATACCCGGAACATTATTGCACCAGTCCAGCAGAGGGCAACTATGAGACTTTCAGTTGCTCTGTTAATGTAGTCTCGCGTAGCTAGACCTTCAAAGAGATGTCAGAAGATCTGGGAACCTTTTGAACTTTAAATAACTGAGATTTGTCTTTTTTTTGTGTCTAATCACTGCACTTGCATCCCGTTCCTGACACAAAACTACAGTCGGATTTAAGTATTCTGTAGCACTCTGCTAGTAGATATATTCTACTAAAACATCTCTTTTACATGTGATGTATCAGGTGAGGAAAAGTCTAAAAAAAATAGATAGTATATCTTCAGAATTTTATTAAATGAATCAGTTTACTCTTACGGTAAAAAAAGCTTCCTCGAACACTAATAACGGTCCGGAGAATCCGACCACCAACAGTGGTTGTGCTCCCAACAGGCAAAATATCACTCCCTGAATACACGTAGCAATGATGAGCTCTGACACACCAATTAGACCCTCTGTCTTTTCACCTACACACACACACACACACACACACACACAGAAACAAACAAAAATCTTAAACAGAAATTTAAAACTAAAAATCTTTAACAAATTATAGGTGTGAAATAATGAATATTAGCTTATTATGGAGCTACATTGGAATAAAACCCCAGGGTTTTATTTAGGGTTTTGTAAAAACATTTTCCAAAAAAGGTTTTATGCAAACCGAAACAAATATTAAAAAGGTTCTATAATGCATGTTGTAAGTGAAAGCAATGCCGTGACTTGGAATTGAAATTAGGTGGAGGTGATTTTGATCCTGGATCCTTAAATTCTTTAACATCATAACCAACTGATGTCATCAAGGTGTCGACCAAACCCGCCTCAATTCATTTCTTTATCTTTCTTTTTGTCCATAAACAAGCCGAAAAATGCTAAAAAATTGTGTATTTGCTGAAACCGGTAATTAATTGTGAAATGATTCTGGAACAATTTACTGATGATTCCGATTCCTGGATTAACATTGAATCACAACATAAAATTCGACTATAAACTATATTAAAATAATTGACGGTAGTCCAGAAACAACATTAGTGAATTTAGACTGTATTAATTATATTAATGATCCAAAATAATCATTAATGAATTGAGACAGTGAATCATAAACAATCACTAATGAACAATTAAATGTAAAATGTTCTGAAACGGAGAACCTGTAGAACCGCAATAGAGCAACATTCTTACTATAAAACAGGGTTTAACATTATTTCATTAAATCACAACCTTTTAACATTCATCAGTCACAAGCAACACTTTTATAACCATAAATTTGAAAAAGAAATCTATAAATGTACTGTTTATTTATGCACACACACACACACACCTAAATACATTTAACCGCACACACACACACACACACACACACACACACACACACACACACACACACACACACACACACACATCTATTTTTGGAAATGTCCAGACATTAACTAAACTGCACAAACATGTAGTATACAATTGTTCAGTAGAGCATGTGTTGTATAACAGATGTATTTAAGTATTAGATTTTTTTTATTTAAGAAATACATTTATAATATTACATTTTGATTTACAAGAAGATTTAATAACGGATGGAGGCGGGTTTGGTCGACACACACTGATGACATCAGATGGTTATGATTGGTTGATTGAAATGTTGATTAACAAAGGATGTTATTAATCCAGGCTCACATCCTACTTGGCAAAATCATGTCCACCTTAAAATTTTATTTTAGATGTTTTAAATTATTAAATCTAAAAAAAGGCTTATTCTGTTATCAATATAATAAACAATATTTTATATAACAACATTGTTTTATTTTTTTGCTTAAAATACAATTATATCACGTTTGAATATTTTAAGAACGTATGTTTAAAGAACCCATTTTCTTTAGTAACCATAACATACACTATATGGACAAAAGTATTGGGACGCCTCATCATCTCTTCCTTATTTATTCTATTACAGTAGACCTCCTCCTATAATAACCTCCACACTTCTGGAAAGACTTTTCACTAGATTGTCTCATGTGACTGTGAGGATTCACACCCGCAATAGTATTAGTGAGATCAGACACCAATGTTGAGGTGAGAAGGTCTCACAGTACATCCCGAAGGTGTTTAGTTTACAACAGATTGGGAAAAACACTCATGTTGGGTTTGCTGATGGGTGTACACAAACTTTTGATCATAAAGTGGATATAACTGCCCATGTGACTTTTTGTATACCATATCAATTATGCCTAATTTTGTAAAATCCCTTATAGTGTGACAGGAAGTGTGTAGTAAACATGAAACCGGCCAAAGTGTTAGTTTGAACTCACCCAGCAGCCCTCCGAATGTGATTGCAGGAGAAAGTGCAGCGAAATAAATAAATATTACGGCCGCCATGCACTGTGGGTTCAGCGCATCCTTAAAATCGCTGATGTATTTTGGGTATCTGCGTCGCACGTCTCGGACTAAACCTCCAAACGGCCGACCTGATCGCTTCAGGGGGTCGTCGTCATCACTACGGTCAGGCCGCGTCAACAGAGCCTCTGTACAGGAGACGTAGAGTCATATTTTCATAAAATTCATCACCTTTTTTAATGTTTTAAATGATTTTAGTTTGTAGATGCCTAAAATATTTATATCAATTAAACTGACAATGTTTTGAGAATTCTTACAACCCAGTTCTCTAATCTAATCAGTTTGATGTTCATTGGCATCATTGATTGGACAGTAATTTTGTATGTCTGCCTTCAAACACATTATTGTATATACTGTACATATATTTTTTTAAGATATTCTTGATATATTTTCTGTAAGGAAACTGCAGGTACATCATCATCATCATCCCTTCTGGTGTCCCTGTAACATGACAAGCTGCAATTTTTTTACTCTTTATTAACTGACTATGAATATGGATAATTATATTAAGGATAAATTATTGTATTCACATTAATCGGTTGGCTCGCGGGGGGTGCAGCAGAAGCAGTGTGTATTATGTAGTGTTTAGCAGGTGACAAACTCTTACTGTAAATATGAGTATTGTACTGTATCAATAAGATTGTATTATACAGTATTATATCTTCTGCTATAAAGATGATTCATATTTTGTCAAAGAAAAAGCAAAATAATAAAAAAGAATACGCACTTTATTATTCTATTCAATTTATGTTCTATTATGTGTTTTTGACTACTTTTTTCTATGTTGTATAAATATATATATCTTGATAACAAAGATTATATAAACAAAATCAGGGGCCTCATCTTTTAATTTTGACTGGGGCCCCTACTTTATTTCTGTATGGATTGGTTCATATTCTTCAAATGTTAAATTCAGCCTCACTCAAAGCTCCTGATTTATATGGCAATAAATAAAAATAAATCCAATCTAAAAAACTTGCTATATATAAAAAAATTCTACAATTCTACATGAATGTCTAGATTTATGAAAGTAGGTATTTTTACAAAATATGTATTTAGTGGATTATTTATTTATCATTGCTGTAAGAAATGTTAAATTAAGTTAAATTAATGTTAAATAAAGGGGCCGTAGTGGCTCAAATGGCTAAGGTGCTGAGTTGCTGATCAGAAGACCAGAAACACCTGGGCTTGAGCCCCACCACCAGCAAGTCAACCACTGTTGGGTCCCTGAGCAAGATCCTTAACCCTTCCTGCTCCAGGGGCGCTGTATGATAGCTGACCCTGCACCCTGACCCCCAACTTACTAAGATGGGATATGCAAAAAATGCATTTCATTGGCTTTGTACAAGTTGAATATTATTTATTATTAATCAATACTGTATACAGTGACTCGTTATATAAAAATCATAGAGCTACTTTAATATAGTAAATACAGTAGCTATATAACGGAGCTCTTTGTTGGTATCATTTAATTGAATGTTTCAAATGATAAACATGTTCTGTAGTCTTTGTAGATAAGTATAAGGTATTTAATCCAGATGTTCTCTGACCTTTCTCCTTTGGAGTCTTTTGCTCATTGTTCATCATGCTGATTTCCTGTTCCTCTCGTTTTTTTATCATATCTCTCTGAAAGTGGGTGATGGAACGCAGCAGGTCTTCACCGCCAAAGTCTGAAGGGGGAAGAACAATGCTGCAGTCTAGAAAAGCGTTAATGGCGTTTAGAAGGTCTTGGCGATCGTCGGCCAGGTAAGCAGCTTCATGGAACGACTGGAGACAAAAATGATTTAATAAATGATTGGATTAGTAATTTACTAGAACAATGATATCATTCAAAATATAATAATAAAAGTATATGGACACGTAAAAACAAACAAAAAAAACCCAGATGTTTCCGGGACTATTGGATTATCTGACCTTATCAGACATCAGCGTGGATATTGAGCGCCCGATCTGGTGATAATCCATGCTAGAGTTTTTTGGTCCCAGTAAGATGAAGAGGAACCGGACAGGAACTGGAACCTCCAGAACCGAGTCCAGTAACACGGCTTCCTTCAAGCGCACAAAAGCCATGGTGGGCTGGTCCAGGAAATCAACGCTGCCTGAGGATAAAAACATGATTATGATTTATAGTTATACTCTTTCCCAGATCATCACCTTCCCAGATTGATCATCCAAGATTACTAATAATCAATATAAAATCAATAAAACCACAAAACACTAAATAACACTAAATAATCCAATTATTTATTAAATAATTAAAAAGTGTTTGTTCTTACCCACAAGTACCACTGTGGCTTCGGCATTCTCTGGAATTTTCTCCAGCAGTTTAAGCTCGTGTTTAGATTTAGATCTATGCATGCCGGGGACTGTAGTCGGTTCTTTCTGTTATAGATACCATATGTAAACATTATTAATATATACCAATACAAAATCAATGTGAGACAGAGTTTGGCAGATGGTAAACACAATCAAATATAAAAATATAAAGATGATAAAAATACAATAGCATTGTTTCGATACGGTTACATCTGTAATATAATTATTTCTTTTAAATGAACCGATGTAAAACCTTAAAAGGGTGAATATTGTTTGGAGTATTTGCGTTGTAATAATAATACACACGTACAAACAGTACATTAAAAATTGGTAGATATCTCGTCTGTTTCTCGGTCACTTCCTCTTGTGTCCAGAAGAGGGAGACTGCGATCTATCCAGCCGTCCTTCTATTCATTTTCTATACGTGCCAATTCCTAATCAGGGTCACAAGGTTTTGCTGGAGTCTATCCCAGCTGTCATTGGGTTAAAGGCAGGGGTTACTCTGGACAGATCACCAGTCCATCATACAGACAAACAACCACACACTTACACTTACACTTAGTCCTATGGGTAATTTAGAATCACCAATCAACCTAACATACATGTTTTTGGACTGTAGGAGGAAACTCGAGTACCCGGAGTAAACCCAGGCAAAGACGGAGAGAACATGCAAAACTCCACACAGAAAGACTACTGAGAATTTCACGATTTATTTTGACTAGAGTATTTTCTGACTACCACTTCTCAATTTCCAGTCCTTCACTGCACTTCTATGGTCTGATGGTAGCCATCCATGTTTCTAGTCCACATTATTTTCTTAGGATTTAGTCTTTTAATTTCTTGTCATCTACTTAAAGTCTGTTAGTCTGTTACTTCGTCTGCCAAATTTCTACATTCATGCCTAATATTTTATCCTCCAAATGCCAAGTTCTTTTTGTCTTCTAGTAGCAAAGTAGATCTGCAACAAGACTCATTTATGTCCAGGCACCAAGGTGGTGAACTAATCAATGTCAGAACAGCAGAGTGATTAGCTGTCCTCAGGAGACGATTGAAGCACTTTTGTACCATGTTCTGGATAAGAACGTCTGCTAAATAGACTACTGGGTTTAGACTATTGGTTTTTATTTATAAGTCTATTTTCCCCATGATTCTCACCTCAGCTGCGTCAGGGTGTGTGTGCTGTGTGTTGTCATGTTTTGTGTTCGTGTTTCCCATCAGCGGCTCAGTGACAGATGACTCTGTCTGATGATGATGGTGATGATGATGATGGTGGTGATGGTGATGATGAGAGATTAAAGAACCCAGACTGGCGGTTGAGATGTTTCTGGGAAACGAGCTGTACTCTTTCTCGTCACACGGGTGACTAAATGAGAGAACAAATGCAGATGAAACACACACACACACACACACACACACACACACTTCAACCAGTGATAAGGTTAAGGGATAGGATGGATTATCTAAATGCTTGAAAACACACAGCGTACGACAAACCAACTGTTATATAACTGAAGGTGTGGTGGAAAATGGAAGTGTGGTAGTATGTATGTGTGTGTGTGTGTGTGTTTGTGTATGTGTGTATACCTGTGTTTAAGCAGCAGTGCTCTTAGTACATTTGCTCTGTCTTCAGCTCTGATCTGGTCGGTGATGATCATCTGCTCAACCACTTGGTGAGAAATTCCAGCTAACGTTTTCTGATCGAGATCCAGCAACACTGTGCCTACACAACAACAACAAAAACAACAACAACAACATATTATTATTATTATTATTATTCAGTAGTAGAAGTACACAAACTAGTATTAGTAGTCATAACAGTAGTACACACTGTAGTAGCAGTGGTAATAGTAGTTCACAATAGTACCAGTAATGGCTATAGTAGGAGTACACACAATAGTAGTAATACTAGTAATAATAATTATACTGCTTAGGTAAATAACAAAAAAAATAACAGAAATAATAATGATCATTACAATAATTACCATGCGCTATAGTTTTGCGGAGCTCCAGTAAACTGCGGAATGAGAGTGAAGCAACGTGTGGTTTCCCCCAGCGGTGTGTTTCCTCCTCTACGTCCTCCTCAAACTTAATCCAACGTGCTGTCTCTCGCCACTGCAGCTCCTGGTTCTTATCCACGATCAGCTCATTCAGCTCTACAAACACCTACGGCAGACAGACATTTACATTCACAGCATTTGGCAGTCGTCCTCATCCAGAGCCACTCACATTTATCTTTTATACAACTATACAGTTGGGTGTTAAGGGCTTTGCTCAGGAACCCAGCAGTGGCAACTTGGTGGTGATGTGAATCAAACTCTGATCTGCCATTTCGCACTTCAAGACCTTAATCACTACGCTACCACTTCCAGACACACTCAGCAGGCTTAATATGACAACCAAAGGTGGAATGTTTTTGTTCAGTAAGATGTAGTGCATTGTAGTATAGTGTAGTATATTATAGTATTTACTACATCCTACTGTATAGTTAGAACTATAGTTCTATAGAACTGTATAGAACTGGAACAGTGTTCCTGTAACGGTTATAGACAAATTTATTCCCTAAGACCACCAGATGGCGTCAGAACTGTTTGTTTGTTTGTTTATTTTCCCATGTGCTTTCTGTTTGTCTGTCTCTAGTCCTGTCTTTGGGTAATTGTTTCTCTGTAACCCCTCAGTCTGTGTGTATATACATCCCCCTGGCTCTTCGGTTGATGTTTTGATGTTGTGATGTTGCAATCACCTAATGTCGTTCCCTGTGTACTCCTAAAAGTTTTCAAGGCTAACCTTCAAGGCTGTTTCCTTCGTCTTCCTTAGGTTGTATACAATGCTAACTGCTAATGCTAATGTTGTGGCTTGTGATGCTAGTTCCTTTCTGGAGTATTCTTAAATTTCTAAGTCCAGTTCTAGATTGAGATTTAGTTTGTTTCCTTAGTTTGTCCTTTGTCTTGAAATAAATTCTGTTGCAGAGCCTAAAAAATCGGGATGGCAGTCGCATGACCCGATTCTGAATTTCCAGAACTTTCAGCAAATTTATAACTTGATTAATGGGTTAAAACTTTGTGCTCATGTAGCTTGTTAGTAAAAATTTCAAATTGATCTAACGTGGTGCTTACATAATCTATCGAAACAATTGCCTTCACCCAACTTTGTGTTAAATTCAAGTGTCTCTCATGGTAACAGTCGGGACGTAACAAAATTTTATTGGTAGGAAAAAAATATCGGCAGTATGATATCAGTAACAGACGATACGTAATGCCTTTTGTAAAAAATCCACCAGTCAGAGCATTCGGTTCCTCGTATGCCAGATTAAAGAAAGACCTGCGTTATAGACTCATGATTTTAGGTTCATGAAACATTAATTTAAATAATTATGTAAAGACAACTATAGGGTTTAAAGTTTACATTAAAACACCACCATTTTCACTATGTTTATATATTTTTTTTTTTTACAATTCAGCTTACAATAAATGGTTTTAACGGAAACAGCGGAGCTAGCCACAAAACAAACACACACACTTACAGAACACACACACACACACACACACACAAGACATATACAGAGGTATCTCTAACCTGCTGCCGTTGAGAGAAATCTAACAGCACCATGGTGTGTCACAACATGGGGACACAATCAGAGGAAAGGAAGCACACACACACACACACACACACATGTGTGAGCGCATTAATTAAACATGCACCTGTGTGTGTGTGTGTGTGGGTGTGTGTGTGCAAGAGATCGGATCTCTCTGGTCTGCGACAGTCATAAATGTTTAATGAGCTTTTATTCACTCGGCTTTCACATTACAAATAATCCATTGAGGATTAAATTTGAGGTGTGTGTGTGTGTGTGTGATAATGTAAGTGCATATATTATTAAATTGTTTAAATATTATTATAACATGATGAAGGGAGATGTGTGTGTGTTTGATATGTCTAGGTTGGGCTGTGAAATCTGGCGGAATTCTATTAAAGAAAAAAAAATTGGCAGCGGCTGTTGGTTCGTACAGTCTGACAAGCAACAACTTTTCACATTGTGCTTTAAAATCGTTGTGCCAATTTCACCATCAGGTTCGGCATTCCTGTTGGTTCTTGGTTCGACAGTCATCGAAGCATAAGTCAAAATGCAGGAAATTTGTGTGATTTGTTTTGACACTACCAAAATTTCATCAGAGGAAAATAATTGATTGATCGCAATTGCCGTTAATCGGCTGTCAGGAAATAAGTCAAATTAGCCACCAAAGACAACAGATTTTAGAGTAAGTTTATAGAAATCTTTCAGGATTTCAAAATTTGTATCAGACAACCAAATAATGGCCAAAATCGCACACTCTAAGCTTATTTTAATAGAAAAATGATTAGATTCAATTGATTTCCCGTAATATAAATGAGGGGTAAAACCAGACATGGTGCACTGCTATAGAAAAAACCATATTAGATTATTAGGTTTTTACGTTTTTATTCTATGTGTCAGGTCCTGTAACCCTGCCCCTCTTCCATAAACACTTAAACAAAGTGATCCAAACAAAAGCCCCTAACTCTTACCTGCACAGTTAAATAAAAAAAAATGAGCTCAATTCTGAATTTGTGAGTCTGCCAAATGCCAAAAAATGTAAATGTAACATTTCCAATCCCATTTCTTGGCTCTTGATTGTGGCATTTCTGGGTTTTTGGACCTTGTCTGTAGCAGGGGTAGGCAATCTCGGACCTGTGGGGGTGATGTCCTGCTGAGTTTAGCTCAACAGTCACATTTATCCCAGTGCAATTGCTTAAAGTGGATCAGCTATATCACATGCCACAAATGGAAGTAGCAGCTCAGTGATTAAGGTGTTGGACAGCTGATCAGAAGGTTGTAGGTTTCAATTCCTAACACCATCAAATAAAAAAAATTGAGATTAATGAAAGTTGCTCTGGATATGGGCGTCTGACAGAGATGTCTGTTTAATAATGAGGAATAGCTAAACATCAGTCAGTTGTGAATTTATGTATACGTGTTTGTGTGTGTGTGTGTGTGTGTGTGGGTGTGTGGACTTACCTCGTGTGGCGTCCGGTCAACTTTGCGACTGCGTGTGCTCGGCTCAGCGTGATCTTTATTGATGTGCACCACAGAGGTTTTGGTGCTCTTTCTAACCAGGTGTCTCCTCCCTCCTCACGCCAGGAACATCCTCGAATCGGTGAGCTGAGACATTTCAGACATTTTTATCAAAAAAGACATAAAGAAAACTACAGGATTTCTAATCTATAAATATAGTAGTCGAATTTGTCTCTAAAATTTGTCAGAATTATATAAATATATAAGAATTATATATGTATATAATTCTAAAAATCTAATGTAAATGGAATAAAATAAAAAAAGTTACACACACTAAATAGTGTGTGGATCGGGGTAAAGGTTTTAATTTTAAATCTCGCCAGGGATTAACACACACACACACACACACACACACACACACACACACACACACACACACACACCACACACCACAGAAAATGTAAGGGTCAGTTCACAAATTAATGAGGAAGTAATTGCTCATTTGTATGTAAACAGAAAAAAATAAATCAGATATCCTTATAATTACCGGCTAATAAGACAGCGAATTAGTAAAAAAAAAGGTCCAGGTAGGAGTCTTGGAAGAAGGAGGAGACTACATCAGGCGATCAAGCACACAAGGTACAATTACTACAGATAATTTAGTACTGCATGTCTTTGGATTAACGGAGAAAACCAGAGTACCCTGAGGAAACCCCAATAGCACAAAAAAAGCAAACACAGAAAGGGGCGGAGCCATAAATTCTACCCTTAACACTAAAAGTGTGAGGAAAACATGCTAGACGAACCTAAGACACAAGAAGTGTTTTCATGATGGTCATGTGACAGCCTGATTACAAGGTGGACGTGATTTTGATCCTGGATAAATATCCTTTATAGATCCTAAATCAATATTTCAATCAATCGATCATAATCCATCATCTGATGTCATCAGTGTGCCGACCAAACCTGCATCAATTCACTTTTGAATTATTTTCACTTGGCCAAAAGTGAAAAGTCATTGATTCTGGAATAATTAACTGATAATATCGATTCCTGGATTAACATTGAATCACAACATGAAATTACACAAACTATATAAAAAAATAATTGATGATAGTCCAGGAACAACATTAGTGAATTTAGACTGTATTGATTATGTTAATGATCCAAAATAAACATTAATTAATTTAGACAGTGAATCATAAACAATCACTAATGAACAATTGAATGTACAATATTCTGAAACGGAGAACCTGTAGAACCGCAATAGAGCAACATTCTTACCTTTTATAACCATAAACTTTAAAAAACATTCTTTGAATAGACTTTTTTTTTCATGCAAACAAACTTAAATACATTTTACTGCGCACACGCATCTATTTTTAGTCACGAAAGGTGAGGAAAAAGTTCATACATTAACTAAACATGTTGTATGCAATTCAGTACAGTATTTATTTATTTAATAAATGCATTTATAATATGACATTTTGCTTTACAATGTGAGGAAAAATTAAAAAATGGATTGAGGCGGGATTTGGACGACACACACTGATGACATCAGATGGTTATGATTGGTTGTTGATCCAGGATTAACACATCCTCACATCCTACTCGGCTAAAGCACATCCACCTGTTTTAAACAAAGAGTTTTATAAACTCACTCTTAATGTCATCCAGGCTAGCTGAGCGTAGCGCTTGTGTCTCTGCCTCGTCTGCAGGAATCCTCTCATATTTTGCGCTCTCATTTCCTGTCATGTTTCCTGTTGGACTGGATGTGTTGGGGTAAAATGTCAAATTGCTGGGGCTGATGGGCACAATGCAGTGCTTAGAGGAGCTGCCAAAACAAAAACAAAAAAAGCTTTTTTACATATACACACTTCTGTACAAATGTAATAAGATTTATTTTTTGGTATAAAATTCGGTTATATATTAATTATAGGACTTAAAATAACTGTCCTTTAATAACCTTTAAGTTGAATCTGGTACTAGGAAAGACCAATAATGACCAAATCTAAGTATGAAAGTTTTCATTTTTCATAATAGGAGTAAAACTTTTTAAATATATTTACAAACCTTTCCTGTATTCAGTGTTGATTTGATTATTATTCTTATTAATTTTACTATTATACATTTTCCCTTCTAACATGTCTTAATCATCACATTTTCCTTACTTTTATATATTAAACAAAAAACAGTTGAATAAAATGTTATAATAATGTTAGTGAGTTTTTTTGCATACATAAACTTACACCAGTTCAGGGACTGTTTTTGTGATTGATTATTAATTGTAATGCAGGTCAGCCTATTTGGCCTACCATAACTATAACTAGTCAACATTTGAAGTAGATCAAATCCTTATTCTCGTCTTAGGACAACTTTAACTTTTTTTATCCACTTTAAATGTTGGTTTCTGTTTTCATCAATAGATAGATAGATAGATAGATAGATAGATAGATAGATAGATAGACAGATAGATAGCCTTAATAGATAGTTCCTTAATAGAAGACATAGAGAGAGAGAGAGAGAGGAAGAAAGAGTGAGGTAGAGAGATAGAGGGAGATAGAGGGAGAAAGAGAGAGAGAGAGGGATAAAGAGATAGAGATGGAAAGAGCGACTTTCATTTCCACAGCTGAGCAATTAGGGGGCCTTGCTCACAACGCAGTGGTGCTAGGAATAGAATACACACCCTTCAACATCTTAACCACTGAGCTACCATCTCCCCTCACTGAATTTACTTTATGTTGGACTGCTAATTGGAAGATTGGGGTTCGATTCCCAGCACCACCAAGTTACCACCGTTGGGCCCCTGGGCATGGCCCTTAACCCCTAAGTTTTGAATTGTTTAAAAGAGATAAATGTAAGTGGTTTTGGATAAGAACGTCTGCCAAATGATGTAACCGTAAATGAACATCCGCATTAAAAGGGCAGTTTATCCCACTCAACTTCTGTACAGCTGCTTCGGCAACAAGACAGTTAAAGCTAAAAATCAATTTATACCAAACACATGCCCACCAGTTGTGCCTTTTACAAAAATAAACACTGTTAATCCTAAAAAACGAATCATCTCAATAGCTAAAAGACAAAATAAGAACACACACACACACACACACACACAGGTAATAAATAACACACACTCATCCAAAGCGCTCATTTAATACAGTAAAGTCAGAAAGCGGGGAAAACTTACCATTGTGCTAAAAAATATATAAAGTCAACAACTAAATAAAATACAGCGACTCTACAGTCGAGTCTAGAAGAACATACACAGATCACACACTTCATGCAGGACAATGGGAAAAGGAGGAGAAAAAGGAGCAGTTGCTGTGACAACGGTTTAGTAATGAGACAGAGTGTAATGAGTAACAAAAGTCCTGCTGATATACACGCAAACACACACCTAATAGGGACTTAAAATTAGGGAACTGGTTTTATAACTGGAAGAGATGGATATAGAAAACTGGAAGTAGAGAGCTTGGAAAGAGTATGATAGATATAAAATCCAGGAGGTAGTGGTGTAGGGAAAAAAGACACTGGAAATAGGAAGGTAAACTTGGTATTTAGGGCACTAGAAACTAGTGGGTGAGAAAAGTTAAGTTATACACAAATAATTTTACATTACATTCATTTATTTTATGATGTTACATTTTCTTGTTTATTTTATTCAAAATGACTTACAATTATTCAGTTTATTCAACTAAGAAGCTGAGTGTTAAGGGCCTTGCTCAGGGGCCCAGCTGTGACAAATAAAAGTGTTTACAACTGTAATACAAAATTTAGGTTCTAATCAATTGAGTGTGTATGTAAATCTGTGTACCTTAAAAAAAGCATGTGATTTGAGTCTGAGCTCTAATTGGCTTGTTCCAAATTCCTTTCAAAAGAACACATTTTACACCCTAAACCTTCCCACTTTTGCTGTTAGCGTTCAGGATTTATATTTATATACTTTTATGTACAATTACGACTTTCGCTAGACGCCATTATGCAGAGCGACTTTCATTTATACAGCTAAGCAGTTTAGGGCCTTGCTCAAGGGTTCAATTCTCAGCCCCACCAGGCTGTCACTGACAGGCCCTTTAGCAAAGCCCTAACCTGTACCTACGGTAGGTGGATAAGATAATTAAGTTTCTCTGAAAAGAAAGCCGTCTGCCAAATGCTAGAAATGTAAATGACTTTAGAAGGTTTATTCTAGGCTCTTATTCGCATTTGTCCTGCTCACGATTGTGATATTGAGTTTAAATCTCACTCACTCAGTCGTCGTTGTGTTGTCATTGTACGTTTCAGTCTCCGAGTGCGTGAGCTCCCCGTCTGTTGTGCTGCCGTCGGTGTGTGTTGCTGAAGAAGTGGTTTTGTTGTCAGCTTTCATGTCTTCATCGGACAGGAAAAACTGGAACCAAATAGAGGACATACATCTGATCTGAACTGAGGCTATAACACACATTAGCATTGAACGCATTTTTGTGGGTTTTTTGTGTGTGTGTGTAGTTTTTTTGTTTTCATTATGTAGTCAAACAGATACAAAATACCCATGATGCTTTGGAAATAATAAGTGGGAAGCAGGATAGAGGAATGAATCTGTAGTTAGAAACAAGTTTCCATAGGAAATATTTACTAGGAAATAATTTGTTGGGAGAAAAATCGGACCCTTATTTAGACCCTGAACACATGACACACATTCAAGCAGAGTTAATTCCCCTCATCGCCATGACACACTTACCTGGACATCGTCCCTCTTCTCGCTGTCAGTGTTCTCACCCTGCCTTTCTTCCTCTTCCTCTCCTTCCTGCACGCAGAGGTCATCACTGAGGTGTCGGTCTTTACTCCTTTTCTTTTTCCCAGTCTTCTTCCTCCGCGAATCAGTGTGTTTGGACAGGTGATGACGAGTGTGATGTGAAGAGTGACGATGATCTGATTAACACATACACACAGATAGAGATGATGAGGCTCTCGTATACATACTTAAATCGATCTTTGTAAGTTGTATATTTTATAAAGTATAGTATAGTGTTTGTGTTGGATTCTACATGTGGTTGTGTGTCGATATCAAACGATAATCGAAAGTGGGAAGTCGTAGCGCAGTGGTTAAGGTGTTGGTCTGCTAATTGAAAAAACTTTTATTCCCAAAATCACCAAGCTACTACTGCTGGGCCCCGAAGCGAGGCCCTTAACTTCTCATGAACGCCTTGAACTAGGTTGGAAAATGGCGTGAAAGTCACATGACTTCCGACATAACCATTTACACTGCGATCACAACGGCAAAACATCTGACCTACGCCGACTTTACTACCATATATGGAAGTGGCACAAATTGGAATTCAAAAGATTGGAATCCATGCGGGCAAAAAACTCGGATTTGGATTCACGCAGTGTGAACGAAGCCCGAGTTACTTATTGTTTAATGTATGTAGGTTTCAACGGTTATGGGTCATGTAAACATGCAAGTGTTCCAGTATAATATCGGTATTGGTTCTAAAAAAATCAACTTCGGTTAATCTCCAGTTTTGTATAATTCTAATGTTTGTTTTTGTTAGCATGCCGTGCAGGTGTACTCACACTGGAAGTCCTCCTCGCCATAGTGACGGTGTTCATTAGGCTCGCGTGACGTCGGACTGAGGATCTGCTGAAATCTCTCAACACCCAAAGCTTTGTTCAGGTCTTCATCCTCCTCTTCCGGTATTAAAGAGGTTGAAATGGTAGATGGCACAGGCTGTGGAGAACAACATACTGTACATCAGACATGTCAAGGAGTCGGATTGTCTGAACTTGGGTTATTTTTACTACTTTCTTGTCAATAAGTCCAGTTTTGTTTCTAAGTTTTGGCACTTTTGAGACCACAATTGGGTCCCAACATGTATTTCTATCTATAGGTTTGTTGAATAAAATACATTTGCCTTCTTAATAATTTCTTCTTATTGCCCATCTATAAATATAACAAATATTTTAACTCCTTACTGCTTCTTATTTATTTGTAGTTCTTGCCCTACTTCTAAAGTTGCCCATATAATAGGGCAGTGGTGGCTCTACAATGCTATAGTCACTTTACTTCACTTTACAATGCTATTTGCACAATACTGTTGTAATTTGCACAGTCCATGTCTACCTCATCTTACAACATGGTTGGCGCTATTGTGTTATGTTCCATTCTTTATTGTGTTTTTTGCGCTGTCTTTGTAATGTTTGTATTGTTTATTGCACCAGGTCTGTTTCTGCACACATGCACTTTATGTCTATTCTGTTTAGTGGCTCTTTGTTGTTGTTTTGTGTAGCACCAGGGGGTCCTGGAGAAACGTTATTTTATCTCACTGTGTACTGCATCTGCTATATATGGTTGAAATGACAATAAAGCTCATTGAACTTGAACTTGAAATGGTTAAGGCACTGAGTTGATGATTGGATGACCAGGAAGACCTGGGTTCAAGCCTCAATGCTGCCAGTCTGCCACTGTTGGCTCTTTGAGGAAGACCCTTAATAACCCTTCCTTCTCCAGGGGCACAGTATCATAGCTGACTCTGCGCTCCGACCCCAACCTTCTAAGCTGTGATATGCGAATGCATATGACACACAAAACTATAAAAGCTTTTAGAATTTGGAAATTTACTCTGATTGGTTGGATTTTACAACATTTATAGGAGGTGTCAGCCGGTGTGGTTGTCACTGTGACAAAAACTGCAATGAGGGTCAACAAAACCCTGGATTTTTCCAAACGATGTGAAATTTATGGTATTGACACGACTTCCTTTATTGAACTGTCTTTACTTTTGCAATTATTTGCATGCCTGTAGTACCGTTTCTGGGCATAGGCAAACTGCGCAGTCACCTAGGGCGCCACCTGCTGCTGGGGTTCCAATGAACATCCCTGCCCTTTCATTGGAAATAATTAGTAAGTATTATTAATAGTTTTTTGTCATTTTCTTTTTCGACGTATGATTTGGCTACTAGCAAAAATCTAAACAGTCTTTCTGGTGATAGCGCCCACTGCCGTTAGGAAGGCAAATAGAGATGTAGAGGGCAAGTATATGTTTATATAATTGAATTGACTATTTTGCGATGATAATTAAATGCGTTTGCCGGAAAAAAAACAAAAACTTATTTTTTTTTTGGAAGTTTCTAAATTGTTCGTATGGTTGCGGAGGGAGGGGGTCGCTGGGAGTCAAGATTAGGGGTTTGAGGGGTAATATTAATCTTGCCTAGTAATCTTGCTAAAAAGTCTATTAACAACACATGTACACATAACAAAACCACTTGTGAATGGCTGCTTTATATGTCATTCATATAACCTGTGTTTAAATGCTAAATTTCAAGTAGGAAAATTTTGTTAATATCCTCACTGTGGTTAATGACCGGTCAGCAGTACAGTTGGGCGCTGACAGGATTTTCATCCAATCACCTTCTTTTCTACATTTCTGACTGAAGAATGCCTGAAGGAGTCTGAACGCCACCCTATCCCACAGCACTTTTAGATTGACCTTTAGCGCTTTATATAATCGGAATCTAATTTAATGCTTATCTTTTTTTCTGTGTAGACATACTGAGGTAAGATGCATCTTCAATTGCACTCTTAGTTTACGCAATCGCGGGTTGTTTTTACCACACAACTCTGTTTAGCAATGTGTGGTCGAGCTCTCATTTATTTGGTTTAAAGTAAAATGCACGATACTTCAACATTTTTTATCACTTCTTATACGACTTACATTAACATGTAATTGTGCCACACAAGTTGAAAAATATATGAAAAAATGCAATGTACAGTAAATGTTTTTTACACAATTTTAACAATAAAAAAGCAAAACAAGAAAATTGACACTGAGAAATATAAAATATATAAAATAAGATAATTTGCTGTTGTCTTTTAAACCGATGCATTGATGCCAAACAACATACTCAATGTAGTAAAAGTTAATGTATTGATATAGTAACAAATGCTAAAATTAAAGCATTGAATTTAATTAATCTTAATAGTTTTCTATGTTTGGACCCTTTTTTTTTTATATAAAAGTACCAAGATTACAAAAAATCTACTTAATTTCATGCTGTCTGAAGTCTAAAATGAAAATGAATCATCAGTTAATCAATTAATCACCAACTGCTTCAAACCCAAAAATCTTTTTTCACTATTTACTTTAGATAAAAATTCTAAACTTAAATTATATATTAAGGTATTTTATGAACAACACCGAGAAACATTAGCAAGTCTTTAATCTGATGATACTGATGATTTAAACGTACCTCAGTCATGCTCAGCTGTTCGGTCTGTGTGGATTGTGCGGAGTGTAAATTCAGTGAACTCAGTTCCTCTTTTAATAAAGTGACTGAGTGAATTTTTTCTCCTCACTCCTGCAGTGTATTAATCTGTCTCTACTGGTCCAAACGTGTCTGCCCTTCACTAATGAGAAAATTACAGCAAATACAAGTGTGTGTGTGTGTGTGTGTAAGGGTGGGGGTAAGGATAGGTTATCAAATGTAGCCTACGGTGTCAAATACAATGTAGACATTTCACACATGCATGCGCACACACACACACACGGTAACATTTATTTGTATATAAATATTGACCGTCTTTTTCACTCTATATGCGTGTGTGTGTGTATGTGTGTGTTGTATTGTGTGTAACAGCTGAAAGTCATTTTGATAAGACAAAAATTTCCCTCCTCGCAGAATCGATGTTATTTATAAAGCTTTCTACATTTAGAAAAACAACCCCGCTGTGTAGAATGAAACAGATACCTGAAAACACTAAAGAGTTCAGATACCCCAGCTGCATCTTCACCCTGTCACTTCTATCTGCCCCCATCATCCCCTGAACTTTCCCTTCTAAACCTGTAACCTTCAATCTTATTAACTGTTAATGTTCAACTGCTTTTCTTTAACTTATAACAACATCAATCCCAAACATTAATCCCTCTTACTTATTCACCCCCCCCCCCCCCCCTACTGGCTCTATTATCCTTTAAACCCCTATTTCCCCTTCAGCTTTTAACCCTAACTACTCCAACAACCTTTTACCCCTAACTGCCTGTTTAACTACTGTTTCAATTAACATTTCAACCCTAACTGCCCCATTAGTCCTCACCCCTAACTGCCTTATCAACTGTTAATCCGTAACCACCCCTAAAGTCTTTACCCCTTTCATCAACCTTTTAAACCTTAACCTCTCCATCAGTCCTCACCACAACTGCCCCGTCAACCTAACTTTATCCTTTCAGTCCTCACCCTTAACTACTCTGCAACCCTTAAACCCTTAACCGCCTCTAGTCTTTAACCCCAAACTGCCTCAACAACAGTTTAACCCTTAACTACCCCTGTAGTCTTTTCCCTTAACTCTTTACCCTGCAATTTAGCCCTCACCCCTAACTGGTATCAACCTTTTACCTCTGATTATTGAACCCCTCTCTTTTTTATTTACCCATAAGGCCTCTTTTCTTTGTTTACCCATAACTGCACTCTTCCTGATCTTTCCCATGACCCCCTATCTTTCTTACCTTTATTTAACCTCTCTCTTTCCCTCATAATGCTTACCTTTCCTCAGCTCTAAGTCTCCAACTACCCCATCATTTCTATAATCTAACATCATCTTATTGTAAGGAGCATGTTTATTAGAGGTACACACTAACTGCCCCTCTGGTCCTCACCAATAGCTGCTGGACGTACATTAGCACCAGTGTTATATGTTGTGCAGTGATACAGTAAATAACAGGAAATTCATCATATAGTGCTGAACTTAACATCTGGAATTGACCCAAATTTTTTAGATTACATTGTAAGGATGAAGTAGCTGAATAGTCGGTGCAGTTTAACACACATTAATGATCTATTGGTGCTAGTTATAAATATCTCTAGGTTAGAATGAACAATTCTATTTCCTTATATCGAGACTAAACCCGTTAACCATCAACACACAGCCTAAACCCAAGCTAATTTAACACATCCAATATTCAAACATCAGTGTTACTGACCTGCGTGTAAAGAAAATCCATGTCCCGTTTTCAAACGCAGCAAAATGACAGACCGTAAACATACAGCACACACACACACACACACTCACGCTAAACTCAATCCACATTTATCCCTATTTATTACATCATTTGGGCTGAAGGAGAATTTATAACTTTAGCTGGAATAAAAAATAAAAAAACATATCCCGATCTGAGCGTTTTCCAAAAACACACACAAAGCACACACTCACCGTCTGGGTGGTTAATCATTAACCGACCCGCTCTCTGTAAATGAAAACCAATAGTAATACACCAAGCTACTATTAATGTAGTCCACAAACACAACACACTCACCACCCGTCATGCACACGTCTTCAAATTTGGCTTTCTATAATCTGCATTTTTTTAATTATTACATTTCCGAATTTCTTATGACCTTAAAATTTTGTCATTTGGAAGACACCCTTATTCAGAGTGACTTTTATTTATTTCGGGGTTAAGGGCCTTGCACAGAGGCCCAGCAGTAGACCCTCGGTTGTACTGGGAATCAAAACTTAACCCTTGTGCTGCCACCACCACCTATTTATTATAAGCTATAGTTTTATAGGACTTGTTTTACAGACAAAGACAAGGGTGTGTGTCTGTTTGCTTTTTTAGTCATTTGGGATAGTTCATTCTTTTTCTTCATCTTCTACAAACCTAATCGCATTTCCAAGGTTCTAAACATACTTGAAAAGCCATAAAACTTTGCAAACGTATCAGAAGTGGCGAACGTTGCCGTCTGATACGGGTTTTAGAAGCGGGTGTGGCAAAATGACTTCATAACACTACTTATTGACTTTCAATCAAGTGGTTCTCCCGCTGCGTTGGACGTACATGTATGAAAATTGGTGCACATATGTAACGTAACAATCTCTACAAAAAAATCCCAAACCCAGCAGGAAGTCTTGAAATTTTGTGTCAGTTTTTCTCGTTATTGCGATATAAAGATATAAAGATGATTCCATCAATGCGCCACATGATCTACATTACGTGTATGTGTATGTTTAGATACAGTATTTATAAAAAGTTCTATATTTGTAAATGGGAACATTTATACAAGGAGTCTACAGCGTCATGTATTGCGTTTTCGCTACAGGACACATTTAAGGACAAAAAGCTTTTTATTTTTGATTTAATAAGTGTTTTCACTGTAATAATGCAAGCTGTGAAAGAAGTACAAGAGAAGCTGTATACCTCTATAATGTATAATGTAGGATATAACAGGAACTATTTGTTTTCTTGATTTTCCAGAATGTTGAATGGGTCTAGAAAGTATAATGTCTGTTTAACTGTTAATCTTTGCTGTGGTAAAAGAGGGGAAATTATTTCAGAGCCTTTTAAAGAGTTATAAGAAATTAATTAATTTAGTTATTTTTTGAACTTTAATTTTATTATACAATTTATTGTATTTCTCCAGAATATGTAAAATCTCAAATATTTTTAACAAAAATAAATTAACAATTGTTTATTGTTTACTAGGGATGATGAACAAAATAACACAGAATCATATCTTATTGTTATATTACTAATAGTAGTAGGTGTGGGTAGGTGTGGTGAAGTACACACCGCAGTGGTTATGGTGTTGGACTGCTAAGTGAAAGGTCAGGGTTTGATTCCCAGCACTACCAAGTTACCATTGTTGGGCCCCTGAGAAAGGTCCTTAACCCCAAGAAATGAATTTAAGACGCTCTGAATAGGGGTGTCTGCTGAAATGCTGTAAATGTAAAGTAAAGTTATATCACACTGTGTTTGTTTAAATGTATCCTCAAGGCTAATATAAGACCATCATTCAGCTATAATGAAGCTCAGATAAGAGCTATAAACCTTCTTTTGTATTTACCCGATATTAATATCCTTTCATGCTTCAGGCAATCACGTTGCGGAATGCAGGTTTTCACTTATGTACGAGTAATAACAAGTTGTCTTTTGAATTATTGAAGTGTTTTCAAATCTTATACCCAGAGGTTAAAAGTTGAATGCTGAAGCTGAAGAAAATCTGATAGGGATTAGGGAGGACGCCGTAGATTCAAGTCGATGGCACGGCATGTAAGCAAAAAAAAATTTGCCAGAAGAAAGTCTGTGCCTCGAGGGAGTGGGTGAAGGGTACTGCTGCTACTTAAATTAAGTAAAATATATTGACTGATATGTTATAAAAGTCATTTTCATATTCACAAAGGAAGAGCTGGGTTCAAGCCCCACTACCAATGCCAGTCAGTCAATGATGGGTCCTTGAGCAAGCCCCTTAACCCTTCCTGCTCCAGGGGTGCTGTATTATAGCTGACCCTGTGCTCTGAACCCAACTTTTTAGGATGGGATATGCAAAGAAACAAATTTCACTGTGCTGTAGAGTCTATGTGACAAATAAAGATGTTTTTGCATCTGTGGCATTAAATCTGTGTTAAATCTGTGTTTGTGATTCTAGATCTCACTAAAGACAAGCAAGGGCACCAACCTATTTATTCATCAAGCCAAAAGCTAGCAGGCGACAACAGGTTATGGGGCCAATAAACTACTACAAATTGTCAAAGAGCCTGAATGATGATGTCATGGTCGCATTATTTTTTGTGTTGTGGTGTGTTTGGAATTCGGTGTGTTTTTATAGTAAGACATAGCTTATGTAATTTGTGTACATTTCCGGTACTATTTTTATATTTGGTATTTTAGTACTGTTACTAACTGTACTATAAAGTTTTCTCACCGGGAAATAACATAATTTATTGTAGTAATGTCATATCTGGATGTCTAGTCTGTACGGATTCATGTGTTCAGGAGGCGTGGCTTTGGACGGAGGGTGGGATATATGATTTCACTGCTATCAGGCTTGCATCTTCTAAGATATCCTACTGCACCTTTAATGCTCATGGCTGTCCCGACATGGAAAAAGAGCCCATACTTGTCGTATCCTTCAGGCTACACAGAGAGTAATGAAACAGGGATGGGCTGCGCCGCAAGAATAAGCTTAGTAATTTAGTCTCTAGGCATTTTATCAAGTCTGGACTGAACTATGATATTATAAAGAGTGCTAAAGTCATAACAGAGTGAACAATGCTGCAAAGATCTGGTTATGTCATTCATAAATTAATTAAATAAATCACAAATGATGTTGTGCTCCGGGGGTTATTTATTATTGCACAGCTGTATAATAACCTTGAATCTAAAGCTGGTTCAGTCTATTCAGAACCTTATTAGTTAGATGTGAACTCAATCTAACTTAGCATAAAATAAGCAGATCGATTTGGAATGGCTGTATTTGGTTTTTTTCCTCACATAATCTATGTGCCATTTTTGTTCATGGTATTTTGTGCAAAAAAGTGCACTTGGAGGCAATTTGATTAAATAAACAACAGTGTAGTTAAAATATATAAATCCCGGATGGACTTTCTGTTGCCTATACATACGCAAAGGCAGTGCTGGCTCAAATGGTTAAGGTGCTTAGTTGTTGTTTGGAAGCCCAGAGTTTGAGCCCCAACGCTGACAGTAACCCCCTGTTGGGATCTTAAGTAAGACACCTAACCTTTCCTGCTTCAGGGAGTACTGTATCTCTGACCCCAGCTTTCTAAGCTGGGATATGCAAAGATACCGTTTTTACTAAGCTGTCAAGTATATGTAACTAATACTCATTTACATTTACAGCATTTAGCAGACGCTCTTAACCGGAGCGACTTACATTTATTTATCTGTTTTATACATCTGAGCAATTGGGGGTTAAGACCTTGCTCAGGGGCCCATAGTGGTGGAAATCGAACCCCCGGTGTTTCTGGTAGCAGTCAAACACCTCAACCACTAAGCCACCACTAATCCTTTTTACCTTTATTAAGCCATAAACAGAATAACAGACTAAGTGTGTGTACTTACACAGTGTGGTCCAGGGTAGGAGTGTGATTTATTCATTTTGCTGTTGGACCAGTAATGTCAGATTTATCGTTTCAGGATAAAACTGGAGCTAAACACATATCACCTGCAATGAAAAACAATTCTTAATGACACAACAGCACTAAACACACTTAAACACACATACACACACCAGGATTGCATCATTATTCGATATAAAACCTCAGATAGGCTTTTTAGGTCTATGTTAGGTTTATCTTTCAGTCAGTGAACATGTCTTGACTAGTCTTTCACCACACCACGCCTATGAATCGTTTGATAAATAAAGCTCAGATCCAAATCACATACTACTCAAATTAGTAAGTAGTTTTTGATGTTAACAAAGTACATTCTATATAGTGCGGTTACGGGCAACAGGATTTTCACATACTGTAATTTACATACTATGGATTCGGACATTCTACTCCGTTTTGCCTACTATATAGTATAAAAGTATACGATTTCGGATGGGGCCATGGGCACTTAAAACCGTCACTCTGATTGGTTAGCATCTACCAAATTTCCAGTAGATGTGTGCATTTAAGTTTGTGAAAATTCTTCGAAGATCCATAGCTGAATTTCCTGAAAATGATCATTAACTTACACCATTTTCTTCCTTTCGATCTGTAGTGGCGTGCTGTTTTAATTTTGTAGAGACTTTTAATTTGAAGCCCTAATCATGATGTTTGATGAAACAACGTGATTTCAGTCAGACACCATCTTGGCCAGGAAACAAGTCTGGCTATGCAAGACAACAACCTGGTACTTTTCAGTTAATCAATCAATCAATCAATCAATTAATTAATTAGTTAATTAAACAGCTTCATTAAAATGCCTTGTTTCATTTCTTCTTTTAATATGTTTCTTAATTAAATGCTTAATAAGTATATTCAATTCATTGTGTAAGGTACGTGTACAGAGCCAACGAAATGCATTTTTCGCATATCCCATCTTAGTAAGTTGGGGTCAGAGATGATACAGCGCCCCTGGAGCAGGAGGGGTTAAGGGTCTTGCTCAAGGACCCAACAGTGGTTGACTTGCCGGAGGTGGGGCTTGAACCCAGGTGTTTCTGGTCTTCAGATTAACAACTCAGCACCTTAACCATTTGAGCCACCCTGCCCCAATAAAGGTGTAAATCGAGCTCGGGGGTTTTTTTTTTTTTTTTTTTTTTTTTTTTTTCATGCGAATTTTATTTTCTGAAATTAAAACTATTTGTAAACTCAGCGGCATGCAGAGAGTGGAGACGAAAATCATTCCAAACCACGTTTATACACCAAGGTGACACATACACACAAACACACACACACGACTGAAGAGGTAAATGTGCCAAACTGATATTTATGTTTATTTTTTGATTGCTCATATCTGTCTTTTAATGTTAACATGACTGATAAAAACACATCTGACCTTTATGAAGGTGGAAAACGAACACATTTATGGATTAAAGGAATGTAGTTGTGCTATTATTATAATAATTATGATAATTATTATTATAATTATTATTATTATTTAGTACTGCAGAAGCTTGCTTTGTCTTTCCACACCTCCCAATAAATTCCAGTAGTTACACTGTTCACAGTAGTGCTGCTTTTGGTGAAAAGTTGGGGTTCTAAGGGCAGCTGCACTTTTGTTGCCCCTAAAAATCAGTTTTTATAAATAGTAACAGTACTAGCAGTAATATAACAGCATGTTTGGTGAAGTAATGGGTGTGGTAAGTGGCCCCAACCTCATATTCTCATATTCATATAGCCAAAAATTGCTAGCGGCGTCCCCTGGTTACTTGCAAATATAGATATATAACATAGTATTAGGCTACATACATAATATATAATACTTCTATAATAAAATATACACCAGATGACTTTATGGACACTTTTCCAGCACACCCACATGAATGTGTCCTTTCCAGTCTGTCACCACACAATCGTCTAGAATGTTTTAGTAAGTTGTCGCATTTAATTCTTCCTTTACTCAAACTAAGAAACCCAAACACTGTTCCAGCATGACAATGCACCTGTGCACAAAACCCCTGAACTCCATGAAGACACACTGTGTTCTGGAACTGGACTGTCCTGTACAGAACCCTGATTCAGACTGGAACCCCAAACCTCTTCACCTTAACATTAGTGTCTGATCTTCTTTATTTTTTTCCTTTCGGCTGTTACCTTTTATGGGTCGCCACAGAGAATCATCTGTCTCCACCTACCCCTATTCTCAACATCCTCTTCACTTAAACCCACCAACTTCATGTCCTCGTTTATCGCATCCATATACCTCCTCTTTGGTCTTCCTCTTTGCCTTCTGACTGGTAGCTTTATTTCTAACATCCTCCTACCAATATATTCACTATCCCTCCTCTGGACATGTCCAAACCACCTCAATCTGTCTTCCCTGACTTTCTCCCCAAAATCTATCTCATATATATATATTATTGTGTCTGAATGATCAAATCCCTACAATTTAGTGGAAAACTTTGGACAAATAGGAACAAGTCAATAAGTACAAGTTAATTTTTTGCAGACAGTTTAAACAAAATAAGTTATTTTTTTTTATCTAAATGCGAATAGTGTAAGAATTTTACTGCTAACTGATGGTATCACTTACAAATATATAAAATAAAATTAAACAATAATCATTATAATTATAATAGCAATTGATTTTTTTTTAAATTTGTAAACCATTGCTAATACCATCCAAATTAAACAAAAATTAAAAGGACAAAAAGTTAGACACTTTGACCATCAACGCTGCTGTCAGAGGGAGCCAGCTGTTTGTAAACAGTTTATAAAAACCCGGCTTATCCAGATGTTTTAGAAGAAGTTGTCCCAAAAGAGACTGGTCCACATTTTATAAACAAAGCAATGCGAAATAGCGTACAAAGTGCGACTAGTATTAATTAATATATTTAGTGTGTGTGTCTTGAGGCTACAGTGTGAACGGGTGTTTAAATAGTAGGTAAATCCAGTTATTCCTGAAGATCCAGAGTAGAACAGCGTCTCGCCCTAGTGGCCGTGTGAGAAACTGCCTCATTTAGAGACTTAAGTGTGTTTAGAAAAGACTCTTTAAATGACTTTATCTGCATATAAAGTAGATAAAGTGAGAAAGTCACAGTGTCGCTTCTAATCAGTCTAACATAAAGTTAATAAGAAAAAAATATATAGGTCTGACTTACCAGCATGTTTGCGTCAGAGCAGAATGTGTGTGTGTGTGTGTGTATGTGTGTGGGTCTGTGAGCGTGTGTGTGCATGTTTTCCTCTAAGGAGCTGCTGATCACATCTGGGTGCAGAGAGAAAAGGGTGAATGAGGAAGCAAGAACAGGAAGAGGGTGTGTGTGTTTCTGTGTTTGTGTGTGTGTGTAGAGGTTTTACACACAATTCAAATTTTTCTCAAACAGGTCAAATTTCCTTTTCTGGAGCTTAAACAGTCATGTGATTAAAAATGAGTCAAATACACAGACACAGACACACACACACACACACACACACTTGAACACATATGATATTCTAAATATTCTAAAGATTTTAATATTATATAAGTATGAGATCAGATTTAAAAATTAGAAATAAACATTATACACACACTAATGTAAATGTGTGTGTCTCTAAGTGTGTGTGTGTGTGTGTGTGTGTGTGTGTAGAACTTCTACAAACAATTAAATTTGTCCTCAAACAGGTCAAATTTTCTTTGCTGGAGATTAAAAACTAGGCAGCCTCTCTCTCTCTCACACACACACACACACATTTTAATTATTCTTATTAAAAATATATAGTACAATTTTTATTATGATATTAGTATGTTTTGGGGGGTTTGTATGGGTCTAGGTGGGTTGTATGGGTGTGTGCTTGTTCTGATGACTAATAGCCTTATGAGTTAGTGTGTAATTACGCATTTACAACATCACACACCCCCCCACACACAAAGACACGTACACATACACACACTCATATCTAAAGAATGACATTCCTCAGGGTGTTAGGGCAGCCGTTGCATTTGTGTGTTATGAACCATGAAGTAATGAATGATGAAATGTTCACAACATTACCTTTGCCCCAGAAACTGGTTTTTCATCTTCCCTCGTATTCTATTAATATTACTATTAACATAATTAAAGATATGGACAAAACTAAGGGGACACCTGATCGTCACATCCAGATTTAGTGTCACTCTTCCTTCTCCATACTTCTGGAAAGTCCTTCCACTAGATTGTGTCAAGTGACTGTGTGGATTTGTGTTCATTCAGTCACACTAATGAGATCAGCCAATAATTTTAAGGTGAGGAGGTCTGGGGTTCGGTGTTGTTCCACTCCAATCAGAACACAGCATAGCGACATTGTCATGCTGTCATGGTGACAGTGTTTGGTTCTCTCAGTTCCGTTGGAGGAATAAAGGAATGCGACAACATACAACGACATTCTGGACAACTGTGTGCTTCAGACTTTGTGGTTACAGTTTGGGGAAAGACTCGCTTATTTGGGTGTGCTGGCAAAGTGTCCACAAACTTTTGGATAGATAGATAGATAGATAGATAGATAGATAGATAGATAGATAGATAGATAGATCAGTGATTTGATGGATGGATCAATAGTTGGATGGATGGGATGGATAGACAGACAGACAGATAGCTAGACAGATAGCATTAAAGTAGAACTGTGTTCTTGATCATTCTGGATAATAAATGTGTATTTAAGGTTTATTTTTACACTGTACATCAGTTCCACATGTTGTAACGCTAGGGTTGCCACTGTTGGGCCCCTGAGCCAGGCCCCAACCCAGATCAATTTGGTGGGTCTTGGTTTCACATCTTGCTGAGCCTTTTTTTTTTTTGCAGATTCATGGACGGGTTTGGTTTTTCAAAATAAAAAAAAGAATAGAAAAAAACATAACAACAATAACATATACAGGGTGTCCCATAAGTGTCTCTACATGACTACCTATTTTTGGATTGGGATGCGTGTCCTCCACTGCTGAAGAACATGTATAGGCACAGCTAATGTTTTGCTTGTAATGGCGTTTCTTGAGATGATTTAGGTTTTGTATCTTTTCCTGATACACCATCGCCTTTAAAATGCCCCCAAAGATAAAATCAAGTGGGGTGAAATCTGAGTATCTGGGAAAATGTTTTTTTTTATAGAAAAATGTTTCTTTTTTCTATGTATAGAAACTTGTAGGACACCCTGTTTATATGAAGGAATGTTTAAACAGCCATGAACAGGCAACCCGGGTTAGTCCACAGGCGGAGAAGAGGGCGGGTCTACAGGAAACAGTAGACAAAGCAGTAATCAGATGGGCCAGATATACGATTCAATAAAAAGCTGCTTTCGTTTTTTCTCTCTCTTTTTTTTTTTTTCTTTACATATCCCGAGGGAAGTGACTCCGAGGCAGGAGGACTGGGAATTCTTTCAATACACACAACATTTTTTAAAAGAAACATCAGCACGTTATAAACTTGAATAAAGTTCATAACGTTGACAGCCAATCAGGTCACAAGTTGCGAGTAAAACAAGAGAAAAGCTAAAGAATGATAGGTGGATGTGTAATTATTATGTTTTAGATGATGTGTTGGTGTTTATGCCTGTATTTTGGGACACATCCAATCAAGTTATGGCTGCCAACTATCCTTACTGCCACAAGATAAACCCAATGAAAGAATCTAACATTGGGGCCCATTCCTGGTCAATAATACTTTTACATTACTGACAGACAGACACACAGACAGACAGACAGGTAAGAGATAGGAGATAGATAGATAGATAGATAGATAGATAGATAGATAGATAGATAGATAGATAGATAGATAGATAGAAAAGCATATAAAAAGACAGATATATAAAAATATAGATAGATAGATAGATAGATAGATAGATAGATAGATAGATAGATAGATAGATAGATAGATGGATGGATGGATGGATGGATGGGGTAGTTGTGTTAATAATACAAATATGTAGATAGATAGATAGATAGATAGATAGATAGATAGATAGATAGATAGATAGATAGATAGAAAAGCATATAAAAAGACAGGTATATAAAAATAATAGATAGATAGATAGATAGATAGATAGATAGATAGATAGATAGATAGATAGATGGATGGATGGATGGATGGATGGATGGATGGATAGGTAGTTGTGTTAATAATACAAATATGTAGATAGATAGATAGATAGATAGATAGATAGATAGATAGATAGATAGATAGATAGATAGATAGATAGATTGAGATAAAAGCATATAAAAAGACAGGTATATAAAAAATATAGATAGATAGATAGATAGATAGATAGATAGATAGATAGATGGATGGATGGATGGATGGATGGATGGATGGATGGATGGGTAGTTGTGTTAATAATACAAATATGATAGATAGCTAGATAGATAGATAGATAGATAGATAGATAGATAGATAGATAGATAGATAGATATAAAAGCATATAAAAAGACAGATATATAAAAATATAGATAGATAGATAGATAGATAGATAGATAGATAGATAGATAGATAGATAGATAGATTGATAGAAAAGCATATAAAAAGACAGATATATAAAAATATAGATAGATAGATAGATAGATAGATAGATAGATAGATAGATAGATAGATAGATAGATAGATAGAAAATATGTGAAGTCATGTGATCAGGTTTGGAAAAAAATGACTAGCGATGTTATGAGTGGGATCAGTTTAAAGTTTTGTACTGGGAAGTCAGAAAAATTGAACAAACCGATTGTTATCGTTCGTCAAACTGTCAACAGCTCCATTTCTTCCATGTTTAATTCCCTCCTCAGTTCCATGTCTGATTCTCACCCGAGCGCCAAGACACAGAAACACTGGACAGTGTAATGTAAAAACTGACAGCTGTGTGTGAAATCCAGCTGTAACACACATACGTCCATGAGTGTAACCTCACTGTGTGTGTGTGTAGTCCGTAGCTAATGTTGACATACACACTCATGTTTAACACAGCTGCTAACGCAATACAACAGTTTATATTTGTATTATTAATAAAAACAGATGAGATAAGTAGAAAAAGAAAATTGCTCAATAGCCAAATAATGTCTGGTCCTCCTGCAGTGTGAGAACTGAAACCTGCGACTCACCAACACACCAAAGAAAATAAACCGGGAGATTACATTTCATATCTGTGTGTGTGTGGTGTGTGTGTGTGTGAGGGAAAGAGAAAGGTAGAGAGAGAAAGAGAGAGAGAGACAGAGACAGGCAGACAGACAGACAGAAAGACTGATAGATAGACTGATCGATAGATAGATAGATAGATAGACATACAGACAGACAGACAGACAGACAGACAGACAGATAGATAGACAGATAGATAGATAGATAGATAGATAGATAGATAGATAGATAGATAGATAGATAGATAGATAGATAGATAGATAGATAAATTTTCTGAAACCCTAAAAATGCAAATGTTTGTCATTTCACTGGAACTCTGATAAAAGTTGATAAATTAATGTTCCTCAAACTCTTATCACTTACACTCACACTTACTCTTAGGTTTATTCTACTTAAAAAAAATCTTGCATAAGATTTGATCAGTTAAATGTTGAAGAATGTGTTGTTCTGCTTCCTTCCTGGTCTTGCAAAAAAAAAAAAAAAAAAAAAAAAAAAAAAAAAAAAAAAAAAAAAAAAAAAAGCTCCATCCAGAATCACATACTACTAAATACTTTAATATTAAAGTGAGTTCGCATGTCCCAACTGTTAAAAAAGTACGTGGAAGCATGAACGAAATTCAGATGCATTACATCCATGTTGATATTGTCACATGACACACAACTTCACAGCAGCACAAATTGAAAGCTGGATAATGTTTAACATGAATGATGTTAAATAAGTGCAATTTAACTGCATAGAACAATGTTTTTCTCTGTAAGAACACTTCACCATATGTCCTATCGTCTCCCCCGCAGTCTACAGACCTCGTATGCATACTTCAAAATCCAGACTGTAGGTCATCCGTTTACATATTAAAGATTCGGACATACTACACGACTCACATACTCAATTTCGCCTACTGTACCGACCACTGCTATATAAAGTATCTAGATTTATAAAGTTAATTACAGTCTGAATCGATGACAAAAAAAAACAGTAGCCTAGTGCCCTCCCACAACTTTTGTCTACTTTTTTGTCTATTTTACTATTATTTATATTTTTTACATATTATTGCTTGGTTTTTTTTTCAATAACAATGCACTTGTTTATATTTATGTGCTGGAATAAGGTACAACCAGTAGATGGCGCGTAATACAGCTACAAAATCCTACACCACAAGCGAAGAAGAAACCAGGAAGTTTTAATCGATGATCATTTGTCCCCGCCCACTGTTTACTATCTGCAGTTTGTGATAGAAGCTAGTTTACGATAAAATAAACATTTTATTGTGGAATTATTTATTTTTGGATTAATGACGGATTCGGATTAAACACTTGAAAGCAGTTTTGATGGCGTCTCCAGCGGTAAGATTTAACATGGAAACTTGTATTTGAACTCCGAGTTCCGGGTTCCAGTGTTGATGTCGATTATACAATCATAACAAAATAACTGCAAAAGTTTACTACACAATTAGACACACTTTATATATATATATATATTATTGCTTAACTCTTTTTGTGCAACTAAAAAAAATATCCCCAAATCTCAGTGACTGCGTCATTACTGGATTAAAATCTGTAGCAATCTGTAATAATTTAATTATGACGTAACTAATTAAAAACATTATTACGTCATTAAAATAGCCAGTGTCCCTCTGCAATGATAAGATTTATTAAATAAAGAAAAATATTATTGTTAGATGTGCCAAGGCTAAAATTAGTAGAAAGGGTTGATCTAGTGTGCAAACATGATTTTGTGTGTGTGTGTATGTGTGTGTGTGTATGTGTGTGTGTGTGTAGACGCTCGGTGAGTTCCTGCGCTCTCTCAGTGAAATGGGCTTCACACAGGATCAGATTCAGGCTGCGTTCCAAGCTGGTTGTTTTTCTGTACCAGAAGCAGCTGAATGGTGAGACTTCCGCCAAAATCTTGTAATAATTCAACACTTTTTCATTTTAAAAACGTTTCTTTTCTTTCTCCTTCCATCCTGTGTATGTATGTGTGTGTGTGTGTGTAGGATTGTTCGTGCTGGCAGTCCCAGACACACACTAGTGCCACGTTCTGGACCTGTTTCAAATGCCATCAGTGCTTTTAACCGCCCTAATGATGTACCGGGAGGTCATACAGAGGAAAAGGGTACCTGGATCACACTTTTGTAGCTTTAAAAAGAATTAATTGTATTTAATTTACTTTTAATTATTTAATTTCTGTCTCTGAATCTCCGGAAAAACACAAAACACACTGATTATTTCATTTACATCTTTGTTCTATTGTATTTATCAATAATTATAATTTGTGTGTTATATTTCATGCAGATGCGCTCCTATACAAAAATCACCCTAATCAGTCTAAAATAATAAATTCTTTACAAGTAGAGCATCTGGTGATGATTTTTTTTTTTTTTTTTTTCATATCGCAAAATATATTGTAAAAAAAAAAAATATATCGCAATATCAATTTTTTTTGTCCAATATCGTGCAGCCCTACAACAAATCTAACACTAATTAACCTCAACTTAGTAAACCTTCTGTAACAAAATGTCTTTTGTTAGGACTTGTAATAACAAACCGTGTGTGTGTGTGTGTGTGTGTTAAAGCTGCTGCTTTGGTGCTGCATCAGCCTGCATCAGCAAAACCTGAACCTGTTAAATCTCGGATAAAGCAGAACAACGACTTTCTCGCTCAGGAAAGACAGAAAGCAGCCGAACACGCCCGAGCCGAGCGAAAACAAAACACACAGGTACACACATCCTGTAAGCTCCTCTTCAGTTCATTTAGCTTTTCTTCCTCATATCAGGAAATAGAACACACACACACACATATCAGTAGACGGTCTTTACTTTCAAATGGATGCATAATATAAAGCTTTGAAGGCGTTTTTATACAAAATCCAATCAATTAAATGATCAGAAAACACTGAAACGTAACTGCTTGTGTAAAACTCATGTCAGAACAGAGATATCCTTCTCCTTTTTTTCATTTTTTTTTCTTTAATTCCAGGAGCGAGAGCTCATCTTAAAACGAATAGCAGAGGACCGGCGTGCTCAGCTGGAGAAACACACCGTCGCGCCACCTGTCAGTGAGCAAGAGACGCCGAGCAAAAGAGTTCAAAGCAGCACGGACAACAGTTGCACTTTAATGGTACGAATGCAAACACGCTCACACACACAGACACACACGGTGTGTAATTTTATATAGCGCTAAGAGAAAGTTAATAAATGTTGTCTTGCTTATGATATTATTAGTTTAAAAAATGCAAGCTACGCAACTTAGCTGGCGTTTGGTACATTTCGTTAGTAATCTAAAACTTCTGTCTGCGGATGCAAATTTCCGCAAAGGAGGACATTATTAGGACGAGGTTTTCACTCTGTAATAATGAGGTCGTCTAAACGCTGCAGTTGTTTATTCTCAATGTGGTTGCACACAAGATGGCACCCGATATCAGTGGACCTGTTTTTACAAAACCGATATTTGATACTGGAAAATAATATCAGAAATATATTTGTAAAACGGTTTATTGGTCCATCTCTAGTTTGTCTTCTAAGTTTTGACATCTCTTCCAAAATGCTAATTAAACTTCGACTTGCTATATTAATACTTAAAATTGTTTCTGCGTGAGATGTTACACAGTATAGAAATAATGATATATTAAGTTAACCAATCATCAAATCTTTCTAGGGTTGATTATCTATTTTTATTTCTGTATTTGTGTGTGTGTGTGTGTGTGTGTGTGTGTGAATGGTAGATCCGTCTCCCCACCGGCGAGTCTCTGCGTGTTTGTTTTCCAGCAAATGCCTCTCTCCAGACTGTCGTCGATCATGTCACCTCCCTCCGTCCGTCTCTACCCTCATTTACGCTTTTCCACGGTTTTCCTCGCCGACGCTTCAGCTCTGATGATTTGTCCCTGTCTCTGCACTCTCTCGGTTTAACCCCGAACGCTGCACTCGTCCTTCAGGCCATCACTTCTCCAGATCCATCAGTCCCTGCCGCTGTCCAAGATCCTGCTCCACCTCACAGTGAACCGATTGCCCAGCAGGGCGCGAATGAGTTACCACAACCTGTAGCTCCGCCCCAGTTTCAGCCACTGCACTGGGATGTCATGGTCCAAGCTGGTATTGCTGAACCTCGTCATCGCTGGGGTACAAACACTCACACACACACACACACACACAGTTGCCCAGGACGTATGTTGCTTATATCATATATCAATCCACATGCATTCATGTTTATCATAAAGTGAAAAGATTCTTGACTTAAGTAATCGAAACCGAAATTTGGAACCTCGAACCGACAATTTTTTCTTGTAGGTTATTTCTTTTTTTTCTTCTTTTCCCCTTAAAAATGTACTTCGTGAAGTCATGTGACTCCAGTCAATGGCGCTGAAGCAACATGGCGGAGAGCTCCAACATTGAGTCAACTGAGTAACTTGTATTAAAGAAAAACGCAAAGAACTGTATAACCCAAAATTAAACCAATAATAATTATTATTATATAATAAATTGTTCATTAATCGGAATCGAGGTAAAATGTTTATCTAATCAGGGTTTTGATTTCAGGTCATATCGTCCAGCCTTAATGTTGGCTAAACGTCTAATTTTAATGGTGGAGTCGGAAGTGGTACCTTAATGGTTTAGGTGTTCATGATCATGCGTTCCATTCCCAGCACCACCAACCTGCCACTGCTGGGCCCCTGAGCAAGGCCCTTAATCCTTAACTACTTTAAATTTAAAAATTTATATATAAATGAGTTGAATGTGAGTCAGTCTGAATAAGGACGTCTGCGAAGTGCCATAATGTAAATATAGAAAAGTTTTCCGATAAAATAGCTGCTGATTGTAAGTTTTTTTTTTTTTACTGGCAGGTCGTGGACAGAGACTGATGCCAGGAGAAGATGGTGGTGAGGATGCTGATGAAGAGCAAGAACTGGTAGATATTAACGGTACTAAACTTGTGTATGTTCTAAAAAATTTTTTTTTTTTTTGTGATAAAATGCTTATTTTATTGTAGCTAAAGTCTTTTTTTTAAAGCACAAACTTGTGTGTGTTCATCTCAGCTGTACCTCGCCTTCCTTCCCTTAACGAGCTCAGAGATCAGGAGCAACATTACTGGCCGAATCAGGGAAACAGACTGGGGTACACACACATACACAGAGTGACTCTTAGTGAAAAAGTAATTTACTGTCTTTATATATTACTGTAAGTATTTTTAACTGTGTGTAGGAATCCAGATGCCTCAGTATCTCCAGCAGAGGGCAGAATTTTACCCGGTGAGGCAGCATTGCAGCGTATACAGAGAAATGAACAACAACAACAACAACATAGCCGCACCGACTCACTGGCTCCCCTTAAGAAGCCTTGCACTGTGCCCAAACTCGTCACCATGGCGACACACGCCGCCATCTCTCTTACCAGCGGTCAGAATCCTACAAATGTTATAAACTCATTATTACATCATCTGGAAAAATGTCTCCTTAATAACAGCTTTCTGTCTCTCCCTCTCTCTCTCTTTCTCTCTCTCTTTGTCTCTCTCTCACACAGCTCCTTGTATGCAGTTCGTCAGCAGTTTCTCCTGTTTGACTGCCGAGCTGGCTGAGCGTTTGTTGAGTCAGATGACCTCTGATCGCCTGCTGACCCCGCGAACTCTTCAGCTCTTCATCGGCTGTTCGCTTGGGACGCTAACCTTAAACAGTTACCCATACACCACCAACACACTGCTGCAGCAGCTCGGCACGTTCACACACCTCACTCACCTCAGCCTGGTTAACTCGCCACTAATCACTGGTACGTCTGAGTGTGTGGGTGTGTGCTCACCGTATTCAAACAAGTTATATAAAAGTGGCCTGTGTTTTTATAAAAGTGTGTGTGTAGTGTGTTTGCCTTTTTCATAAAAAAAGGGGCTGTGGTTGAGTTGGAATATCTGAGTTCAAGCCCCAGCATCATCAATCTGACACTGTTGAGCCCTTCAGCAAGGCCCTTAGCTCTCTTTCTGCTCTTAAAATTGGATATGTGAATAAGTGCCGCATAGACAACAGCCATTTTACATGTTTGTATGAAAGGGAATCAAAAAGTGTCAAGACATGCCAATAGATGGCAGCACAAGGCTGAATGCAAGGCTGTAGTTCTTTTTGCTGCCATCTGTTTATATGTCTTAAAACGTTTCGATACCCCCTCGTAGGGCTGCGCGATACTGGAAAAAAACGAACATTGCGATATTTACTTTTTTGCGATATATATATTGCGATATGAAAAAGAAATTGCATAAAATGTAATACACTGATTATAAGCATAGTAAATACAATAGCATTGTATAACAGCGAGGCCAAACCTGGACGCTGGGTCAACTGTACATGATATCTTGGTAATGTGTAGCTGTAAGTGGGAATTGGGACTGGGTTTAATTCCTAGCACCACCGATCTACCACTGCTAGGCCTCTTTACCCTGAACTGCTTAATTAAATAAGAAATGTATTTCACTTTGGATGAGGGCGTCTGCCAAAATATCAGAAAAATAATGTAACTGTAAGATGTTTGTTTTGATTTTGATGTCTGTCAGATTGTGGGCTGTCCGTGTTAAGTAAACTGGTGAAGCTGCAGTATCTCAATCTCGCGTCCTGCTCTAAACTCACCGACGGCTGTTTACCCCACATGACATGTAAGTTTTCTCCAGCTGTTTTACCGCTAACCGCTAAGTGTTTTCCCAGTCAGGTCTAACGTGTGTGTGTGTGTGTGTGTGTGTTTAGCTCTCAGGTCCTTGTGTGTACTGATTCTGGATCACACTAAAGTGACTGATTCCGGTCTGCTGGTTTTACTCCACTCCTCTCCTCCTGCACTTGTTCACCTAAGTTTAAACCAAACTGCTATTACGGAGGAAACGCTGACCGCGCTACGTGTGTGTGCACAACAACTGCGACTGCTTAGCATTACACACACCAAGGTAACACGCATGTAGACTCTGAGTACTCCTTTCTAGCTAGGGTTGGGTTTTGAGAATCATATTTGAAAGAACCAGGCATTTGTTCATCTTCTATACCCGCTTATTCCCTAATTTGGGGTGACAGGGATCTGCTGGAGTCTAACCCTATTTAGAATCGTCAACCAACTTAACATATATGTTTTTGGACTGTGGGAGGAAACCAGAGTACCCGGAGGAAACCCACACAAGCACAGATAGAACTTGCAAACTCCACACAGAAAGACCCCCTACCCAGGGAAAAAAACCCGGGACCTTTTTGCTGTGAGGCAGCAGTGCTAACCCCTAATCCACCGTGCTGCCCAAGTTCTAGTGTTTCATTTATAAATATTTGTTTAGTTTATAGACGATCCACCATTTTAAACGACTCTTTTGAACAAATGATTCAATAACAAAAACAGCTGATTTTTGTTATTTATTTCGTTGTTTGACTCTTGTCACAGCAGTATTATTCAGAGGTTATTGAGTTCGATTTCCCAGACTACCATAATAGCCCCTGCTGGGCAATGAACTCTCAACTGCTTAATTGTCATAAATAAATCTGAGATCAGTCTTTATCTTCAAAGATTTTCTACAAAGCAGCAAGGTAACCATGAGAGAAGTGGTAGCTCATTGTTTAAGGTGTTGGTAGGCTGATAAAAGGTCATGGCTTTATTTCCGAGCACCACTGCTGGGACGTTGAGCAAGGCCACAGTAATAATACATGAACACACAACCGATATTGCGTGACATTTTTCCTTTGGTGGTGTTTCCCTCAGGTGTGTGACGTGTCCGCTTTGGTGGACCTCCCCGATCTACAGACTCTTCACCTGGACTTCACTCAGGTTAAAGAAGAAACGCTGCAGTGTCTTTCGGCGCACCGTAATCTGTCATCACTCAGTCTTCATGGTGTCCCTGTCAGTAGCGGTGATCACACACTCGAAATCCTCTCAGGTCATTCCTCTGACTGTATCTGTGTGTGTGTGTGTGGGGGGGGGATGGTGGTGGGGTGGTGGTGCATAATTGGTATATATTCCTGGACTTGCTATGAAGAGCGCATATTTGTGCTCATATGTCTTGGCGCCCTCTGTAGAAGTGGTTTGTTTTTGTTGCAGGATTAAATCTGACTCAGTTTACACTTCCTGGGCGGCACTCGGTGTCGGACGCTGGGCTTTTCTTCCTCAGTAAACACACTCTGCTTTCTGAACTCGACCTGAGCGACTACACACACATCACCGACCAAGGCATCGCACAGCTGGGAAAACTGACTCGGTTTGTATCGAGTGTAACAAATTAACTACAGGACTTCTGATTTGCTTAAGTTTCTGATCTCTCGCCATACTGATTCCCGAGACATCAAAAATCATGGTTCATACAGTGTTCAGACTAAACGAGAATTAAACTCATAAAGCCAGCCAAGATCCAATTTAGATTAGATTAAATTAAATTAGATCACATTAGATTACATTAGAGTGTTCAGACTAAACGAGAATTAAACTCATAAAGCCAGCCAAGATCCAATTTAGATTAGAATTTAGATTTAATTAAATTAGATCACATTAGATTACATTAGAGTGTTCAGACTAAACGAGAATTAAACTCATAAAGCCAGCCAAGATCCAATTTAGATTAGAATTTAGATTTAATTAAATTAGATCACATTAGATTACATTAGAGTGTTCAGACTAAACGAGAATTAAACTCATCATAAAGCCAGCCAAGATCCAATTTAGATTAGAATTTAGATTTAATTAAATTAGATCACATTAGATTACATTAGAGTGTTCAGACTAAACGAGAATTAAACTCATAAAGCCAGCCAAGATCCAATTTAGATTAGAATTTAGATTTAATTAAATTAGATCACATTAGATTACATTAGAGTGTTCATCAGACTAAACGAGAATTAAACTCATAAAGCCAGCCAAGATCCAATTTAGATTAGAATTTAGATTTAATTAAATTAGATCACATTAGATTACATTAGAGTGTTTAGACCAAATGCAAAATAAATTTACCAGGTATAAAGCCAAGGTTTATTCAGATCCAATTTAGATTAGATTAGGTTAGATTAGATTAGATTAGATTAGATTAGACTTGACGTCAGTGTTTAGACTGAATGAGAATAAGATTCACCAGGCAGAAATCCAACCAAGGTTTATTTAGATTTAATTTTAATTAGATTAGATTAAAGTGTTTAAAGTAAATGGAATTAAATTCACCAGGCAAAAAAAATCCAACCAAGGTTTATTCAGATTTAATTTACATTAGATTGGATTAGATTAGGTTAGATTAGATTAGAGTGGTTAGACTAAATGCAAATTAAATTTATCAGGTATAAAGCCAACCAAAGTTTATTCAGATCCAATTCAGATTAGGTTAGATTAGATTTGACTACGGTGTTTAGACTGAATGAGAATGAAATTCAGCAGGCAGAAATCCAACCGAGGTTTATTCAGATCTAATTTACATATGATTAGATTACAGTGTTAAGACTAAATGAGAATGAAATTCACCAGGTAGTAAGCCAATTTAGATTAGATTAGAGGTTAGGTTAGATTAGACTACATATATATTGGGGCTGTGTAAAATATTAATACGGCTAGACAGCTATTTATCGCTACCTTTGTTTTAATGTCAGTGTATCGATACATTGTCACGTCTAGTATCGTTAAGCCACTTCCTCCTCCGCGTCTTTAGTTGTCTTAAAAGCAAACATGGCGTCAAAAACAATGGCACCCTATGTATTCCTTGTATTTTTAGCTATTTTTTTTTCTTTTTTTTTTTAAGTATTGTATCGTATCGTATCGTGACCCATGTATCGTATCGTGAGGTCCTTGCTAATACACAAATCTAATATACATAGACACACAGCTATATACAAATGTTTCTAGCATGTCTCTCTCTCTCTCTCGCTCTCTCTCTCTCTCTCTTTCTTCAGACTGAAGAAGCTTTCATTGAGTAACACTCCGCTCACCGATGTGGGCTTATCATCTCTCTCCACTCTCACACTGCTGGTAGACGTGTGTTTAGACCGAACAGCTGTGACCAGCCGTGGAGTCACTCAGTTCATCACCCGCCTTCCTTACGTACAGGTATTCCTATTCATATTCCCTTTGTTTACATATTTATACCAACTCTTGCCTCATTCCTACATTATTTGCCACCATGTTGCCAATTTATTAGCTAATAGCTTATTAGCTAATAAAACAACAAATACAATCAAGGGTTAGGGGCCTTACTCAGGGGTCCAGCAGTAGCAACTTGTTGGTGCTGTAAATCAAACGCCGATCTTCCAATTAGCAGTCCGACACCATAAACACTGCGCTACCCCAGAATATATATTCTGTGTGTATATATATATACTGTGTAGTTATATAAACTTATTAGGCTCATGCACTCTTCCTCCTGTTAATTGTCAAAAAAAAACACAGGCAGTGTTTTGTGTGTCTTTTTTTTTTTGTGCAGGTTCTGGGTTTGTCCTGCACGCATGTGGGAGATTCGGTATTAAGAGCGATCGTTCGTTGCACCGAACTGATCAAACTGAACCTGAGCAGGACACGCATTACTGATCGGGGTAAAGAAAAAAATCGATTAATTCATTCATTAATTAATTTAATATCAATGACAGATTAGAGATTAAAGGGATTAGGGTTAGGGGCCTTGTTCAGGGGCCCAAAAGTGGCAGATTGGTGATGCTGGAGATTTAAATCCATGATCTTTCAATTAGCAGCCTAGCACCTGTGCTAATTACTGAGACACCAATTAGCTGAGGTTTAATTATAGATTAACAAAATCAGACTTGAGATTATGGACTAAAGATTTAGTTACATTATAAAAGTGAGTAAAAATCGAGTGTAAAATATTTGCTTGTTTAATATTTGGTTCATTATATGCCAAAAAAGACAATCGTGCCGATATATTTAAAATAAGGTTTGACTTATTTCTTACTGTTTAGCGTAGTTTAACTCAGCGTGTTTAGCTGCCTCATATGTACTATAAAGCTCTATTAACGTTTTGTCTCATTTCCAGGATTAAGGTTTCTTCATGGTATGAAACTGAGTCAGATAAATCTGGACGGTACCGGTGTGACCGAAGGGGGCGTGGCTAACCTGATCGCCGCCTCTCCTCGCCTGATTAGCATCCGTGCCGATAACACGCGACCGGTTCCTACTGAACAACAAAGCGACGATGAAGATGGTGGTACTGAAGATAGGCTAAGGCACTGAGATAACATTCAGGCTCACACACACACACACTCACACACACACACTCTTTTGCCATTGAACACATTTTAATCCTGTACTTAATAACAAAACAGGTTAAATATGATATAAGGTATCACATACTCATGATTGCTTTACAAATAAAACCAGTTACAGAAATGCAATAAATTTAATATTGCTGTTAATAATGTTATGGTTTAAAATATTGCTGGAATCTTGTTAGAAAAGTGCTGCAAATTAGCTTGCTTTGTTTAGCCTGAGCTAAACCGATTATTGGTCCTGTCATTGAAAGCTCTGTTTTTATAGAAAACAACTGCATATTTAAACACAGGTTCCTTTTTGCACTAATAAAGCTATTTTTGCAAAACTAATTAAAAAAAAAAAAAAATTAACTGTAGATTTAGCAGAAAAAAATTATTCTTTGCAGATTTTCTTACATTAAACTTAACAAACCAAGACTTTCATAACCTTGATTTATTAGGTAACGTGTGTAACTTCAGCGTTTCTCAATCACATATTGTTTTTAGTATTATTAGGTCTAAGACTCCTAGAGTCCCACTGGGTCTCCCACCGGGTCTCCCGCGGGACAGTAAGCTCGTTGTGGATCTACAAGGATGCTAAAATGGATCTTAACAGTATTTTAATTTTAACAATTGCGCTAAAGCTTTCAAAATTACATCGAACAATTTTACTGGGTCAAAATGTAACTCAATAAAATCTATATATTTTTAGATATTTTGTTCGTATGATGTTATTGGGGTTTTTTTTTTTTAAGATGATTAAATAGTTAAGTTATTACAAATGAACACATCTATTATTTTTGTTATCCAGGGTGATCTATATTTCCATCCTTTCCATCTATACAGCACATGATCTTAGGAGAATATGGTCTAGCTAGTTTTATGTAACCTTAAAGCACGGCCTAGATCCTTTTCTCATAATTTAGGATTTAGTCAGGTTTTATTTTAAGTTACTTATATTTGTTTGATTAGTGACTGTCCAACTTTATAGTAGCCTAAAGGCAGCAGAGTAACAAAAAAAAAAATCAATGGGAGTCATTGGGGAATTCATCCTTGCTTAGTCGCCATGAGGGCAAAGTCAATGGCTGTACGGTGGAGATGATAAATGATGATGTCTGACTGCCCAGGTCCAGATCCTGAACTGCCTTTGATAAGATTCACATAAGCTCCTCTTTGTTTTTAAAAAATCTAGGACAAAATTTATTTTTGTTTTGCAAAATAAGGGTTATAAAGGGTACAAATTAGGACTGTTGGGGCCCCATGCCTGAAATGACTTAGGGCAATTCTGCCACAGAAATTGTTGGAATAGTCTAGAATAAAAGACAGCGATGGCAAAAACAAATTGGTTTCCAATAGTCAGTGTTTCTGCTCTTTTGGTCCTGCCTTGATTGCCTGTCCTACAAAACATTGGTCTACAGTTTGTACCATTAAAAAGGGAGACATAAACCCCTGTACCACCATGCATCACTTTGATTTAAGCATTTTATATTTTGTTCTAAATCCTCAATAATTCAGAAAGTTGTGTCCAGTCCCAAGGTTAGATGAATCACTCCTTTCTGTTTTCTTCGATGGTCTCACTGAAATTAGGTTCAGCGCTAACGATTGCCGTATCAGCTAATTCACATTGTTCGCCTCCTTTGGATTCGTTGGTGCGGTACGTTCCCTTGTGATGGAACATGTAGCGAATCAGGAACACCAGAGTGCACAGGATGGTAAAAATCACCACGGCGATGATGCCTGAATCAAGAAAAAAAAAGAATTGTACAGAAACATTTTTGAAAGAATAAAACAAGAGGTTTATTTTAAAAGTTTTTTACCTCCAATTATTGTTGAATTCCTGGTCAACTCATCCGGTACAACTCTCTCCTCATTAAAGGGGAAATCATCACCTGTGCGTATTTATAATAAAGAGAAAAGGGCTGAATTGTTATAACAATTTTTTTTTGCTGTTCTTTCGATGACTTACCTCCATCCAGGCGCCCGGGGTCATTGTTGGTAGTCATTATTGATGGTAAGGGGTCAGGCTTCACAGTTGGACTTCACAGTTTGCCCTGATGCGTGATGGGGAAATTGGTAGCACAGTGATTAACTAATTGGAAAATCGGGCTTCGATTTCCAGCACCACCAAGCTGCCACTGCTGGGCCCCTGAGTAAGACCCTTAACCCCCGTTTATGCAAAGTTACAGCGGATCGGCATCACGTTGATGGGAACGGTTCCTGAAGGAAACACAGACAGAAGCATACAGAAAGAATTAAAGCGGAGCAACTTGATCTTAATGTAACATAGCAGAATTTATATTTTCAAACTTTGGAAGGTTGAGGTTTTCTTTGGGAGGGACGAGGTTGGACAGGATTAGGAACGAGTTCGTCAGGGGGACGGCTCATGTTAGATGTTTTGAGGAGAAAGTCAAGGAAGACAGATTGAGGTGGTTTGGACATGTCCAGAGGAGGGATAGCGATTATATTGGTAGGAGGATGTTAGAAATGAAGTTACCAGGCAGAAGACAAAGAGGAGGTATGTGGATGTGATAAACGAGGATATAAAGTTAGTGGATGTGAGTGAAGAGGATGTAGAGAATAGGGGTAGGTGGAGACAGATGATCCGCTGTGGCGACCCCTAAAAGGAAACAGATGAAAGGAAAAGAAGAAGAAGATACATAAACATTTACACTGTTATTAGTTGCGTACAAGTAGGATAATGAGGATGCTAATGAAGATAGGATCTGTAAAAAAAAGTGACCACCATACCTAATTTTTAATGTAATATATTAATAGGGATTTTTTTATGTATTAAATGTTATAAAAAGGATTGTATTGTACACGGATGGTCTAATATTGTTAATGCTTGTTTAATTAGCATTATCCTTTCCGCCTAAAAACCCCTAATGCTAACCTCCCAAGTGAATATTCTCTTACTCAGTTGTCTTATTCCGTATATATTATATTTCCTGATAAATAAATCTTATTGTGGATCAGAATGTGAATCAAAAGCATCACGAAAAAGATCTTCACCCGCTCCACGACGTTTACGTTTAGCAGCTACGTTTATTAATACTGCTGCTCGCTACCTGATCTGTGTAACTGAAGTGCGTTCTGAATTTTATTTCCCACTTATTGATTCTGCTGACTTGAGAATAATAAATGTTTAATAGGTCTCCATCGCTGAGCTGCTTTCTCAGAGGTAATCGTGTCTATCAGGATCAACCTACATTGAGTACATTTGTATCGTCTCGCCCAATTCCAGGAAATACACTGCTTATAAAAAAAAAAAAAAAAAAAAAAAAAAACAGGGCAGAAATCCGTGTCCTTTGTTGTATTTGCTGAACTGGATTAGAGACATAAAGTATTTATGGGACATAAGACTCAATAAACATTATAGTGATCATAGGCACTAAAAATATAGCAGAAACTATATTTAAAAAAATATAGTTTACTATTACTAATTTACTAATACTATATAGTAAATTAATACTCATTTACTATATAAAAATACAGTTGCCTTACAGCAAGAAGGTCTCAGGTTCGTAACCCCTGCAGAAGTTTCCTCCCAGTCCAAAGACATGTATGTTAGGATGATTGGTGAATCTAAATTGCCCATAGGAGTGTGTGTGTGTGTGTGTGGTGTAGTTTTTTTGTCTGTATGTGGTGCTGTGATGGACCGGTGATCTGTCCAGGGTGACCCCTGGCTTTCACCCAATGACAGCAGGGATAGACTCCAGCAGATCCCTGTGACCCAATAAATAGATAGATGGATAATTATCTAATGTGAACATTCTTTATTTAACCATCAATCCAGCCATTTATTAATCCATCCATTAATCCAGCCATTTATTAATCCATCCATTAATCCAGCCATTTATTCATCCATCCATTAATCCAGCCATTTATTAATCCATCCATTAATCCAGCCATTTATTCATCCATCCATTAATCCAGCCATTTATTCATCCATCCATTAATCCAAGCCATTTATTAATCCATCCATTATCCAGCCAGCCATTTATTCATCCATCCATTAATCCAGCCATTTATTATCCATCCATTAATCCAGCCATTTATTCATCCATCCATTATCCATTAATCCATTTATTCATCCATCCATTAATCCAGCCATTTATTAATCCATCCATTAATCCAGCCATTTATTCATCCATCCATTAATCCAGCCATTTATTCATCCATCCATTAATCCAGCCATTTATTAATCCATCCATTAATCCAGCCATTTATTCATCCATCCATTAATCCAGCCATTTATTTATCCATCCATTTACCATGTCAGCCAGCCATTTATTTATCCATCCATCTAGCTATTTATTAATATATCCAGCAATTTATCCATCCAGACAGCCAGCCATCTATTCATTCATCCATTTAGTTATTTATCCAACAAACCAGCTATTCATCCATCCATCCATCCATCCATCCATCCATCAATCTAGCAATTTATCTATTCATCCAGACAGCCAGCCATCTTTTTGTTTATCCATCTATTTATTCATATCTCAATCCATCCATCCATCCATCTATTCATCAATCTAGAAATTTATCTATTTATCCGGCCAGCTATTTATTCATTCATCCATCCATCCATCCATCCATCCATCCATCCATCCATCCATCCATCCATCCATCCATCCATGTTGTATTGCTCATTTATCGTCTATCCCACTTGCATGTGCCTTTTTTTCTATATATCCATAGTTCCATTATTCTGTCACAAATTCCCTCATAACACTCTTCCATTAATAGGTCCGTCCCTAATCATCTGCTTACTATCGCTCCACCCAACCTCTACCATTTTCCAGTCCTCTCACTATTCCTTACTAACCCTCTACCTAACCACCATTATGAATGTGTCAGGCCCAAAAACTGCTGACTAATGACAAAGTTTGAAAAAGACAAGTTTATTAATCAGCAGATTATCCTTATAGAATCGTATCTTACTGATCTGATAAAAAAAAAATCAATAGGAAAGAAAAATATCAGCAAAAGTTTTAAAGGAACTGTGAAAGAGGAGTTACACAGCTATACTGTCCTTTCAGTAACCTTCTGCCGGGCTCGGTTTTCCACTGGGACTAACAGACACATACACACACATACACAGGGTTCCAGTACTGCAGAACAGTTGGAGAAAAATCTGCAGCATTAAGTGCCTTAGACAGGTACAGGAAGACCCGAAATAAAATGATGGCATCAATAATAAAGCATAAACCCAGAAAATCTATTTATTTTACATCATTTACGACTAATAAATAGTAAAAGGACAACATACATATTAAGTATTAGACTAATTAATTTCTTGAACAAAATTAAAAAATCAGTGTTACCTGAAAAGCAGGTTACAGAATCTGTCTTCTTCTCTTTTCTCCAAAAAAAAAAAAATCTCCCTCTTTCCTTTCTCTCCTCCTTTATAGCAACCTCTCAGTTTTCAGTATTGGAGTGTGTGAATCTGCAGCTTCCAATCAGAGTAAGCTACCAGCAAAACACGGATAATGGACGTGGCTCCAGACGGGATCTGGAGTCTAATCTTGTCTTACGTTACCACTGCGACAAATGTTTCAGTTTTTACTGCAATTAATGCATTTCTATTTGTATCCAGATGCAAATTTTGTTTATTTTTCACACAGCTAAGCAGCTGGGGGCCGGGGGCCTTGCACGGGGGCCCGGTGGTGGCAGATTTGTGGTTCTGGAATATACATTTTATGCCCAAAGCACCTCTTGACATCTACAATTTCCCTTAAAACACTCTGTAGAATAAATTCTCCAGAAAAGAAATAACTGGATAAACAGCACCACCTTGTGGACATGAGTGTAAAGTACAGTTTTCCACATTTGTTCGACTTCAAAATGTACAATTTGTAGCTCATGGCTTAAAAGCTGAAAGCGCGCGCGCGAAAGAGAAACAAAAAGAGAAAATGGAAGAGGAGGAGAAAGGAAAGGGAGAAATTGAAAGGAAGAGAGAGAGCGCGAGCGCGACTTTTTCTTCAACTTTATTTAGAGAGAGAAAGAAGGAAGGAAAGTAAGAAAGAAAGAAAGAAGTTGGAAGGGAAGAAGAAGAGAGAGAGAGAAGTTGGAAGGGAGGAGAGAGAGAAACAGAAAGAAAGAAAGAAAGGAAAAAAAGAAAGAAGCTGGAAGGGGAGGAGAGAGAGAGAGAGAGAAAGAAAGAGAGGGAGAGAGAGAAGTTGGAAGGGGAGAGAAAGAAAGAGAAAAACAGAAGTTGTAAGGGGAGGAAAGTGAAAGAGAGAGAGAGAGAGAGAGAGGTTAAAAGGAGAGGAGAGAGAAAAAGAGAGAGAAGCCGTTAGGAAAAGCTTCCCTGAGGCTCCAATCCTCTCTGAGCTTTAATGAGTCATAAATAAACTCTAAATTGGCCCTGTGGAACACGAGAAACGGATTAAAAGAAAAAATGTTGAATCAGGTTTTAGAATGATATTAATTTTCTTCATCCTGGAGGAGCTACAGTCACAGACGAAGACTGACTGTTATTAACGATTAAACACTGAACGCTCACAGGGGCAGAAGGACAGTACGGGGAATTAAACCCACACATTTCTGGTGATTAATTGAGAGTCACAAGACGCCTCACCGAGCGAATTTCTCTGAGAATAAAAAGGATCGAATTAGGCATGGATCAAGCAGTGAGACATTAATGAGAAATATTAATGTGTAATGTCCTCAGGGACGCTCGTCTCTTCTATCAGGATTCAAAAATTAAATGTTTGCTTTATAAAAAAGCGCCACGCTTAAACAACTCGATCAAAATAATAATTTCTCTTATGTAGGTGTTTTTTTTGGTTATATAATAAATTAAGAATATATAACAAACACACACACAAAAATACACAGATATTTTTATATCAATTGGATGCACAGATGAATACAAAAGTTGTCCACTAGAGGGCGCCAAAGAAAAACAGAAAATTGCATTTTTATATTTGTCCAATGTGGGGCAGCGAGAAGGTTTCAGGTTCGTATCTCTGGCAGGGGGTCTTTCTGTGTGGGGTGTGTTTACATGAAAATACACACAAATACATATACACACTCACTGTTCTTAAACACATGCACATATATGCTTTAATATACAGACACGCACACACACACACACACACACACACACTAATGTGCATACGCTCACATATACACATACTCATACACATATGCACCCTATACACACAAATACACACATAAACAAACATACACACACATACACAAATACACACTCACACTCTAATCCACTCTAGACTGTTGATGCTGCTTCACGCCTCCATCTTATCAACTCATCGGTTTTCCTGGGTTGTGCTGTGCTGCTTATGGATCGATACACACTTCATCAGACGATCAGTGTATTAAAGCCAGTGACAGAGACGCTACATGGAAAACCAACTACTACTGAATCCTGAATGGTAACATTAAAGAATTATAAAGAGCATTGTGTGATTGGTGTGTGTGTGTGTGTATGTGTGAGTGTGTGATTGGTGTGTGTGTGTGAGAGAGAGAGATGGAGTATCTATCTTGCACATGGATTTCTCTGTCTTCTCTTGTGATGTTTATAGGAGAGAGAGAGAGAGAGAGAAAGAAAGTGAAAGGGGGTAGGCAGAGAAAGACAGAAAGAGAAAGTGAAAGGAGAGAGAGATAAAGAAAGTGGAAGGGAGAACAAGAAAAGAGAGAGAGAGAGTGTGCAAGAGAGACATGGAAAGAAAGAAAGAAATATAAAAAAGGGAGAGAGGGAGAGAGAGAAAGTGGAAGAGAGACAAGTTAAGATAGAATGAAAAGGATAGAAAAGAGAGGGGGAAAAAAGGAGAGAAGTAAGAGAGACACGAAAAAAGAGAAAAAGAGAGAGTGAGAGCACGAGAGAGAAAGAGAAAGGATGAAAGAGACAGAGAGGCAGGTAGAAAGATAAAAAGAGAGAGAGAGGTTTTTTTTTTTATTAGCTTTATTAAGATAATCCAAAAACTTTTTTTTCTTGTTGTTTCACTTTCTCTTCCCTCTCACATACTCACACTCACTCACTCACACACACACTCACTCACACACCCACACCCACACACTGCGACACTGTTAAATCATTCCTTCCGTATTAATGTGCGCCTTTAACTGTGTCTAATTTTATTACGAGTGTGTGTGAAAGAAAGCCATTAAACATTTCTGAGCTCCATCAGTTTAATGGAGATGCTTTCGAATCTCTCCGCTCTGTTTTACAGGCTAAAGTGAGACGTATAAATGAATTGCGAAGACACTCTGCGGAAATTATTCCATCCAATCATTTAATCTCACACTGTTTAATGAGCTACACAGCGAGGAGTTGAAGAAAATCTTTTTGTCCGCTTGAGGGCCGGCGTAGGCCGATGTAGTCCGGCCTCCTCGAGCTGATGTACAGGCGGATGCTGGGTGTGCTAAAGCTCATAAGCTCATTGGTCAGGTTCACAGCTGCAGATAGAGACGCTGGACGATGAGGACATCTTGCACCAGGTTATAGTGGACCAGCGTTTATTTAAATAAATGAACTATTTATGTCGGATGTAAATTTAGAGTTAAATCTAATCTATGATACTAATGTTGCCCTCCGTTGCAGCAGGACTTGCCAAAAAAAAGGACACCCCAACTTTTTGCTCCTTCTTCCAGGTCGAGGGTCACGCCGCTCATCTTCAGGGTGCGGCTGCATCCGATGCAGCCACTCTGTCCTTCAGAAAATATAGAGTTGCGCTGCAAATACGGAAACATGCTGCAAATACAGAAATGCGCTGCAAATAGGGAAACACGCTACAAATGCGGAAATGCACTGAAAATACGGAAGCATGTTGCAAATACAGTAACACACTGCAAAATGCGGAAAGGCACTGCAAATACGGAAAGTCAATGCAAATACAGAAACACGCTGCAAATACGGAAACACGCTGGGAATGCGGAAATGCGCCGCAAATATGGAAACACGCTGCAAATATAAAAATGTGCTGCGAATACAGAAACACGTTGCAAAAACAGAAACACGCTGCAAATACTGAAATGCGGTGCAAATACAAAAACATGTTGCAAATACTGAAAATGCGGGTGCAAATACAAAAAACAACATTGCAAAACATACAAAACATGTTGCAAATACTGAAATGCGCTGCAAATGGCAGATCACAACGAAAATGCTTTAAGGGGACCCAAATAGTGACAAACCTGACTGGGACCTGCTTATCAGTTTACAGTTAATTGTGTAATTCGTCAGATTATCCAGGCTATGCATGTCCAAGTGACCAAAGAAATCATACAATCAGGATGTTAAAACAAACTAAAAACAACGTCACTGACCAATAATCAGCTTCCAGATTTGTCATTATTTCCGCTGTGGTATGTGCTATTAGCAGTGCGTTTCTGCATTCGTGTTGCGTAAATTTACTAGGCTTTAAAATTCCTTTTTCTGTTTGCATGTGTTTTATTTTTACGTTGCAATACTAAATCCACCTACATATACAGTACATTAATATATATATATATATATATATATATATTATATATATATATATATATATATATATATATATATATTTAAACAACATTTAAGAGGTAAGAGAGTCTCCTCCACTTGCTGAAGTGCTGAATGAGCCGAGAAACAAAACAGCACAGATGAAAAAGCAGAGGCCATTTATTTTTTAAGGATAATTACCTTGTGTGCGTCAGCGTGCATACAAACCCAGTCAGAATAGAACCTAAACCCTATTTTTATTTAGTATTATGGCCTGGATTTCTCAGTTAAGGCTGCTTCAGTGCTTCAGGCATTTAAAATGAAGGTGCCAACCTTTCTACCAAACAAACAAGTTTATTTTTTTTTTTACTATAGTTTTGTTTTTGCTGTTTATTTTAATCAGATCACTAATGCATACAACTCCTGCTGTGTGTGTGTGTGTGTGTGTGTGTGTGAGCTGGCTTCAGGCGTGTGTGTTCCGGTACAGATGCAACTCGAACCTGTCTGTACTCCTGATTCAGTTAAAGCACAGCCTCTGGTCGGCGTTTAGCAGTGCGGGTGAGTAAACATTCAGCTCCACCCGCCCGTTTCCCCGTTTCCCCACATCAAAGGAGAAGATAACGATATAAACAACGAGACACGCAGACATAAAGAAAACTGACAGAGGTGGAAACTGTTAGTCTAAACAGACAGACAGACAGACAGACAGATAGATAGACAGACAGACAGACAGACAGAATAGATATAGATAGATAGATAGATAGATAGATAGATAGATAGATAGATAGATAGACAGACAGATAGATAGATAGATAGACAGATAGATAGATAGATAGATAGACAGATAGACAGATAGATAGATAGATAGATAGATAGCAGATAGATAGATAGATAGATAGATAGATAGATAGATAGACAGATAGATAGATAGACAGATAGATAGACAGATAGATAGATAGATAGATAGATAGATAGATAGATAGATAGATCAGATAGACAGATAGATAGACAGATAGACAGATAGATAGATAGATAGATAGATAGATGCAGATAGATAGACAGATAGATAGATCTCCACAAACTTCAGCAATAAGGACGTGCATTTAATGAAAAACTTAAAGGTAATAAATGAAAAAAGTTGTGTACAAACGGTGACTCAGACATCAGCCCCCCCCCCCTCCACCACCACCACCTGCAACTGGAGTTAAACAGCTGCATGTCATGGAGAAGGAACCACCTCCTCAGTCTCTTCAGCGGAGCAGGGCAGAGTCAGCAGTCTGTCACTAAAGCTGCTCCTCTGCCTGGAGATGATGCTGTGCAGTGGATTGTCCATGATTGATGGGAGTCTGTTCAGCAACTGTCGCAGATGTAAGGTTTTCCAGCTCTGTGCCCAAAACAGAGCCCGCCCTTCTCACCGGCATGTCCAGACATGAGGTGTCCTTCATGCTGTCTTTCCAACGTACTACCGAACAGAAGGAGACATGCGCCATAACAGTCTGATATAACATCTGCAGCAGCTTTTCGCAGATGTTGAAGAATGCCATCCTTCTGAATCTTTCTTCAAAGTCTAATTTGGCAGAGGCTTTACTCAAATGTTAGGGGACGCTCATTTAACGTTTATAAAACCTCTCATTAAGCTTTTTTTTATTTTCTTTTTTTTAATATCATATCATTTAACACTGATACTAATACATCATTCGTATATATTTTATACTATTCTATAGACAAACTCAAACAGCATTTGTTAGATTAACTGTCCCATTTAAGATTTTACCCTCAGCCACTAAAAGTACATAGGTAACTGAAAAAAGTGAAGGTTTTCTGCTCTTTTGGGGGAAAAACAATGTCAGCCATTCACATGCTTCACCCTACAGATCCAGAATCGATTGAACCTTCTTCTTCCCCTTCGCCATGTATTCTCCTTACAGCCTGTAGGGTGCGCTGGTTAGCCATTTATAACCCAAGCAGTAATTCCACATGATTTGACCGAGCAAAAAACAGAGAAAAAACAGAGATATGCATAGGATGCACCAGGAGTGAGAAAATTAGGATGGTCATGGTGTTAAGTCATGGAAGGACTGCAGACTGGAAAACGTAAGTTCAATTCCCAGCACCACCAAGCTCCCACTGGTGGGTCCCTTAAGCAAAGCTCTGGATAGACAATAAGAGAAATGGACGTCAGGGCATGAAAGGGCGTCTGACAAATATCAGAAATGTGAAAAATAGTGTAAATTAAGGAATGATAGTGGGTTAAATTTCCAGCACCACCAAGCTGTCAAGGCCATTAAAATGCTCAGTTAGATAAAAATTGAGATAAAATAAGCTAAAATGTCTGCCAAATGCGAGAAATGTAAAATGCAGTTTATTTCTTGCATTAGACTAATGCACATTGGGACAGATTTTTCATTGATTCAGGGTGATGTATCGATCTACATATATATTCCAAGTCTACAGTAAGTGAACCAAGAACAAGCCAAAAAATAATCACAGTAATACAATTAAAAAAAACAAACTAAATGAAAATGTTATACGTAAACTCCTCAGCTGGGATAAAAAAAAATTCCCAACCTAATTAAAATCTAAATCAAGTTGAGAGGAGCGGGATAAAACAAAAAATTCCTCCATGTATATGACTCGTTCCAGTTACTTTTAGGGTACATCCTTCCGCGCATACCTGGTCTGGGCGTAATTTCTTGTATATTAAACAATAACGTCAATTTTCCCAGGAAATGTGTTCCTATCACTCGAGCTCCATTTTTCCATAGCACAACTCTCACCAGTCTTTATTACAGACTTTCATTTACAGGAATCTGCACTGTGGAGGTGGGGGAGGGGGAGGAAATCAATGACTCGTAAGAAAAGAACCACTGCCAAAAAGCTCAGATTCTCGCTCTCATCCGCTCATCGAAGGTTTCAGCAAGAGCGCAATACTCACACACTCGCGTGATTGAAAGAACCGCAACGGCCATGAGTAACGCAATTAAACTATTGATCTTTAGAGAACTGAAAACGAAATGATAAAATAATAAAATGACAGACGAGCTGTGCGCATATCGCAGAATTAATGTAAACACCAGATCGGATTAAATCAAGGTTCATGTAAACACTCAACCGGAATATATAATTAGTGGTAGCTCAGTGGTGGGAGAGCTAGCTCATTGGTTAAGGTGTTGGACTGCTAATTGGAAGATCGGGGTTTAATTCCCAGTAACACCAAGTTGTCACTGCTGGGCCCCTAAACAAAGGCGCTTAACCACCAATTGCTTAGTTGTACAAATGAAATAAATGTAAGTCGTGCTGGATAAGGGGTGTCTACCCAATGAGGTGAATGTATTAGGAATAATTTCAGTCGCAAGTTAGTTCCTGTTTTCTGTCTATACTTGTGTCCAATCTTATTTAGGAATGTCAAATTATTTCCAGAAAAAGTCGGTGCAATAAACTGATCTTAGCTTTCAATAGACTTTTTTTTAATTTCTGCTTGTTGAAAATAAAAACCTGCACGCACACCAGCCCCTTTCTGGAATAGGATTAGACCTGCCCAGGGAAGATTGGATACAGGTATAAGGAGAGATTATTATCTTACTGGATAAGACTGGACACTGATTTTTTAAAAGGGTTCTTTTTTACGATTGCCATGTTGGAACATTTTTTTTGGGGGGGGGGTTGTTATATCCCAAAGGCTTGGCCATGTTACATCTGCTGTTTCAGGCTGGAAGCAAGTCTCCTAGAGAAACATCTGTTCAGTTATGGCTGCGCCGCAGCTACGATAGCGTATTTCAATGCAGAGAGAGGAGAATGATATGACATACATATTTTCGCTAGAGAGTTTACAAACTATTCGGAAAAAGAAACCTCCAAATAATTATAAATGTAAAATAAAATGATAGTTTAAGATACAACAGGTTAACAGAAAGTTTAGAAATAATCTCACATAGATGGATCTGATATGGTTTCTCATATCATCACATTATCTCCCATATCATCTCATAACATCTTATCATCGCTGATATTATCTTATCATGTCTGGTATCATATCATCTCATCATCTTACATATCATCTCATTATCTTACATATCATTTTATTATCTCTCTTAAATCATCATCTTACATATCATCTTATCATGTCTCTTTTATCATCTCTTTATCTCTCATATCATCTCATCATTTCTCATATCATCTCATATCATCTCTTATATCATCCTATTATCTCTATCATCTCTGATATCATCTCATCATCTCTTATATCATCTCTCTGATATTATCTCTGATATCATCTCATCATCTCTGTTATCTCACTGTATGTTTCATATCATCTCATCATCTCTCATACCTTATCATCTCTGATATCATCCCATCATTTCTGTTCTCATTTCACCATCTCCTGTATCATCTCATTATCTCTGATATCATCTTACCATCTCATATCATTATCTCTCATATAATATCAACACGTCTCATATCTCATTATCTCTCATATCGTATTATTATCTCTCATGTCATATATCCTATCATCTGATCTCCATTTTGAAACTTTTAGTTTATTTTTTTTTTCTGAACTGGATTTCTTATTTGTATAACTGTAGCTAGAGACAATACCAAATGTAATTTTTTATTTGTAGGTGCAAACAGCAAAATTATCCATTTTTTTTTTTTTAGATTCCTTCCATTATACACTTTTTATTGTAACTTTTTACAACATGCTTAACATAATTTATAAAAATAAGAGCTCTGCGTTTAAGGTTCCTGGCTAAACAGAATGACATTCTCCAATTCATAAAAACAATAAAGTCATATGAGAAGAAAAAGATTATTAATTTAATAACAAGACCCATAGACAGCTACTGTGTATTTTAAGTTAATACTGAAGCGCTGGACGACTGAAGACCAGAATGATAATAAGTGTGGCAAATAAGTGTGGGCTTTAAAATAGAAAGAATTTTTTTACTTAGACATTAAATGGTGTGGAACCTTAGAGAACATCACAGCTTTCGCTTCCAAAACGCTCCAGCTGAGCAAACACACAAACACTGCGGGTGGCTCAAATAATTAAACTCGATCTCAGACTTCCTTTTTTTTTTTATTTTTTTTTATTTTTTTTTTTTATACAATCACAAGGGACAGTAACTGAAAAAAAATTCCTGAAATCATAAAAAAAAGTGAGTCGAAATTAATGAGCTGAAATGAACAGCGAAAGATTCTCGCGCTGGAACCATTTTTCTAACTCCAGAAAGTTCCCTCCTACACACACACACACGCACACACACACACATAAGTGCACTTCTAATCTCATGCATAGGCCTGGAGCTGGTCCAGAATTCTCATCATTTATAAAGCGCCATGTGGGCTGAATATTGGATTGTGTGTTGTGCTAGAAGTAGAACTCAAAGCATGTAAAGGTTCTCAAAGGTACCAACACACTAAAGCAAAAACAGACCACTTTTTTATTGATTGACGTTGGATTTATTTTTTTATCTCTTTTAAATAAAAAATAATAAAATCTATCAAAACTATGTCTATATCTTTTATTTACAGCTCATTGATGTTTGGGTAGCTGTGTTTGTTAAACCTCCTCCATACTGACCTTCGGAAAAAAAAAAAAATCCATGTCATTCTGAAATCAACTTACAGACATGTATTTTTAACTTCAGGTGTCAGAGTAGGTTATTGGCAGAAATCAAATATTTTAGACTAAACAATTTTTGACCAGAATAAAAAATGTTACAGTGATTTTTATAACAGTTGTTTATTTTCAGTATGTACAAAATGGCAGCTTGATGTCACATTATTCCATCACTGGTGCAGCATGACAATACCGCTGTACACTAAAACCACTGAACTCCAGAAGACATGCTGTGTTCTAGTTGAAGTGGTAGAACCCTGACTCTAAGTCAACCTTTGGGATGAAATGGAACACCGACTGAACCCCAGACCTCCTCACCTCAACATTAGTGTCTGATCTCATGCTCCACAATTTAGCTGAAGGGTTATTATAGGAGGAAGAGTGAGACTAAATCTTTAATATAATGTTAAAAAACCACATATGAATGTGATAGTCAGGAGTACCAGTACTTTTGTATGTACAGTGTTTTTTTTACTCTCTAACTTTTACAAAATTGAAGTAATAGTAATCAACATTTCAGATCAGCTAAATGATAAAGAACACAAAGGAAACATGAGTTGACTTGGACTGCCTGAAGTAACTGCATACATTATTTATCTATACTAGACAGCGAACATCTATTATTATTCACAGGGTGAAAAACGACTGTAACAATAAATATATTAATATGGAAGTAGAAAAATATGCTTTTATATAGAAAAATATGTTTTTTTTACCAACTAGTTACATGCAGTAAGGTTTAAACTCTCGAGTTCTAGGCAAATGTTCAAGACACAATATAACATTTCAGCATCAACATCTGACTAAAAGACACAATATCTATGTGTCGCCCAGCTATGGATTTTGCGAACCCTTTTCTTGCTCAGGCTTACATTAACATAAATATGTTAATGAAAAAAAATATTCTATGGTTCTCGTAATAGAACTCAGGGGCTTTATGCACAGGGGCATTGCCAAGTGTTTGGGTCTTGTAGTTCTAATAAAGGAATAATGTGATGCTACAACATACATTGTTAACATACTAACCCTAACCCTAGACAACTTAGTGCTTCCAAATTTCCAGCAACATTTTGGAGAGGAACCACAGATCTGATGCTAAGGTGTCCATAAACTTTTGCAGATAAAGTGTAGACATTGAAGCCCTAATCATAACGATGATTAATAGGACTTAAAATAATGTCTTTCAATGCAAAGTCAAGGACCAGATCAAGGTCTCACTTAGCTTTCACACACTGCAGGATGGAGGAGGCAGGATGGATACGTTTGAAAAATTAAGGAGGACACAGGAAAGACAGTTCTTCCCTGGAGACACACACTCATAGTGCTTGAGGTTAGCAGTGTGTGTGTGTGTGTGTGTGTGTGCGTGTGCGTGTGTAAGTGTAATCGAGAGACTCACGTTTCAGTTCCAGCCGGATGAAATCGGTATTGGCCAGATTCTCAAGAAAATCCTCATGAGATGCAGAGATCTTGAGGTAGGAAAATATATTAGCTCTTGGAATGTGGGGGAAGTGCAGGTTGGAGGATGGGGTATTAAAGAAATAACTACCTAAGAATTATATTAGTACATTTCGGTAGTTATTAATACAATGTTATATTGTTGAGTTCTCGAATATGACTGGTCGATGAGTTTGTATCCCTTTTAATAGCTAATCATGTTACAGATCTGATGTCAATTAGATTCTAAATGTTAGAAGCTTAATTTTTTCAAAATGTATTGCTTTGTTACCCCCGTGCCAATTTTTGTGACCTGTAGCAGGCATCAAATTTGAAATGAGTTCATTTAGTGGATAAAATTAAACATTTTTTTTAGTTTAAACCTTTATGTTATCTTTGTTTTATTGTGAATAAAATATTGGCTCATTTAATTTTAAAAACGTCCAAACTGCGGGTTGTTTATATGTATTTAAATACCCCTGTGTTTCAGTCTGTCCAGGTTTTGCATTGAACGTCAGCTGTCTTTGTATTTCACTTCTAACGTTCTCCATGGCTGTAGTTCTGTCTATGCTAATGCTATGGCTAATGCTAGCTCCTTTGTTTATTTCCACGTTCGGTTCCTAGACCAAAATTTCTGTTCCGTCATCCCCTGCATCCGTTCGCTGCGACAACAATACTATAGTAGATTTTTATACCCTAGGTAATACATTAATAGTATTGTTGCAGGGAGATGTATAGTGGACACACAACATAACTCAATAAAACCACCTAGAAAGTTCGCTGATATCGATAAAAACAGTCGATATCAATAATCTATATCTATATCTTTAGATCTATAAAGTCACTGATGCTAAAGTACTGATAGTATATATATATATATATATATATATATATATATATATATATATATATATATATATAGATATATATATATAGATATATATATATATATATAGATAGATAGATAGAGAGAGAGAGAGAGAGAGAAAGAGAGAGAGAGCGAGAGAGAGAGAGAAAGAATTAACATATAGATGTTAATTTTTTTCTAACTGAACATCTACTTTGTGTTTGCTCAAAATCTTTATGGATTTTTTTTACCTGGTCGGTCACGTTTCCTCCCAGGCACTGACCTTTAAAAAAAACCACACACACACATGAAAAGTGAAACAAAAGAGGAACATGAGGTTACCTTTAAAGATTGAAGCTCTGCACTTTAGAAGAACGTGGCTTCTTGGAGGCTTTGCCAAAAACACATCAATGTTTCTCACTTCCTTTAGTTTCTCTGAAAAGGTCAACACATCAGGTAAGGTTGCTTGTTTGCATGGGATTGCAGTGTTCACTCATTAGGCTAAAAGAATCAATTCTTTGGCTACTAGATTACTTTCGATTTGCGAAACTTAAATTCTTGAAATATTTCAGTAGTAACATAAAACAAATCGAATGTTTTTTTTTTACTTTATTAACGGTCAAGACATACATACTTGCTTAATTGTAGTATATACTTAAGTAAAGATTATTTTTGTAGTATTCAGGACTCAACTGTAATGTTCGGTCGGGTAAAAACCCTTTTTAATTACCCACATTTTTGTAAAAATTTACCTTTTATCTTTAATTTCAAGATTTTTAGTACATTTTTTCTGGAAGAAATGATGAAAAAACTCACTGTAAGCACTTTTTTGTGCTAAAAATGATGCAACATCACCCAAACGTCATCCCAGTTGCCAAAGTAAGACTTCACGCCAGTCAAGACGTGTCACACACTAGAAGATGACACGTCGTGACACGTTCAGTTTTCTTTTAATAACTCAATAAGTTCTCTTTCTTGCTGGTCTTTCCACTGGAATGTTTCCACAGGAACCATTTTCCTGAGGTGGTTTGAAGTTGCCACCTTTTTTAATCAGGTTTGTCGCTCCTATTGGTTACTGGTTTGACATCATCAAAGGGGATGAAACTGATACTGCCAGAAATTCTTCAGAGGTAAAAATAAATCAATCCCAACGGTATTTTATTGGCTAAGATGAACAAATCGATGCCAAAGTCTCACAATGTAAGACAGGGTATAATAAAAACCTACCTGTATGCATATTTATTATAAATACAGATCTATCAGGTTCTGTAATATTCTAGAACCACATCATAAAGTACCAGAATAATGATGTGTGATTTATAGGACATGTAATAAAGCTCTTAGTAGATAGATGATAGATAGATCATGGAAAAGGTTGGCTTGTTATGTATTATTCCTTACATCCCACATTATTCTTACAACCTCCAGTGCAATTCTTTTATAATTTCTGTTCTCGGACAAAAGTTAATAATGCAAGACAAGGACACTATACTGCTTTATTACTGTCAGGGTTATTGATCTCATTTAATTTACCAAAAGGCTCATTGAAAGTGCGAAGTCTTCTCCGAAATTATTAAGGCCCATATGTTTGCCTTCATTAAATATCATGAAATCACCATGACCATTTGTTCGGTGTCTGAGCCATTGATGGGAATTCATTAGCTCAGAATGATTTCAGTACAATAAATCTACAGCTGGTGTCATCAATTTCCTATAGTTCTATCTCAGTAGAATAATAAATCTTCTGTGTCTCTATACGGTGAAATGAGCCGACGGAAAATACTTTACGCTGATATTAATTGTCTTTTTTTTTTTTGGAACGTAATGGCGGGCATCAGCTGTAACCAAAACACTGGTGAGGTAATTAGGATGTTTAAGCAGGGTAATATAGGGGTATTATTTCGATCAATCCTAATACACTTTGCTCTGAACAGCTGCAGCTTTTAGAGGGAAGTTACTTTATTAACAATGCTGGAACTCATTTCAGTTCACTTTAACTCTACTACTTGTTATATGGAGTCGTTCTAACCAGTGTCAACATCTTAAAATAAAATGTCTTAGGTTACGTATGTAAACATGGTTCCCTGAGGATATAGGATGCTGCGTCCATAGGGAACACTGTTTTATAACCTTTGGCCTGAAGCATGTGTGAAATCTGTTCAATCGAAAGTAAAGTAATGCTATATAAACTAGCATTCAGCGCGGGCAGGGACACTAGTGGTATGGCAAGTGACACATAGTCTAGTTACCGCAGGAAACTGTGGTTACATACGTAACTGGAGAAGTTCTCTTTCAGGAACTCAAGCTGTGTTGAAACGCCTTGGAAACTTCGCCAAAGCACCAAATCACTGTTCTGTGTGTGTGGCTGCCACCAGATCCAGTCAGTAAACCTGGACAAATGTATGAGAGACGGCAAGCCTGTAATCTTATACATGTTATCCAGAGATACCCTCAATTCCAGGGCCTTGATGGCCGCCATACCTAATCGAGTGCATTCGGAACCCCCTAGGATAAGTAGATCAAGGGCCTCATGGGCTAAAAAAATGGTTTCAACCATCTGCTTGGTGGCTGCTGTTCTCTTAGGCATGCCAAAAACATACGAATAGCTGGTACGAATGTCTAGATGGTTCCATTGGTTCTTAGTGGTTCCACGGGGCGCTACATTGCAATTAAAATTAGTTAATTATTTCAATAATTACAAGGGACAGCAACAATAATTACCTCAGTCTTATAGATAGCGTTACTGACAGAACAAGTATTTCGATGAACATTAAGTATGCATTTTTCCAGCAAAACTCACCTAGCGTGTTTTCATTTTGTTAACTGTCAAAGGTGTGTATATCCACAGGGAGACAAAAATACTTTTCAACACCCTTATCAAACAAGTAACGTAATCGCAATTAGAAATCAGGCCAACCATTTTCCATCCTTTTTGTAACCAGTTTTGTCAAGTGTGATCATAACAAAATAAATGTTATTAAACCATTTTGAATATTAACTTGTGCTAACTAGCCTCGACTTGACCTATTAAAATACAATATCATCACTCACTACATTAACATTTACATTTAGGGGTTAAGGGCCTTGCTCAGGGGTCCAGCAGTGGCAATTTGGTTGTGCTGGTAATCAAACCCTCATCTTCTAATTAGCAGTCCAACACCTTAACTACTACGCTAGCACATTTAGCTTATTTGCGTCGTGGGTATAAGTGGCAGTGGGTGGTAATAAAATCATTTACACTATCGTGCTCATAATGTTTTTTCTGCAATCCTACAGCTTGAACCACTGTAGGCGAACCACCCTTAAAATAGGTTGCTAAACATCCGTGAACATCCTTTTAGCAGACTCAGCTTTACTTTTCCTCTGCACACTTGTATACTGTAATGATTTGGAATCCATTTAATAACTATATTCTTTTACCCTCGAGCATTTTCTGTTTAAGTGCAGTTTTTTCTCGCCTCTGTCACCTCTAGGCTTGATCATTAGGGCTCTAAATCTACACCGGGCTTTACAGCCTAATGTCCTTATTTATCATTATCTGTACTCTGCTTAGGTCCCTGTGGTCGTTACTATACGAAAAGAATTTAAATTCTCAAATTCACTAACTGAGCTGAGATTTCACTCCAACTGTGGATCAGATTTTTTTACTAGCAAAGCCTATGTTTGTGTTGTAAATAATCACAACACAGGTTTGGTGTTTCTGTCATGTTTTATGTTAATGTTATGTTATTGTTATGAATTTCATGTTTCTGTTCATGCCCTTTGTTTACCTACTATCATGGAATCTTTGTTCCTCATGTGTTCTTGTCATGTGATCCCCTTGTCCATGTGTCCTGTTTATTTTGGTCATGTGTCCCTCTTTGGTATTATTTATAGCTCTTGTGTTACCTAGTGTCTTTTGTCTTGGATTGTGGATTGTTCCCTGTACCACTGTGGCGAGTCAGGTTTGTTAGCATAAGTCAAATTAGTTAGCATTAGTCGACTTAGTTAGCATTAGTTGAGTTAGTTAGCATCAAGTCAAGTTAGTTAAGTCAAATTCACGTTTGTTGTTTTGCCACGTATTTCTATATAAAAACTGGACTTGGGTTCAAAACTACTTAGAACCCAAACTTACAATTAGTTATTTCTCCTATTTTATTTTGTTTCTTTCTTTTGTTTCGGGGGGTAGTTATTATTGTGATGAGTAATTGATTGGTTATTAATTGGTTATAGTTCTTAAGTAGTTCTCAATGACAATATTTTTTTTAGTAATTATGGAATAACTACTTTTGACCTAAATCATTCATTACTTACTGCTTAGTTAATCTTGCTTATATTAGTTAACAGTATTAAGTGTTAATGTATTATCATTATTCTAAAGTGTTACCCTAACGAGTTATTAAGATCCGGAAGGCCATATTACAGCATTGAGTGTGACATTCATACATTTCACTAGTCCAATCTGCTCACACTCCTGCTGAGTCCCAGCTGGTGGTCTTTCACAAGTGAGTTCTCAGTAAAGCTCTTTCTCTCTCTCTGCTCTGGTGTACCTGCCTGCTATAATAGTTCATGTTATCAGCATTTTGGAAAATGTGTGAAATTAAATTCTTTCTACGGTGGTTAAATTAGCGGTGTGTGTAAAAAAAAAAAAATCCTTTTATTGGCCATCTCATTTTCTTACCTTATTTACTCAACTGTTCACACACACACCTGCTATCTAAGGGATCGACAGGGCTGGGAAGAAAATTTGGAATTTTATTACAATGAATAGACCTCATTTATCAATCTGCACACGAAGAAATGTATTCATAAATCATTTTCAGAAGAATTTACAAACGAAATTTGGTATCTAGGAAAATCCAGTTTGTGTGAAAGTCCGATTTGTAAAACTCTGGTTAATAACTTATCAGAAAGAATTTCAGCAAATCCAGATAAATAATATTAGCTATAAAATTATTATTATTACTACTAAGTAAAACAAATTATTATTACTAAGTAATACGTCCTATTATTTTGGTTTGGTTCAATGATTAATAATAATCAATTATTATTATTATTATTACCCAATTTTACCTCATACATTTTATTTGTTACCTTGAAAAATGTGCTATACAGATGTATTTATTTATTTATTTAATGTTGTGCTGCCACCTGTTGGTGTGTCTTGAAACTTTTTAATACCTCTTTATATTTATCATGTAATAATTTTTCCTTATATATTTATTTATTTGTTTGTTTATAGTTGATAGTCATTTAGTGTCTCTTGATTGCCATGTAGTTGTAGTAGCATTCAGGGTTTTGTTGGATTGCATTGTTGTGAGAAGTCATTCTAGCGTCCTTATGGCTGGAATAGTTATTCCACCTAAGGACATCTTTTGGGAAGCACTGTATTGCATCACCGATCTCTGATAGATAGATAGATAGACAGTGTCTGATTGGCTCCATTGGATGCAACTCTAATCATCTGTTCTATGGAAGCAAACTGGACAGTTGATGGAAACCCACAATAATTCCAAGCTAAATCCCAATCAAATCAAACCTTTTAAATAAAAAGTCGAATCTTCAACCTTCAGTTAATCCAGCTTTAATAAATATAATTATGCAGCAGTAACATTAGCATAGTAGGATGACAAAGTGTGGCTTTATTGTCCTCAAGTCATCTTGGGTAAACCCCAGTCTCACGTGCAATCTGTAATTGTGTCCTCTGTCTTATTTGCATAAGCACTTATTAGCATCACCCCGCTGGTCAATAATCCGTCACGTGTATTCACACACCACACTTCCGACCTCAGCTGATCCAATGCGTCTTAGTAATCCATCATTCATGTTATGATAATTACCCTGGTCCCTTGAAGATGGCTCACATTTTTCATAAACCGGAACAATTCAGCGATTCAAAAATGAGGATTAATTGACCAGTGTTAATTGCATTTGCTCTGTGAATAGGACATAAACCGGGTTCTTGCCTTTCATTATGTTCTTTTATCAAGCGCCAACATGTTTTTTGATATCAGTTCACATTTGGCATTCGCTGTCTCCAAGCTGAATGGCATCAAAAACAAATGACAGGAAAACAGTGAGAAAGAAGAGATAGAGATGTCACTAAGTGGTATATAAAGTAAAAGAGACATTGGAAACATGGCTTATTCTTCCTATTTTGGTCAGAACATCAGACGCAGGGCAAAATAATGCACTGGTAAAAGGGTTGGATTGATGAATAAAGGATCAAGGTTCAAGCCCCAGCACTGCAAAATTGCCACTATTAGACCACTATGACTAAACCATAAAAAAAGAATTTCACTGATGCTGTAATTTATATGCGGCATAAAGTTCTACTTAAGTACTAAATCCGATATTACACTATACACGGAAAAAGAGTCAAAGACAGACGTACTGACCAGAAAATGAAGTAAAAACGATGCAATAACATGTATACGTTTACTCAAATGTTTATGCTATGGCATGTCAGGATGGATCCAGATTAATCTGGACAGATCTGTAAACTGTATTTTAAAATCATTTCTGTCTACACGTCCACGTCTTCACCGAAACATCTAAAAACATACCTACAATATGTTAGGCATAAGTACAAAAGTATTTATCTTCCATCTCTAACTTGACGCAGACATTTTTCCGCCTAGAAAAGTTTTACTTGTACAAAGTGACAGTCATTAAGGCAACACAACATGAGTAACAATAACTACAGTACAACGTCTTCCACCATTTTCTTCATTTTGAGTTACAAAACAGTGAGTTGAATAACTGAGTCATGTGATTTAAACTGTTGACTCAGTTAGTAGAGCATTCTCAATTTTTAACTAGACCAACATGTAAGTGTGGATGGAAAACTGAAATCAGTGTATAAAAATCTTTCAACAGGAAGGTAGTCGCTTGGGGTTAATTTAAGGACGAAGGCGAATCCATGATGCAGAACAATTCCTTTATTAACGTTAGATGGGTTAGACAGCAGAGTAGTCAAAACACGAGCGAGGGTGGGTACACAGGAGTCAAAACAAAACCGAGCAAACAGACCAAAGACGCAAAACAAAAACACTAAACCAAATACAGAGCAATGATCATAAACCCAGAAGACTAACAGACAACAAGAGCGCTTAGTATGTAGCATAGGCTATATAATACTTAGCACTGACATACAGTAGTCTAAGGGGCTAGCATATGTAGTTAGCCAACCGGAGGTAAAACGTGGCGTTAGTATTCTGGAGATGGAGACCTCTGGTGGCGGGAGGGTTGAATCATGACAGTTAAGGTCTTAAGGTGTTAGACTGCCAATCGGAAGTGCTTGGGATTTAATTCCCAGCACCACCAAGCGGCCTCCGCTGGGCCCCTAAGCAAGGCCCTTAACCTAAAACTACTAAAGACATAAATGTAAGTTGCTCTGAATGAAGGCATCTGTCAAATGGCAGAAATGTAAATATATCCAAACTGATATGGATGTGTAGCCTTAGCCTTCATTTACTCACTAGCTTAGAGTTAGTTTACCAACATGCTGGCTGTTACTTGAAACAAAAAGTTATGAGGGAAATCGAATGTTAGCGGCCAGCTAACCTTCTAATTACTCCACCAAATAGCAGTTAGCTGTGACTTCTTAAAGCTGTATTTTCTTTCAAGCACTTCTAAAAGAATTCAGTTCTCAGAAAATCTCCTAGAATTATTCAGATTAAAAAAAAATGCTGACTCACAAACTAGCAGAGGTAGATGTGTTGTTTTTTTTGTTGTTTTTTTCAGAAAACACAGACAAATCAAAGACGTTAAGAAGTAAAAAAAAAAAAAAAGTGAAGCTCTGGGAATTTCTAATGAGAGCAATTCATTTTAATTGCAATTTCTGATTTAGTTGTTGGCAGCAAACAGCACGCTTTACCTCAAAATCAATAGTCATGCAGTGTTTAAGAGCCAATCAAGCATTTCATAGGAGATTTCTGGTTTTATTTTTAATGAAAAATAAGACAGGCTGAACTTCATCATCATTTATCAACGTGCTCTTTAATTTAGGTGATTAAAGCCAGTGAGACATGATTGAGAAGATTTATTCCTGTCTAAAATCCTGTGTGATTTATTCTGGAATCGGCTGTGATAATAGCTGATTGATTGCTCTTCCTAGACGAATCGGATCATTACCGTCGTACAGATCATAGAACAGAAGGAACGGTTTATATTTCTGCGTGGAGCACGATCAGCTTATGTAATGTTTCGACTCTTTCTAAAATAACTGTTTATTCATTTTAATTTCATTATAAAGGTAAATTTTCGATCGCATTATGTCACAATTTGTACGTCCATGTATGGAAAACACATTTTTTAAATGCACTTTGCAATTCCTGCTTGTTGCATCACCTCTTGCGACATTTTTATAGTAGCACATCTCTATAAGTTTGGAAAATAGAATACTGTAGAAAAATAAACGATAGCAATTAACTAACTACCAATTATTAATTAATTAATATAATAATTATTAAATCATATTTTTTTTTATTTACTCCATTATGTTTAGTGTTTTGGAACCTTTTTCCACAAGTTTTTATTTTCTCTCTTGCTTGAATTTAATAACACAATAAAAAAATAAAGAACACACACACACACACACACACACAGTGTTATGTTACCCAGAATTCAACAGATTGAACACATGCTTCAGGCTAAAGGTTGCAAAATTGCGTTTCCAAAGTGTTTCGATGCAACTTGAAGGTCCTGAAAGAGAACAGATATTAACCTACTGATCAGAAGAATATGGGCTCAATTTCCAGCACTACCAAACTACCCTTGCTGGGTTCATGAACAAGGTTCTATAAAGGAGATAAATTCAAGTAGCTGTTACAGAAAACCAATCAGAACTTGGCCAGTCAGAATCAAGCATTCAGGAGCGCTGTGGATCTTCATGATTGTGCCGCCTTCATCCACCTTCTGCAGTGCTTTGCTGTTCTTTTGATGAATCTACAGAGCAGAGAAGCACCTTGGGAGTCATAAAGGTAACAAGAAAGAGCTTGAAAATATTCCGCGAAATCTTCGAAAATGTCAGACTGAGGTCTTTTTTATGACATTTTATGACAGACTACACACTTCTAAACTACAACGAGAAACCATTTCATCCAACTATCCCGTAGAGAATATAAAACCATCACCAGACAAACCCTTTGTAGTGACCATGTGGCCCTCTATTTCCAGCTGAATCAGAGAGCCAGAGAAAGAGAGAGAAAAAAAGTGCACAAAAAACTTGAATAAACATGTCAGAAATAGAGCAAGTGACCGCTAGCACTTTTTTTATCCTTTTTTTTTCGGAGAGTTTTCCTGGGAGAAGGTTTCACCTTTCACGTCTCACGTCAGTAAATAGAATTCTCTTGAAGTGCTCTCTGAAGGTGAGACTGAAAAAAAAGCAAAAGGTGAGAATAGAGAAAGCATTTTGGGGGATTATCGTAGCTGTAGGGAGTAGCAGACAGTCGCAGAGTGAAAAGATTAGCCTTTAGAGTTGCTGAAGAAAAGCTACACGCTGTTCAAAACGGCAGGGATCTCAAATACTGTCTGAAAGAATCTCTGGTGCGAGGGGGGTGAGACAGTTTTTTTCTTTCTTTTTAACCCAAAGGATAAAATAAAGGAATGCTTAGATAAGACATGTGATTGTGTTTCTTATTGGCATCAATTCTTTACAGCTATTGCTAATAACTTCCTGTGGAAAAAAAATTGAACCGACAAGTCTTATTGTGATTAAGTGACGAGTCGATTTATAAAAATCTGTGACTAGAGTTCAGACACGACACGCTCACTCCATTCAAGGTTCCTGTCTAATCTCCTGAAATTGAAATGGACAGGGTTTTTTTTTTTCCAAGTCACAATCTAGCTGGTCGAATTTACTGGAATTCGGTCTGAATTCTGGTTTTTTTTAGATTATAAAGGTTAAAAAAATGCTGTTTTATTAGTCGTTTATCAGTCAAAGCTGGTTTAAATGTCCAGTTGACCCACGGCTTTGTAATCACACTCATGCTGATATTCTGGATAACAGCACGGAATTTTACTTATTTTTGCTCTGGCGAAAAGAAAATCAATCCTACATTGCCGTACAACCCGTTGATTAATGGAGCGAAACTAATTATTGTATAAAAGGGAAATAAAATATTGACAATCCATCAAGTCTGGTATTCTGTTTAATCCTTCATATAATCATGTAAACAAGGTTTGGCTTTAACATGAAGCACCTTCAATTCCCAGTAAAACCAAACTACCACTGCTGGGTGATAGATAGATAGATAGATAGATAGATAGATAGATAGATAGATAGATAGATAGATAGATAGACAGAAAGACAGAAAGACAGAAAGACCGATAGATAAAATGATAAATAGACAGACAGGCAGATATATAGACTGGCAAATAAAATGGTACATAGACAGACAGACAGAAAAACAGACAGACAGTAGACAGATAAATTAGCAGATAAAATCATACATAGACAGAGAGACAGACAGATACAGATAGATAGATAGATAGATAGATAGATAGATACATACATACATACATACATACATAGATACACAGACAGACAGATGAATGCATGGATAGATAGACAGCTAGATAGATAGATGGTGGTTTTATGACCCTTTGCAGTGATTTCTTTTCACACACTGTGGAGCCCCTATACCATACAGTGATGAAACTTGTCGAGATGCTTTTAATAATGCAGCAGTAAAAGTTGGTCAGGATCTTAGGGGACAGATGAACTTTTTTAAATCCTCTCAGGAAGTAAAGACGCTGTTCCTAACCAGCTTTTCTCAACTGCTCAGCTGTACAAATGGGATGTAAGTCTCTCTGGGTAAAAGAATGGCATCAATTCTTTACAGCTATTGCTAATAACTCTCTGTAAGTGTCTCTGGGTAAAAGAATGCAGATGTAAAAGGAACCCTATAATAGAATAATAGTGAAATGATGGATCCTGTAAAAAAGCTTTGTTCACTAAAAGCTGTAACAGAAAGTTGTACTGAAAGCATTTCTATTACATTATTTATAGGTTACATGTGTATGTAGAATGTAGGGCTAAAAGCTTTTGGTCCAAACTTTTGAAACTTTCCCTGCTGTTGTGTAATTATTTAACTGAACAGAGTAGGAGAATGCCAGTCACTAGGAGGCAGAACTAATGGCCAGTAACAGGTCTCTACTTCAAGAGAAGCACAGAATGATGTCTGTTTACGAGGCTAACAAGAGAATTGTATCAGACATTATATACACCGAATGGATACAGTATATACACCGTCACGTCCGTATGTGTTTTTTAAACATCCTTTTTCAGATTTAATCTCACTCTTCCTCCTTCTGTGTTTTTTTTCCACCAGATTGTGTTGTGTAACTGTGAGAATTTGTGTTTATTCATTAATAAGATCAGACACTAGTGTTGAGTTGAGGAGGTCTGGGGTTCAGACGGTGTTCCAGTTTATCCCAAAGGTGTTAGGGTTGAGTCAAAATCGGGGTTCTGTGCAGGACATGAGAGTTCTTCTACACCAACCAGGACATTCCTTCAAAAAAGGAATAATAATGACATCATAGGCAACTTTTACTTTTATATATCGGGAATCGATGCAGGATCGTATATACTTTTTTGTATCGGTACGACACGCTTATGTGGGTGTGCTACTGTAAGTGTGGTTTTCCTACAGTGGTTTGGGCTGCATACGATCCACATGATGATAGAAGCTAATACAGGTATTTAATTTTTAATCTAGTCTATTATAAGTATGTCATTTTTGATCTTTGTGATAATCGAGGCTAACAGGTATGTCATTGTTTATCGAGTCATCCTATACCAAACATACATAAATCCTTACATACATACAGTGAAATCATGAAGTTTCCTTCTTTTAAAGCAGGGGTGGGTAATCTTAGTCCTGGAGGGCCGAACTAACTAATCAAGATCTTGCTAGGTAGACTTAAAACTTACAGGTGAGTGTGTTAAAGCAAGTTGGAGCAGGACACTGGCCCTCCAGGACCAAGATTGCCCACCCCTGTTCGAAAGAATGATGTTTAAATTTGTTAGAAAGCAGACAGATGTAAAACAACTTTTATTTCTTTTCATCTAATAAACAAAAACCCGTAACCCTGATCTTCTGGCTCTGAAAAAAAAAAACATTATGTGATGGTAGAAAAACATTTGAAGTATAAAAACCTCTACGAATGACTGCAGCAGACGATTTAAATAACAGCTTTTCAATTTCTTTCAGTGCGTCTGAAGAAGGTTTAAGAGCCAGACTCGAACCCTGAATGCCTTTGACGGATGCGAATTGAATACAATTCACCAACTTTTAAGCCAAGGTTTTTCAAGTAGTGTGCAGAAAACATACTTAGGTTATAAACGTAATAAAAAGGAGTTACTTAGGAACCTAAAAAATTTTTCCCAATAAATAGGCAAACTATTTGGGTTTTAAATCTATTGTAAATTGGAAACGGTGGCTTAAGAGGTTAAGGCTTTGGGTTGTTGATCAGAAGATTAGGACTATTTTGGCTCTTAACCATCTGTATGCTGCAGAGGTGCCATATTACAGATGGTCCCATGCTCTAAACCCAAATTCCTGAACGCGGGACATGTAGGACCTCATTGTTCTGTGCTATTAATCTTTTTTTCCGTTTACAATTAAAGGGGACCTCTGTCTTAAGGAGAAGAAAGGATAGTCGTTCTGATATTATCATTCATTAGTACCACAAAAATGTATTCGTCTATCGTAACTCAAATGGCATCTACACTAACAGAAGTCTGTTTTTTTTTCTATTCTGAGCTCAACGTCACCACCAGATCCAGTCTGTATCAAGCCCAGTTCATGGATCAGCACAGAGACAATAAGGCCCAGAGGCAGTTTCCCCAGTAATGACCTCGTCTTCTAGACAGCCATCCAGACAAGACCATGGAAACTTTGCATGCAATAACCTGCAGGTTTGTCTGGTCAGAGGAGAACTGACCCCCTGATGGAACCCTGGTTTCTTCCAAGATTTTTGTTTCTCAATTTTTTCACAGATGGATTTTTGGTTTCTTGCCGCTGTTGCCTCTGGCTTGCTTAGTTGGGGACTCTTAATCTTTAAGTTAAACTAAACTTAATGAGTGTTTTTAGTGAGTGTTCACTGAATTGTTTTATTTGATTTAATTTGTAAAGCTCCTTTGACACAATTTTTATTTTTCATAAAAAAAAACCAAAAAAAAACCCAAATGCAATAATTCATGCAATAATTTAGAGCTTATAGCCTGGAGAGTTAAAAGGTTGTGAAAGAAGCCTAAAAATCTGTAATGCCAATCTACATTTTAGGAACACAAAAGAGAAAGTTTGTTTTGCGGTGGCAATGTAATTAAACTCAAGTCTGCGTATGTGCACCTGCTGCTTTCTGAAAGGCGAAAATATTTGATCTGTCAAATCCTCAATCTTTCCTTTCAGCCAACATTCAGCTGCTTCAAAGGAGAAAAAAAAACACCCAACATGTTTAATTGCATAAATGGCATCAATGATTAGATTCAACAAAGCATTCATGAATTTTAGGTCAATTCTAACCTGTTGGAAGGTGTTTTTTTGCTCATTAACGTCCTTGTTTTAAAGTATTATGGTTCTTAAAGTAGTAAATATTACACAGACATAAACCTGTGCTTTATAAACAGATTTACCACAAACTACTGCCACAGATGTGACGCTAAAGAAAAACAAACTATGCTGAGTTCAAGAATTCAACAGGGAAAGTGATCATTGATTAGCTGTAAAATAGGATAAATTGTGGGTAAGGATGTCTGGCAAATCCCACAAACAAATGGATTCAAGGTTAGAATTCGATTCTGATTAACAAAAAGTGGAAAAAGTAATAAAGTTATTACAGAATTTCTGTATAGCTGTAGACTATATAGTTAATGTTAGCTATAGATTATTAGCTATAGATTTACATATACCTGTAAGGATATAAACCGAGTGTTAAGGAAGGTTTTTTTTTTTTATTTTAGAGAGTAATGTAGCTGGATTACGTTGGTCCTGACAATCGATATGACCAAAATACAAGGTGTGTCGGAAAGTTTTAAGACAGGCCACTAGATGCCATTTGTCCGATTGTCTCAAATCTGTTTGATACCCTTTCATGACTATCAAGGGTCACCCTAGGCCACACAGGTTATGTAGGTAACTTAGAGTACCTACATTTTTGGATTCACCCTTTGCTTCAATGCACCTCTTTCAATACTGGGGGGTTCCATTTACATTTACAGCATTTTGGCAGACGCTCTTATCCAGAGCGATTTACTTTTATCTCATTTATACAAGTGAGCAATTGAGGGTTAAGTGCCTTGCTCAGGGGCCCAGCAGTTGTGGCTTGGTGGAGCTGGAAATCGAACCCACAATCTTCAGATTGGTAAACCAACACTTTAACCATGAGCCACCACTTAAGGAGAACAGGTTCCTGTTCACAATCCTTCACATTTATTACAAAAATCTGTTAAATAATTACTTGTACTTTCTAAAGTTTTGCCTTGCATGCTCAGAATAACCATGACATCCTGATTACAACTAAGTAGTAATTATCTAAATACACAGACTTGGCAGTTCTAGATAGAAAAATGTTCTATAGTTAATGAACTGGGACAAAATGATTTATTTCCTGCTTATACTTCAGCATTTGTGAAAAGGCAATAATCTCAGGTACATGTTGTTTTCAAATTGCGCATGCACATACTTAAACCGGTTAAAGTACACAATTTAATTGCACATATTTCCCTTCTTGGTGCCAATTTCTTGGCGAGTATTTTTGTCATTGAGGAAGAGACGGAAACTAGAATAAACTTTCATTTTGCTCTCACCCCGCTGTCTGATCCTCCCAGTACAGATGGAATTACTGTCAGAGAGATTAACATAGACAGTTTTTCTATTAGTCGATGGTGCGGGGCTCAGACGCCTCTGTGACATTGGGTTTTATTCGGAAATGTGCGGTTTCATGCAGAAAATAGCTTTTTGAAATGTGTCATGGTTAAGCTAAACACTTTCCCGGAGCAGAGAGAACATTCACGATTCATGACCCCAAGTGCTTGTTGATGTGTGGGATTTATTATCAGCATGTTCTGATGTGCAACAGCATTTTATGAAACTGACATCAAAATACTTTTAAAGTAAACTTTGAAGATACATATAAAATAACTTCGATTTAACCTCCTAGAAATCCCCTGTAGAAAATTGGTCATTTTTAGCTAATTTCATGACCTGCCTAAGAGGCTTTGTCCAGCAGGAAGTGTTTGCTTCTGTTTAAATTGGATGGATGGATAGATGGATTGATAGAAAGATACATTGACATTTGCAGGATTTGGCAGACGCCCTTATCCGGAGCGACTTACATTTATCTCATTTATACAACTGAGCAATGGGGGGTTAAGTGCCTTGCTCAGGGGCCCAGCAGTGGAGGCTTGGTGGAGCTGGGAATCGAACCCACAATCTTTGGGGTCCAACACCTTAACCATGAGCCACAACTTTCCCTTAGATAGATAGATAGATAGATAGATAGATAGATAGATAGATAGATAGAATCTATGGTTGCGCTTCTAGTAACCGTAGTCTAAAGCATGTGTGCAATCAGTCCAAAAGGAAAGAGACTCGTCACAGGCGGGTGACGTCAGTGACCAGGAAGCATAAACCTGGAGGCATTCAGCAAACTGGTGGTGTGCATACTTCACAGAGAAAGCTTTGTTCCAATAAGGTAAAAAAAAAAAGAAAGTGTAAATCGGTGGACAAGCTACATTTTAGGCAGTGTGTGTTTCATGCACAAGCTATACATAGCTTGTTTGTGTGTGGAGTTTCTTTCCGGAGCAGCACACCAAAGGTGGAGAGACCATATTTGGCCCGGCTCTTTAGCAGTAGCCTCACAACTTTAACAGTTTGGCTGGGCTAAAAGCATCGTAGCATTGCTACATTTATGCTACCTAAAAACATCGTAGCATTGCTACATTTCTGCTACCTAAAAATATTTTTTTATCTTATTAGATATTCACTGTTAAAATAATGAATTCCCGCAGCAGAAATATTCAAACGCAGGTCAAGACTTTAGCTGTAGAAAATCCTGATGGATTGAGTGGAACTGCTACACATTTTCCACGGCCACAAACACACCAGCAATGATGTAGTAAAAAAAAAATAATAAAAAATTACATTTACATCTGCTGAATTTTGTCCGCTTTGTGTGTGCTAAGTTAATCAAATTAACTTAGCAGTGATTAACTTAGCAGTGATTAACAATTTCTGCGGCTTCACACACGGCTCATTGCATCATCTGGGTAGATGTGCATTGTTTATAAATGAGATAAAGAGGGCTAATTAAGACTATTAAATACTGTCTTAATGCACATTAGGAAAAAAACCCACAATCCAGGTATAATCATGAGTGTTTTAATACACTATTAATTTATAAGTAGTAGATTAAATCTGGTAGAGTGAGCATAATCGATTCGTATAATATAAATATAAACCAATTACATAAAAAACTCTCACAGAAATGTTGACAGTAATCAGTGGAGGGCTGTGGTACCTGGGCCTTACCTGACTCACCTGACTTAATCTACCACTTAATACCACCGGTGGTAGCCAAGCCAGTGTTACCGCTCATAGGTACTGGTCTAGAAGTGGTGAACGAACCCTTTCCTGGGCTGAGATAAGCCAGTTAGCGTTGAGGTTGATTGATCTCTCCCCATGATGTATAGCTTTTCTTAAAAACGGATTTGAAGGTATGTCCAAAGTCAATTTCTTTTCCTTCGTCAGCCATTGTGTGTGTAAAACATTCTAACTTATATGTATTATAAGTGTGGAAATTGCTACTGATGTGTTTTGCTTGTCAAACTTTGTTGATCGACCAATCAGAGAAAATCTGATTAGTTAAAGAAACAGTCCCACTGCTGATATAGTTTAATGAGCAACACCACTGATTCTGAAGGCAGATTAGATTAACATGGCAGCATATAGAGGTTGAAATCTAATTGGACAAAAAAATGTAACATCCACATACACGTACTGGAAGCTGTGCAGCAAGAGAAACACTACGAAATGAGGCAAATAAACTGTTGGGAATAAATTAATACAATTCCATGGAACAAATATCAGAATTTGGGTCAGTGCTTCTGATAGTGTTTAGTCCAGCAGAGAAGGACTTACTGACCCGCACTGCACACCACTGGAATTAATAGGAAATACAGTATAAGTAATATCAATTTTAGATGATTTAAACACATATCTTAGTCGAAAAGCACAGGGCTATTGTGCCTATTGTAAAATATCATTGTCAAATGGTCCAATTCTCATTTTAGATGAGATCTCAGTGCTCGGATTTATTCAGAGCTTTAATAATGGGTGATCAAGTTATGTCGGATGTCTGAAAACTGATTGTGTTCAGGGTTTTTCATTGAATCCACTGTAACACATTTAAAAGATTACATTTATAGGCTTTTAATGTATAAACCAATAAAATGCAAGATAACTTCATCACCTTGAAGCATCAATGATTTTTAATATTAATATCGAACATGATAGCTTGGAGTAAGTGCTAATTCCGGTCACAAAACAATCCAAGTCTGAGCAGAACTAAACGCTATCACAAGCCTGTGATTTATTTTTTCGAAAAACAAAGCTGACCACGTTGATAAGAAAGCATCTTTTGTTGTTGATAATGAAACAGCTTGCGTTATGTTAAACCATCTGGCCCACATGTGGCAAACTGCAGCCACAAAGCAACAATCAACACCGCTGCCCTTTTGGGCATTCATCACTTGAGAGCAGGAGAACGACACTCCAAAGCACATAAAGTCTATCCAACTGTGACAAATACAATTTCCTTCTCTGAACAACACAGTGATTATGAATAACACTGCACTTAAACACAGGGATACACACATTTCTTTAACATCTGTCACATTTAAGCATTGAGAATGACTGTTACAATGCTAATATATATATATATACATGAACATGTACATGCGTTAAAAGTAACCTTTCAGATCTCATTATAGTGCTTTGCCTCCCTCCATAGGTTTTATATATATATATATATATAGGAAAAGCACCATAATAAAAACTCAATGCGAGTGGGTTATATATTTTTAAACTTAAACAGAATTTTTGATCTGACAAATAAAGGGAAAAATACATAAAACTATTTTACTTTACATTTAATTTTAAAAAAAATGAAAAAACGATGAAAAGGCGAAGAGGAAAATTTAACCGAAGCATTTGTGCTTTGTTTGTCTAATTAAAATAAAACAAGTTTTTTAGTTTTACATTGTAGCGTTAGACATAGTTTGAAAGAAAGGGGCAAATACTTCTGCACGGCAAGGTATTTTAAACTATTTTTTTAATTAAAGCAGTTGGTAAAATATGATGTGTAAACATACACACAAGACACACTTTAGACTGTATTTTTCCCCATGCTGGATCATTAACTTTGCACCAGAGGCCAAATCCGACCCTTAAATAACCACAGAAACGTCTTATTAAGGCTTTTTTTGTAAAGTTTTATTTAAAATCACTCAAATTTGCATAGTGTAAGCACTAACTAGCTTGTTAGCATGAGTCACAAACTCTACAGCAAACAGGTGCTCTGAAATATTTGAACATATTTCTGAAGTTAATAAACAATACATCATTAATGGTAGAACGTCAGGAATAAATTTATTGTTTCTGTCTGGAACCTGGGTATTAAAATTGACGTCACGTCCAGTGGGTTTTTTCCACTCTAACCAGAACCCAGCATGGAGCTGATGGGTTTTGTGCACAGGGGCATTGTCATACTGGAATAGTGTTTGTTTCTCTTAGATCCTGTAAAGAAATAACGTAAAGCCACAACATATGAAGACATTCTAGATAACTGCGTAGCAACATTTTGGAAACGACACACACTTATGTGGATATGCTAATAAGATGTCCACAAACTTTTGATGGACACTATATAGTGTATGATCAGATGTATTCTAGACACCTAAAAAAATACCAGGAGAAAATACCGGTCCATTGTTAAGCATTACCAGGGGTGCCATAAAAGGGGGGGATTCCGGGGACCCATGCACTTTGGAGACCCCCAGAAATCTGTTGTTATTAGCAGTAACAGTACTAGCAGTATACAAACAGTATGTTTGGTCCGGAATGGGTGTGATAGGTGGTCCTAACCTCATATTATTTTATAGGGTTTAAAATTGCTAGCAGTGCCCCGACTATAGTTGATACTATTTAGATTTCTGGCATTTTGCAGATACATTTATCCAGATTAACTTACATTTATCCACTGAAGTTAAAGATTAAGGTTCTTCGCTTAACATATGATCAGCTGGTTAACAAGGACTGTTGTCAAAATTGTGGTATTTGGCACGTAGCTAATAATCACCACTGAGACATTACGTACTGGTATTCGTAAATCACTTGCCTGAAGCCAAAACACTGTTCATATTAATTAATCAAAAATGCATCGTTTGACACTTAGACGCATATCAGTGTGTTTAGCATTTGGAGAAATCTCACATCCATGCAGTGTTCATTCCAAATCAATAATTTAAAAATGGGCTTTTTGGGATTTGCTGCATTATATACCTGTCATTTTGCGAAAGACTGTGAAGGGTCCTAGAGGCCCGCTGCTGTCAGGATGGATCCAGTAAACGTCAGACAATTTTCCCAAGTGCTTATAAGCTTCACAGGACTGTTCATACAGAGATAGAACAACAGAGACATAACAAGAGTGATTGAAAACTTAATATACACTAGTGCGTTGCATTCTTTAAAAAAAATATTATCTTTTCAAAATAATGTATACCTAGGGTTATACCTGCCTTTATGTTATGTATTACCCCACCATGGATGTAAGCGAGACAAAATAGAAAATTTAACTTTAGTCTAAATGTATTTTAGTTATATATAACAGTTGCTAGTAGCGTTTCGTACATAAGTAGTTAACATTTGCTAGATACCGTTTTGGAAATTAGCCTTCTAAACTAGTTGGCTAATTAGGTAGATCTCATTTTATTTCTGATGCCATGTAGGGACTTACAATCACACGACTTGAATGAAATGACGGTTATGCATGATTTAATAAAGACCTTCACATACCCTATTATCCACTACATATAATTTTATTGCTAACGCTAATATCCTAATTACAGCTTCTACAATCAGGTCAATCAAGGGTTCTTATATAACAGCATGGACCAGCAATTGCTCTGATTGTTGGCCGCCTACTTCAGGAAGTCATTTAAAACTCAGGAGAATTATGCGTTTTGAGAATTGTTCATCAAAATTACATTACATCAGTACATTAAAGCTTGGAGGAGCCCAAGTTTAATTTTTTTTAGTTGATTTATCGTGAAACTTGAATGTATTTAGGTAAATTACGAGGGCGACATTCTGCTCCAGCCTTGAAACAATGGTGGAAAGTTTCAGTGTTGCCCAGTGGATTAAAGATCTCCAACCCAACTACAGCGTTAAAAAAACAACAACAACCGTAGTGAAAATGTGTAGATAAAAATAAGATACATTCCTGTTCATTGTATCAAATAGTAACACAAATTTTATTAACCAGCTCAATGCTTTTTTTTTTCCAGTCTGACCTGATCGATAGAAGCTCAATTAGGTGGGAACCAGCCCAATCAATGGGCGGGTCTATTCTTAAACAGCAGTGTCAATCAACAAATGGTGGCATGGCCTTGGTTTTTGTGACATCACAACAGACATCTGAAAACGGCGGATCTGAAAAAAAGGAGTGATTTGAGTGTTTTATTATTTTCAGGTCGTTGTGTACACACACACACACACAAACACACACTCACTGGCAACACACTTCAGTTAAAACAACTTCTTAAAGTCCATTTCGCATCCAATTGCTACTTTAGGAGAAGTTATAAAGACTTTGTTGCTTTTCTGCTTAATTTAATTTGTCGTTTTTAAAGATGCTTTAAATGACAAACCTCAGAATTAAAAAACACAGATACACATGGGTACTTTGGAAGATTCCAGAAACCTCCATCTTTCTATTTTCAATCAGAATCCGTTAATAGGAAAGAATGCAATGTGGGTTAATCCTTCTGTGTTTTAAGGCTCGTCAGGCATCAGTTAAAGAGCTAAAAGCTAAAAGCTGGCTTCAACTTTTCCACCATGTGTTATGGTGTATAATCTGTTGGGATTTATATGAGGAGCATTAAAACCTCATGCATTGGCTGCTGGAGTGCTGTTTATCAGCACACACTCATTTGACACACACAGCGAGTCTAACACCTCCACACAGAGGCAATATAATAAAGACAAAGTTTCACGCTGAGGGAAAAAAAAACAAGACAGAACTGTCTGACTGTCTGGGTGTTGATGTGTGAAGGAGGCTATAAAGCTGCCTAGGTGTTTTTTCACCCTTTTCTCATTACACTAATAAAATTCATGCCTTATTTTCTTAAAATCAGTAAAGGAACTTAAGGGTCGGAATCACACCTGCACCTAAAAAGTGTGTATCAGACAGATTGGGAAATGAATGCATTATTAATGATGGAGGTCCTGGTGATAAGACTTTTGGTTGTCTTTAACCAGGGGTTCATAACTCTTTCCCCATAGATGTCTCAAGGCGCAGATTGAAAAGATGTGAATGATGCAAACTAACCAAAAAAAAAAATCTATTATTTACACCAGGAAGTCAGAAGAACTTTGTTTCCATCAGGTTTACATTTATTATTACATCATTTGGCCCTTCTGCATCATGTTATTACATCATTTCTCCCTTATCCATGTCTCATCATTGAAGTGCTAGCTCAGTGGTTAAGGTGTTGACTGCTGATTGAAGGAGGGTGGGTTCCATTCCCCAGCACCACCATGCTGCCACTGCTGGACGCCTAAACAAGGCCCCTAACCCTCAGCTGGATAAATGAGAGTAAATAAATATAAATCGCTCTGAATCAGCAAACAATCGCCTCAAAAACACTACCAGAATTCGGGGGTTGTGTTTATAGTCAGGATCTGGAGAGCTTTCTGCACTTCTTATAGTCCATCCCAAAAAGATCATTAGACAGCTGGAACTCATACACAAAGCTGCCACCAGGATTCTGACTAGAACCAGAAAATCTGAACACATCACACTGGTGGTCCTCAGGTCATCACATTGTCTACCAGTTACATTTTAGGATTGATTCTAAAGTACTGTTAGTGGTTTATAAATGACTCAATGACCTATAGGACCTAAATACATTTCAGATATGATCACGGAATATAAACCAGTCAGATCACTCGGATCAATAGGATCAAGTCAGTTAAACATATCAAGGGTTTGGTCTAAACAAAGAGAATCTGCTTTTAACTATTACAGCTGGAACCAGCTACCAGAAAAGATCCGATGTGCTAAATCAGTAGCCATCTTTAAATCCAGACTTAAAACACATTTATTTAGTTCTGCATTTACTAACTGAGCACCGTGATACTTCTGAACGGACTATAATCAGTGTATATTCCTAACTGTTTCCATATATTTTAAACCTTTGTTTTTATTTTTATTTCTATTTTAATTACCACTGTGTATGAAATGTGCTCTAGAAATAAAACCAATCTGCTATGCTAGATCACAAATAAAGTGTAACAACCCAAAAACTGTTGAAAAAAAGTGCATTTTTTGAAAAAAAATGTCAAGTGCAAGATATTCAGAAAGGAGTTGGGTCTTTAATCGTCTCTTGAAGACGTCTCTTGACTCGTCTGGGCTGTTCTGACACTGATAAGAAGTTCAGTGCACCACAATTGCACCAGACCAGTTTTGAGGCGGACCTACCTTGCATTTTAAGAAATAGTGGAGCCAGTCTGTCCATGTGAGATGTTCCTTACCTTGGTCCTGGACTGCCCTATTTCTGCACAGTCTTTCCTCTTTTTTTTAATTTTAGGTTCTACTCTAAAGTATCTACACCACCACTTCCTGTCAACCGGTGGCATTTCAGGGTTTTTACAAGTCACACATGTTGATTCATGTTGTGTTGCTGCTGTGCTTTGGTGCAGCCACATCAGTGTAAAATCTATTCATAGACTCTGAGAAGATTTTTATCTCTGTTCTCTTGTCGGCTGAAGGGGTGGGGGTTGAGAATGCAGGACCGAGAGCTGGTCTTGTCTTCCTTGCCTATTTTTTTCATGCATAGTGTAATAGAAAGTGACATGTATATAAAGCAGCCATTAGAGGCAATAAAAGGAGGATAATGTTTGGTTTAAAATACTGTCAGCTAATCATACTGGAGACACCACACACACACACACACACACACACACACTTGAATACACACAAAATTGATTCACTTGGAACACATTGTTTTGTTATGTAAGAATGCTACAGTAGTTATAATGACTTATGGGTTCTTTATGGTACATCCATACTTATTATATGCAAGCATACAAATTAATATTACCTAATAAAAATATGGCCACCCAGACAAGACCACAGGACCTTTGCTGCAGCATGGAATAACCTACTGGTTTGTCTGAGGAAAACTGAATCCCCCACACACACTAAGAATGTTTTCTTTCAAGGTTTTTTGTTCTATTTTGTCACAGATTAAGTTTTGGTTCCTTGCTGCTGTCGGTGCTTGGTGGTGTTGGGAACTAAACCCACAATATTTTCTTTAGCAAACACTGAGAGCTACCACTTCTATTTAATGCCAATACTGTGACGTTTTTGGGGGCGAAGAAAGAAGGATGAAGGGATTGGATGCAACTTTATTTAGACAAACAAGATCTCAATCCAGAACTGGACTTGGAAACTTAAGAAAACTACTGAAAGGAACTAGCATCACAAGCTAGAGCATTAGCAAAAGCAATTAGCATTAGCAGTTAGCATTGTACTACAACCCAAGGAAGATGAAGGAAACAACATTAATGACATTAAGACATTACAACATCGAAACATTAACACCAGAGAAGGAGTGAATGAGGGTTATAAATACACATAGACTGACGGAGGGAAACAAGCAACACCTGGAAACAACAGGAAAACTATCAACCAATCACAGAACTGGGGACGGACAAGCAGAAAGCACATGGCCATTTTACGATGCCATCCTGTGGTCCTGTGAGGTATATTTCCTTCATGACTGTTACAGATACCTAACTATATACTCTATATGTCATAATGTAGCTAATAGCTAGAACTAAGACTATATTAAAAATCCGAAATAAGAATTTCAGTCCAAATTTATACATAAAATAGTTAATTTATATAAAATATATGGTTGCATGATACATTTAGCAGGTGGTGCTGGAATTAACTTTTAAGCTGCAGGAAATAACCTTGACAATTTAAATTTATATGCCTGGAATAATTATAGTTACCACTTATGGGTATTGAGCGTAGCATTATTTTTTGGGTTTTGTGTTATATTCTACACATAATATATGAGTATATAATATGTAGAACCTATCAATTACTACTAAAAGTTCATATTAATGAAGTTCTTGAACGTGAAACCCAACAGCATGTCAGTTCTGTTCTACAGTTCTTAAATTAAAGTTTTTATCAAACTAAATGACTTCCTAATTGAACAATCATCCTGGGCCCAAGCAAAGTCTTGTCATCGTAATGAGACTGAAGAGAGGATGAACCTCTAAACCCGACAAACTGCTCGAGCTTGAACGAGACATGAACACAAATCTTCCACAATCCTTCTGAGCCTCCGTCAGAATCCTCCTGATATTAACAGGCAACTTGTTAGATCTGTTTGTTGTTCGCCTGACGTACGAAACAGTTGGTGGGAAAACAGGAAGGTTCAAAAAGTTAGCGAAACCATCTGCTGTCTGTTTCTGACAATATCCCGATCGTCTTTCTAAGCAGGAAGAAAGTAAGAGACAGCAAAGCGAGTAAAAGAAGTTCCTGATCACGTGAAGGTGACAGAAAAGGATAGAGAAATAAAGCCAGCATCTGGTGAGAAATACTAGAAAGGGACGAGTGGAGAATCTGTCAGGATGAGTGTGTTCGGAAAACTGGTTCAGTCCAGTCAAGCTTGATAATTTCTTTTATTATTATCTATAAAAGAAATCAATTATAATATCTTTTTATCATCCAGACGAGGTTCGTTTTTGAGAGATTTGTTCTCCATATCGTCTTACGGAGGAAAAGTCTCTAACAAGTCCACATCTCAGATTGCTTTTGTATGTTTTCCAAAAGCAATTTGAGATGTGGACCCGTGAGGATGTGAAGATGTGAGGATGTCGTGTCCTTTGGGCTAAAGAGAAAAAGGACCATCCAGATTGCTATCAGCGCAAAGTTCGAAAGCCAGCATGTGTGATGTTATGGGCATTGGTTAGTGTCCATAGCATGGGTAACTTGCACATCTGTGACGGCACCATTGAATGTTCTTATAGATTTTGCAGCAAACCATGCTACCTCCCAAGCGACATCTTTTTCAGGGGCGTCCCTGCTTATTTCAGCAAAATGCCAAGTCAAGGGTATGCGGTTAAGGTGTTGGACTGCTTATTTAAAGATCGGGGTTCGAATTTCCAGGACCACCCAAGTTACAACAGCACGGCATTGTGGTAAAAGAGTCGGGGTACTAGTCTGTAGTCCCGACCTGTTTTCCATTGCAAATGTGTGGCACATTATAAAGTATGATGCAGAACCCTGGACCGCTGAGCAACTGTTGAGAAACTAAAGTCATACAGAATGGGAAAGAATTCCACCTACAAAGCTTCAACAATTAGTGTCCTCAGCTCCCAACCGCTTATTGAGTGTCGTTAAGCAAAGGTGATGTGACACGGTGGTGAAAATTCCCCTGTCCCAAATTTTTGCTTTACTGTTTATCGTGGTTGTAAAGAGTGATTATTCGAGTTTTATACATGATTGTCTAATTAAATAATGGCACCAGAAGTCTGCATATTAATCTATTATAAGTAATATAATGCATTTCTATACCTGCTTATTTCCTAATTCGGGGTCACAGGGTTCTGCTGGGGTCTATCCCAGCCATCTCTGAAAGGGCAAAAGGCGGGAGGGGTACAACCTGGACAGATTGCCAGTTCATTACAGGGCCACACACACACTCATCCTATGGGCAATTTAGAATCATCTATCAACCTACATACATGTGTTTGAACTGTGGGAGGAAACCGGAGTACCCGCAAGCATAGGGAGAACATGCAAACGCCAATCAGAAAAGTCCCTGTCTGGGAATCGAGCCCAGGACCTCCTTGCTATGAGGCAACAGGGCTATCCACTAAGACACCGTGCTGCCCATGATGCAAACTTAAGTAGATATTGTTTCTTTCAAAGTAGAACCTTTTGGATTGAGTACTAATTTAGAATATACTGTATTTTACAAATATTCCTAAAAATAGCTGTTTTTGAATTAGGAAAATCCAACAGCAATTTATTTATTAGTAAGCAGTGAATATCACTGATTACAATTTTACAATTTATTTATTAATTTATTATTTTAGTTCTACCCTAGTGTCAGGAAAAAGCTTTTTTCCACTCCCTAAAAAGGGAAAAATCAATTGTAAACCACTTTCGAGAGTCCGAGCAGCCTCAGGTGAATTAACAGCGCTGGATGGAAGGAACATTGATTGATAATTATAACTAGTTGATCGAGCAGGAATGAAGAAGCTGATGGAGAAGCGTCTGCTCTTGTCTTCGGGCTGGCATCTGTTAATAAGCTGTCGGGACTGAAAGGTAGACAGATTTTAGATTTCATTTCGCTTTTATGAAAAATAATGAAGGCTTATAAAGCTAGGGTCACGGTGTCGAAAGTAGGCGACACTGAGGGCTACAGGGAGGTCTGTAAGGAGATGGGAAACTAAAGTTGGCTTAATGTGAATGAAACGTTTACTGAAATATGATTAAATTACAGAATCCAGGATAGTTTGTATTGGATCTTTTACCTGTTAATCACAATGGCACGGGATAATTACAGATCTGTGAGTTCATGTATGTGGAAGGAGGATTTTTAACTGCCTACACACATTGCAGTTGTTTGGAAAGATACAGCTTTATGTGAATTAGAGCATAAAAGTGGTAGCCCACATTCTACATTTACAGCATTTTGCAGACACAACTTATCCAGAGCGACTTACATTGATTTCATTTATACAACTGAGCAATTAGGGGTTAAGGGCCTTGCTCAGGGGCCCAACAGTGGTGGCTTGGTGGAGCTGGGAATCAAACCCACAATTTTCAGGTTGGTAGTCCAACACCTTAACCATGAGCCACTACTTCCCCTACATTCTTGATGATTGGTGGATAGAGGAAGATGGGATACTTAAATAGTGGGTAAGAGTTTAATTAAGTCAAAAATCATTAATAAACTAAAAAAATAAATAAATTTCTTAATTAAAATGAAGTTCGTATTAAATAAAAACACTTTAATTTTAGCAAAAGAGGTTAAAAATTAGGACATTTGCAATTATCCTGTTATAATTTTAAAAAAATGGTTTCTTGTTTTAAATGTAATTAAACCCCTAATATATTTTTACAATTAGGAAAAAAAAGATGTGACAATTTTTATGCTTTTGGAATATTTTAATCCATATTCCTATAATAAAATCAGAACATTCGAAAAACCTGGGTTGCCAGATCTAAAAAAATCCCCTTCAGCAACGTTTCCTCTTAGGCAAACTTTCACCAAGGTCAAAAAATATTTTTTTTTAAGTTAAAAAAAGTCATGTTAATCAGGGTATAAAGACACATGTGGCAACACCGTCTCTAAAGCTTTAAACAAGAGACTAAGTTTCGTATTTAAAGCTGGTTTTTTGAGAAAATCAGCGGAGAAAATCACATGCAAATCCAGTCGTGCTTAATTGTCCTTTATTACACTGAAAAGAATATGTAATCAAGAAGACTATTCAGTTTTGCACTGACTTCTCATAAGCCTCCCTTAAATGCATGAGGATGTGGACAATTTGCATTTTGCTGTATAGAGTGAGCTTAACTGCACCATGCTGACTAAAGATGGCCACAAACAGCTTATCTTTGTAATGTATGGCCGTATATTTGAGCTGATCATGATGTCATTAGTTTCAACGACAGACATGTACATGTTATGAGTGGCAGGGAAACGTTGTGGGTACCAAAACCCAGAACTTAGAAGTCTTAATGCACACAATTGCACCAAAAACATGCACATCTTCATGCATGTTTGTAAAAACGTTAAAATAATTGCAATTGCACAGGGTTTAGATAGAATCACTAAGGATGCCAGAACAGAGTCCCTCAGATACATTAAGCCAGTGGTTCTCTACCTTTTTTCTTCCAATGGTCCAAAACCCTCAAAGTCTTTCCTTATCCAAAATTTATCTCATTTATCCAACTGAGCAGTTGAGGAAAATGGCAGCTTGGTGGTGTTGGGAATCAATCCTACAATCTTGGAATCACCGGTCCAACACCTTAACCACTTTATTTGCATATTTACATACATTTACATATTATGCCATCAGTACGAATCAACCAAATCGATATTATTGTATTAGAATACACTATTTAAATATTATTTACATTTATTTATATAAATAAATAATTTACTTATCATTGATGGGACACCTGATGCTGTTGGAAGACGAGCAATGTGATCAAATAAACATTTACATTTACATTTACGGCATTTGGCCGACGCCCTTATTCAGGGCAACTTACTTATTTATACTGAGCAATTAGCGGTTAAGGGCCTTGCTCAGGGGCCCAGTAGTGTTAACTTGGTGGTGCTGGGAATCAAATCCTCAATCTTCCAGTTAGCAGTCCAAACCTTAACCACTAAGGTACCATTTCCCCACATACGCTATCACTTACCTCCGAAGTGGTACAATCCTCCAGTTGGGTGTGTCGGAAGCTTCGTCATGCCATTATCTATCATTCAGCTTTGGCACTGTATTGAAAAAGACAATAAGGAAGATATGATTACATTCGATCTTTTCTACCACAATACAGTACTTAATGACACACGATACAGAATCCATCTCTTTTATCTCTCTCCCTCTCTATCCTTCTATCCCTCTAGTACAATTGACTCTTGACGCACTTGCCCCACTCAGAATGTATCAGATATTAGTAGTGATATTCAGAATCCTTCAGTCACCCTTCATCACAGCTCTGTGTGTGATCATCTGGATGACATTCAGCCAGATGTGTTCAGCTGTCCCTTCTCAGGAGTCATTGAAAGGACTTATTGCACGACTGCCAGTTTATTTGACAGGAAACGGATGATAATGCAACCCTGCGAAAGCGAACAGCATAAAGATTAGAAGATTAAAATGTAATCTGCGGCTGACATGAAGGTTACGGTTGAACGTGCGATCATACAAATTAAAGTGAAGAACAGGAGAAACACACTGAGATCCGAAGTTATTAGCGGAGGATTATGAAACGTGGCGAAGAGGTGACTCTTCCGGTTTAAGGTTAAAACTTTAAACGCATTTATATTGTTATAGATTAAAAACCTTTGTTTATGTTACACTTTATAACTAACTTGTTATAAATTGTTAAACAATAGCTAGTTTAGGTCGGCTAATCTTGAGAAGTGTTCCAAAATCGCTTTAATTCTCTAGAAACACACCAAGAAATACACTGACTTTGCTCGTCTGCGTAAAGTTTACTGCCTTTGGTCAAACAGTAGCCTGAATGTGAGTATTAGCTATAATCTTCAGAAAGTATTAGCTATAATCTTTAGAAAAATTGTAAACCAATAATTTACTACTAAGGGCAGCACGGTGGCTTCCCGGGCAGAGGCCATTCTGTGTGGAGTTTGTTTGCTTCTCTGGTTTGTTCTCCCGGTGCTTGCGTTTAATCCGGATACTCCAGGTTTCCTCCCACAGTCCAAAAACGTATGTTAGCTAGATTGGTGATTCTAAATTGCCCATAGGAGTGTGAGTGTGTGGCCCTGTGATGGACTGGTGACCTGTCCAGGGTATACCCCTTCTGCCTTTCATTCTTTCAGGGTGACTCCAGAAGATCCCCTTAACCCCGAATTAGGGAATAAGCGGGTATGGAAGTTAAATGAATGAATGACATTCTGACAAGCTAGCTAGCTAACAGACTATAAAATTGGCTTCTTCAGAATCTTTTTTCAACTATCAGATATATTTGCATAAATATACTAAAGGTTCTCAAATTTGTTTGATCTGAGTTATTGATTTCTTTCCATAGCAACGTGAACTTTGATGATATAATGGACAATTCACGCCATCTTAACCTAAGGGTAAAATAAAAAACAAGCTAATATCAAATGCAAACCAAACAATAAATATGTCATATCTGTTGCTTTGTCTGAAGACGGTTAGAATTTTCCAAAAGTCTATTTAAGGTAAATCCAGATTTTCTGCTAGATTTTTTTTAAATAGTCCATTAACTTTAGGAGAGAAAGCGAAAATGATTAGCGAGAACTGTTTTACTGTGATAATGAAAGTAAAAACAGCTGATGTTGCTCAGTAGAAAATGCAATTAGCAGAAGTGCTGTAGTGTAAAAATCATACATTTCACAATATGTGTTTGCCTTTTTATGTTTGAAGTCCATGCTTTGTGTTTCTACCAAGACGTAGACATGCTTCCCAATAACCAGCCCTTTCATTTAAATCACACCCTCAATCACCACTTGTGCCTGTGTGTAATCATTGTACAATATTAGCTTAGGTTCCTGAACCTCAACCTTTTCCAAAGACATTAAAAAATCAATAAAAGAGAAAGTAATTCCAGCTCGGAGAAGTTCATTACCAGCAGTTGGATTTCACATGCATTTTTTTTAACGCTGTGGATGATGTGAAAGTGAAGACGAATTCAATAAAAACCCTCCCAAATAAATACTAAATTAAATGTGGGGCATGGGGGCATTCCACTTGACATGATGGTCATGTGGGTAGAGTGGGCGGTGAAACTATTCTACAGTATGAGATAAAAAGAAGTCAGCCCTAATGCATTTTTTTGTAATTATCCGTTCATCCATGCATCTGTCTATCCATCTATTTGTACATCCATCCTTCCATCCATCCATTTATTTATCTATCCATCCATCCATTTATCCTCAATTCATCTATTTATCCATCCATCTGTTCATTTATCCATCTATCCTTTTATCCTTTCATCCATTTATCAATCTATCTATCCATTTATCCATCCATCCATCCATCCATCCATCCATCCATCTGCTTTCATTTGCTAATCATAGACTATAGAATATATCCAAGTATCTTTTTATCCATGCATTTATCCATCCATCCAACCATCCATCCATGCATTCTTTTTTGCTGACCCTTGACAGGATAAGAGAAAACCTGTATCGTATGCATCTATTTCATATTAATCCACCCATCAATCTATTTATCCATCCATCCATCCATCCATCCATTTGATTACATTTGCTTATCCTTAACAGGAAACTAGACAGCTATTTATTTCTTATCCATCCACCCATACAGCCATCCGTCCATACATCTGTTTTTTTATCCATTCATCTATGCATTTTTTTTTACCCTATCTACCCTATTTACTATCATTTCATTTAATTGTGGTGCTGCTGTGCTTTTTTGGATTAAAACAATGTAAATGTAAAAATTAGCCTTTCATTTTTTTCTTCTTAAAAACACTCTTATCCCTCGACAGTCCATTTTTCCATCTGGCTCAGTTTCCCTCTCATTATAGCCCTCTGAGGCTCTGTGATAGCTTCCTGCTTTGCTGATTAATTAATAAGAGATGAACCTTCATGCTGAGGGGGCAGCTCGAACTCTCGACATATTAACCAGGGCTAATCACTGATCCCCTGCTTAATTAGAGCCGATGACCTTTACCTCTTCAGGTCCTTAAACACTCAGTGTTAGGGCGTTATGAAAAGAACATTTAAAGGACATTTACCTGGAAGCCTTTGCAGAAATTTAGTTAAGGTTTAAGAAAGGAATGCCAAATACAGTATGTGGCAGATGCCCTTAACCAAAGTGACTTCCATTTAGCTCTTTTATACAACTGAGCAATTGGGGGTTAAGGGCCTTGGTCAGGGGCCCAACAATGGTTGATTGGTGGTGCAGGGAATCAAACCCCTATCTTCCAGGTATCAGTCCAACACCTTAATTACTGAGCCACATGTCAAACATGAAAATGTCCAGTTTCTATAACATTAGTGGTAAGTTATTGTATGGTTAGGATAATGTTCCTCCAGCTTTTCGTCCATATACATGTTTTTAAAAATACAACGTTCTATAAAGGTTTTTTTTCGGAACATTACAAGACCGTTAAAAGGTTCTGCCCTGCATAATGTGTGTGAATGTGGTTTTTTTTTATTGTAAGCATTATGCGTAACATTTGCTGAATATAAATTTATGGTTAGCATAACGTTCCTACAACATTTTTGTCACCTAAATATATGTTAACATACATTGTTCTGTAAACATTTATTTGGAAACAATCCAAGACCATTAAAATAGCACTTAATATGCGCTTTTTATACACACTTATCTTTCTGATTGGTTGCCAGTTAAGCTAATTGGTTTCCCAGTTTTCCCTTGTAAGTACAATGACTTTTCAAGCGTTTTATTACCTCTGAATTAATTTTTTTCTAAGACGTCTTTTTTTGCTATACATTTTTTTAATCAACATTTTCTTAGTTCTTATCATTGCATTCTGTTTATATGTAGGTTTTACACAAAGCCCCAACTTTTTTTGGAACTGGGCTTTTTTTATACTGCCATTTTATCTATATTAGTTTAAGTGTGTACATTTGGCCTTTTGAAGGAAACCGTATTAAAAGAAATAAAAATGATAAATAAAATAAGACTACAGTAAAGGTTATCACTCGTTTCTAGACTCAGCTAAACTCTGATTATGAAGTTGAATAGATTCAGGAAATTGCTTGGGATATAAAGTCTCTCAAATCAATTTAGGCAACTTAATATTTAGCGCCAAAGCACCAAGTCAAGTCAAATTCATAAAAAAGCCCGAGGCCTTTATTTATTCAGAGAAGGTTGAAACCATTTTCAAATAAATCACTGGAAAAAAAGCAATAGGCAGATCTCATTATCTTTCTCCTCAAAACCTCACATGCCTCGGAGGCATCGGTCCCTGACTGGCAACACAAAGTGCACCAATGGGAAGAAAACAAAATGCATCATGCGTAACAAAGTCAAGGGTTTTCTTTTTCTAATGCCGTTGCATCGACACAGCGGAACAAAGCCGTCAGGGATCAGTGTGATTAGTCAACCTGTGCCGTCTCAACGTTATTGCTCTGCAGAGACAGATTTCAAATCTGGAAAATGTCAGTCGTCGTGTCAGTTTAGCGTCGCAATTGAATATCCATCATTCTTATTTCTTATTACTTTTGCTCAAGGGGGGGGGGGGATAAAGAAAGATATGCAAAATACTACTGTAATACCGAAGCATTAGAGCACGTCAAAACACAACACATTATTTTCAATTAAACAAAACATTTCCAGTCCATTTACATAAATTCCCAGGATTTGAGATTAAGGAATAAAAATAGCTTGGCCTACCAGACAATGTGAGTTCACCACCAGTCCTCAACTGCTGCACCTCTGTGCAAGGCCCCTAAACCTCAGCTGCATATATAATATATAAATAAGAGTAAAGTTAGTAGATCTTAATAAGGACTTTTGGCTAGATGCTCTAAGAATAGGTTTATCCTTTACTATATCAAATATATTGGATGCAACAACGGAGTTCCTACGGACCTCTAAATCATCAGTAACACAGTTAACTGTAAAAACATACCCGACGTCATGCCTACACCCAGGTTGCTGATGGGCGCCATGACTTTTCCATCTTTTAGCATGAGCTCTAGCTGAAACATAGCCGGCCGTTAAAGTTCTACGTGCAGAACTGGAAGCTTACAGACACCCATGTTGTTCTCCCTTCTACCAGGAAGCTGCAGCAAACTCGTGGTGATAAAAGAAACTGGGAAGGTGTGAAATTCCACACAGGAGAATGTCAAACGTCGCTAAACATTAAGCAGAAGATCAGAAGAGTGTTAGCTACAAGGCTAAAATACTTTAACATTTCTCCAGGATCATGATGCTACACAAAACAACACAGAACAAAAGTTCACAAACAAACATACACACTTGTTTGTCCGGCGACCCATGCAAACGAACAAAATACCGTTTTTTATTGCAATACTATCCATCCATCCATCGATTTTCTATACCCGCTCATTCTCTAATTCAGGGTCACGGGGATCTGCTGGAGTCTATCCCAGCTTTCTCCAAAAGGGCGAAAGGCAGGAGGGGGACACCCTGGACAGGTCGCCAGTCCATTACAGGGCCACACTCATATAGGCATATTAGAATCACCAATCAATCTAACATCCATGTTTTTGGACTGTTGGAGGAAACCGGAGAACCCAGAGTAAACCCACACAAGCACAAGGAGAACATGTAAACTCCACACAGGAAGACCCCTGCCTGGAAATCGAACCCAGGACCTTCTTGCTGTGAGGCAATAGTGCTAACCACTAAGCCACCGTGCTGCCCACTATTGCAATACTAATTTATGATAAATAAATAATATGGACACTGGAATACTACGACTAAATAGTTTTATTATGTTATTTCTTTTTAAAATGGTAAATAGCTTTTATTAAGGGGTGGGGGATCTGGCAGCAACATCACACATATAATAAAGTGTAAATTTATGTAGATCAGCACAGAAAAAGGAATTAATAAATATAATTAAAAAACAGAGAGTCGAATCTGAGTGCCATCATTCATACCAGCTGTACCGTTGTTCTACACAGCAATTTCAAGACCTCGATTGCACCCCAGCTCTGTTTTTTTATACAGATGAAATCAAGCCATGACAAAAATGGCGAACAGCATTTAGCATTTGTGAGCACTTCCTAAACACGGCGGCACCACTAATGACTACATCCAACACTTTGGGGTTTGTGAATTTGAATGCAATGCGCCAAATGTGAATAATTAATTCGAGTGACTTTGAAAGAAGCTTGTCAAAATGCCAGCGGCGGGAAAAAAGCCGATTTTTTTACCCTCAACTATAAAACAGGCACTAGTTTTATTCATTAAAAACTTTAAATGTTTGTTTTTTGACAACATTCCAGGCATGTCTGATAGATTTGTCACAATTCACAGCCCAAAGCTATTCAAGGACAATCTAATTCATGCCAAGCTCATTTAAATCCTATATCATAATTTTTCTCTGTCTAACACATTAATGTTTCTACAAAGACCTCCAACCAGTGGAAGCCGGTCTATAAGGGTCGCTGGGCCCCGCCCACTAGAGAAGAACGCTACCTACCGTGCGAAAAACCGAGTATGTGAGACGTAGTATGTGAGAAACCGAGTATGTAAGACGTAGTATGTGAGAAACCGAGTATGTAAGACGTTGTATGTGAGAAACAGAGTATGTGAGACATAGTATGTGAGAAACCGAGTATGTGAGACGTAGTTTGTGAGAAACAGAGTATGGGAGACTTAGCATGTGAAAGACTGAGTATGAGGCATAGTATGCGAGAAACCGAGTATGTAAGACGTAGCATGTGAGAAACTAAGTTTGTGAGACATAGTATGTGAGAAACCGAGTATGTAAGACGTAGCATGTGAGAAACTAAGTATGTGAGACATAGTATGTGAGAAACCGAATATGTAAGACGTGGCATGCCTTTGTTTCTGGTCAGATCTGTCATGATGCATCGCTTAAAATTTCTCCTTCCTACTGAGATCAGTACGACGTCGCTATAAAAAATCGTTTTAAGCATTATCTATGAATTTTAGACAACTTTTTATCTAAAAAATCATTTTATAGGTACACAAAATGTTGCATTTCTGAAAATTCTTGAGATTTTGTGCGAATAGGCATCTGAAATACAAATAATGCAATCTATTCGTTTACATTTAAGAATAATGGCATCCTTAAAAAAAAAATCATTGTGTTTGGCAGGCTGCAGTGGCTAAGCTAAATTACTGGAAGGATATTAAATTATAATGCATTACAGATACAATAAAAGCCATTATTTTTTACATATACATAACAGTACCGTAAAATGTATAATATATTATACGGTATGTAATGTTCTGGAAGCTTGATTTGGGCGAATAAAAGTACTTACAGACTAATAAATAGCTGTATTAATGAATGAACATTTATTGTGTCACGGATTTACTATTATTCTATTTCCAGTGTGTGTGACTGACTTTACGCCATGTAAGTATTTTACCTCACAATATAAAAGATATGCGCTTAATTTGAACAATTATGAAGTATATAAAAAAGGCGGGAAGATAATATACTGAGCCGGGAGTTAATATTTTCAAGCTGCTAACGGAATGTCACGGCCAGGAATTATTAAAGGCATGACCGTGAGATTTTATTAGAAGCATGAAAATATTAATTCACAGCTCAGTATATTATCTTCCAGCCGCAGTATTTTTATTTCTCTATCCCTGATTTCTTGTATTACAGAAGACATTTTTTTTTTTTTATTTCAGAAATCAAAAATGCAAAAATGTTTGTTTAAACTGACAACTTTTACCCAAACCATTTTAATTGTCACTTCTAATAATGTGTATAAATCCTTGTAGTGTCAGAGCTCATTAGCGTTCGGTTAAAACCGTAAGAATTCGAACCAGTTGCTTCATTGATGAAAGTCAATTTTTTTATACGTTCCACAAGTCGGTACATTAATATGCCTTGATCCTGTGTGACACAATAATCCTGTCACACATTTTTAACAGGGATTAAATACCAGAAGAGAAAAAGGAATTTTAATTTCTGGTAGCATCTCCTGTACCAACATTAGAAGGGATAGGAACTGAATGTGGCCCTGGTTTCGAATTTTGTCCTGGGGTGACATTGTTGCATTCTGACACCTCAAAATGTAAAATAAATTCACTTTTTCTTAATGCGTTTAACCCAATTTTATTTTTAGTTTTTTTGTTAATTTAATGTTACAACCCGGAATATCGTGGTTAATTATTTGGGTTACTGCAAAATCACTAGCCGTGTTTACATTATATTCTGATTACAATTAGTTGAAAAGACCGATCTGATTAAATATTCTCCATGTAAACACCTTAACAGGAATAAATGCCCAATCTGATTAAAATCAATCGGGTTAAAGTGGGTTTGGGATAAAACCCTTTCACGAGTCGTGAAAAAAATATTCATGCTGTGGCAGCTTGGTGGTGCTGGGAATCAAACCTCAATCTTCCAATTAGCAGGCTAACATTTTAACAACTGTGCTACCACTTTCCCACTTTATGCTACCTTTTTCACCAATTACTTTGAGTGCACATCTTTCATCGATTACCTAATCTTAATGGAATTTCTCAGAAAAATAACGTCTATTTTCTGACGAAAGCTTTGTTCTTAATTTAGATTGCTAAATCTTTATAGCACAACTCTCACCAGTCCTTTTTTGATATATTTATTTTATTTGCTCATTGAAGGGTGGGGGAGGGGGGGCAATAGTAGTAGAGAAAGGCTACAAAAAAAATCTCAGCTTCTTGTGCTTTGTCTTTTCATAAAATATTTCCGCAACAGCACGTACTCAGGGCTCATAACTAGCACAATAAAGCGATGTGGTTTATCTATACAGAATCAAAAGAAAATAATGGAGTAACTGATAAACAACGTCAAAAATTATTCTTAACAAAACAAAAGTTAGGTTTTTAATTCGAAATGTTCTCAGTCGGAAGGACTAAAAAAAAAAGGTGTGCATGTAAACGAAGCTACCGTGAAGCATGGTGGTGGTAGTGTCATGCTGTGAAACCGCTTTTAAACAACGGTGACTGTGAAACTGGCTTGACAGCAAGATGGATGGAGGCAATTACAGGGCAATCCTAGAAGAACATCTGGTCTAGATGAGAAAGAGACTTGAGACAGGGGAGAAGGGTTACCTGACAACAGAAGCACAATAGTAAGCATGCTGCCAAAGCACTTCAAAACAAATAGCCCTGATGTTTTAGAATGCACTAGTTAAATCCCAGAAATCTGGGGCAAGAATAGAAAATTGCCCTTCACCAATATTGTCTTCAGACATAGAGACCCAAATAAGACAAATCCTAACAATTAGAATGATTTAGTTAAAGTTAATATCGTTTATTATTCGTTGGTGTGAAAGTGCTGCATGTGCTGTTTCGGGCCGAAAGCATCTCCTTGGACGATGATGTTTTTATGAGTGACAATGATGTTTTTATGGGTGACATTGTGGACTGAAGAGACCGGAGACAAAGTTCGAGGTTGCATAGCTGAAGATGTCTAGGAGCAACAAGGGCAGAATTAGAAATCAGGTGAAATTGGTAGCCCAGTGGTTAAGGTGTTGGACTGCCAATTGGAAGATAAGGATTTGATTCCCAATGCCGCCAAGTTGCCACTGCCGGGCCAACTCCCAATTGGTTAAAAAAAAAAAAGATAAATGTAAGTCTCTCTGGATAACGGTGTCTGCCAAATGCCATACATGTAAATGTAAATAAGGACACGACTCATGTTGGACATTTTAGGGACATTGTTTGTGTCAGAGATTGAGATGGTCTAGAAATGTGAAGGGGAGGGTAAAATGTGTAATGGAAATATTGGTAGAAGGAGCTGCAGGCAGGTGGCAAAAAGTAAGGCCAAAGAGGAGGTATATGGATGTGATAAATGAGGACATAAAGCTAGTGGGTGGGAGTAAAGACGATGTAGAGAAGAGGGCTTGGTGAAGGCAGATAATTCGCTGAGGTGACCCCTGAAAGGAAAAACAGGAAAAAGGATGGAAAAAATGCCATATAACGGGATGTATAAACTCACAGTATGAGCAGCCGTAGATCTATTCAGGCCTGTTTGACCCTCTTTACTCCAGTCCAGAGGGATGAAGTGAAGAAATTGGGCCATGACAGTGTGCTGAAGATTGTGGTGCACCACGCTGTCTGTGTTTGAGTTTCCTGTAAACGTCTGCAGATAAAGTAGCAAGAACATCTGTTTTATTATGCTCATTTACATATAAATTGCTGATAGAGTTCTTATCCAAAAGACACTGTAATAGACGAGGAAATGTCTTTTTTTTTCTCAGCTGTGTTTGTTTTTATCGGTTATTACAGAGCTTCTTCCCTTCCTTCCACATACCCCAGATAACTATGATGAGACTAATTTTGATCAAGTAATTTTACTGTTTATTTTAGCACAAGCTCTGGATGCTAAACATTCAGCGAGGCCTAAATTAGTTTGGGTGGAAAGTGTCTTCACCTTCATATATAGATAATAAAATATGGAGACGCTTCCATTAGCAGATAGGTCTGGGTTTCCACCCTGAGCCAGCTGCATCTATTTTCTGGTTTCGTTTTTCCTGTCGATTTTATTCCACAGATCTTTATAAGGCAAAACAGTGTTAATTATTTGCCAGGAAACGAAGCCCAAAAGCTTTTAAAACCCCCCAAAAAAGGACAAATTTAAGGAAAAAAACAATATCACAAAAACATAAAACACAATACACTTTTGTATTTACAAATTATATCATTTTAAACAGAAAGAAAAGATTTATTTGCCTTTTAAAACCCACCTGCCGTGAATCAATACACAATTAAGGGCAACTTTTAACACAATGCTACCAACAGCATGCTTCTGTGAAAATTTTTCGACATAGTTTTCTGAAGACCAATCGTGACCTAGGTTTCATTGCAAAACATAACAAATGGGCAAAATGCGTATATTTAAATAACAAAATTAACAATCAGACTTTTACAATTCAATAAAATGTAATTCAGTTTTATTTGTATAGTGCTTTTAGCAGATAGACAAAACTTGAGGAAGAAAGTGTACAAAGAGTAATATTAAATTTGGGAAGTATGTGTAATTTTATTTAGCCCTGTTAAGCAAACCAGGGGCAAGAAAAAACTTCCCTAGATGACGTTTCTTGCCACCGTATTTTCCTTTTTCCATAATAAATTAAATATTTGCACTATTATTATTGTTATTATTATTAGTATTAATGGTATTATTATTATTATTACTTATTATTATTATTATTATTATATATTAAATTTATTATTATAATATGTATACTGTTGACAATTCATTTTATCTTTATTTTTTAATTTAAAGTAATTTTATTTAATGCTACGACGCAAATTATAAAACATAACATTTATTATTTTAATATTTTCACCTCTCCAGTCTAGTAAAACATGTTTTTTTTTTACATGTGCCATGTGTCTTTTCTTTTCTCGTTCTTTTTCCTTGTTGTTTTCTAATTATTTCCTGTCATATAAAACTTTCAAATTATAAACAAATCTATAAATGAGGCTCTTTCAAGCCAACGATATAAATCACATTTCACTTCTAAACTCGGTCACATTCTTTCAGTCAATTTTACATTTTAGAGATGCTTTTTTTTAAAAATCAACAAAAAAAAAAACAGAACAAACATCTTTCTGCCTGGAGAATAAAAATAAGATCCAGTGATCCAGTAATTAGGGCACAATTATCTTCTGACAGAGATTTTTGGCACCTTTCTTTACCTTCTATTCACACAGGGGGCTTTTTTTTCTCTTTCTGATGAAGACCGGCTTTTCTGTGAAACAGTGGCAGAAGGAGATATATAGGGGTGATAATGAAAGAGGAGTTGGTGAGATAGACAGAGTTCTGCAGTGAGTTAATGAATAGATGTAGGGGGTGCACTATAGTATAAGTCATCGGCTTGATCACTCGTATATGGCGTCCCTAAGCAAGGCCCTTTAACGGCCCTTTAACAGATACTCTATCATAACGTAACACTGCGCTTTGACCACCAATCTAAATTACGTCAATAAATGTATGACAAATAAAGACTTACTTAGGTAAAAGATAAAAATCACTAGACGAGAAGAAAACGTTTTAAATGATATTTATTTGCTGTGAAATAAAAAAAACGTCCTAGTCGGAGAGCAAGGAAGTGTGAAATCTTTGGAGAGTGTGAGCGAAATATGTCACTGGTTCCAGAAGGCAATAAAGTCATTTCGAACCCAGGAAGGAGACGATTTTCACTTTAGCGATGCAACAGCAGGCTAGTGAAATATACACAGGTATGCGAAATGATTGATTTGTCTAAATCTTTTTTAAAAAACTTATAATGCTAATCATGAGGAGTGAAAATAGCTGCTATAAATTTTTTGGTTTGTTATCACCGATTTACCTACGTGTCTTTTGAGGCATTGCCAATGATTGGTGATGACTTGTCTAATAATTTATACTGACTAGTAGAAAGATTAGTGTGCTGGAGCCCTTTTCATCAATCTTAGATAAATACATTAACACAAAACAAATAAAGGATGAAAGAGATGAAGACAGAGGGAGAAAAAGAGAGAGAGAAAAAAGAGAGAGAGGGAGAGAGAGAGAGAAAGCATGATGCACAGTAAACTACTATTTCCATTATAATTTGCACAGGTGTTTTGGTTTTTGTTACCTGGCCAATGTTTACTGGTCTGGTGGACCCACAGCGTTGTTGGGTTTTTAATAAACACGACCATAAAAATTCTTAAAAGATGTTAATTTTTGTTTACTTATAAGCCACATAGACATCGTTTATGGTTAATATTTGCTATTTACTCCTTTAGTTCACATTCAGAAATATGTGTTCTGGAAAATGTTCTATTTTAGTGGTTAGCACTGTTGCCTCACAGCAAGAAGGTCCTGGGTTTGATTCCCGGGGAGAAACCTTTCTGTGTGGAGTTTGCATTGCGTGGGTTTATTCCGGGTTTTCCGGTTTCCTCCCACAGTCCAAAAACATATATGTTAGATTGATTGCCCAATGATGGACTAGACTCCTGTCCAGGGTGTCACCGTCCTGCCTTTCGCCCGGATTTCGCCCGGAGACGGATGGGATAGACTCCAGCAGAGTCCTGTGACCCAGAATTAGGGAATAAGTGGGTATAGAAGATGAATGAATATATGAAATCAGGTCCCAAAGACCAAAACACCACACAAAGGGTTAATTTTTGTTTTGTCTTATATAGGATATAAAATTGATTGGAAATGAAGCATAAACAAGGACTTAAAACAGAAATATATAAATATTAAATAATTATTAGCCTTTGAAAGACTCCCACTCACACACTTCCAATCAGCTGACCAACACTTCAACCACCAAGCTACTATAACCTTTTCAGTTTAGTTTCACACCTAAACAACCCATAACTCCGGGCTACAGTTGTATTAACTACAGAAAAATATACACTATAACAGGATAGATAGAAAGATTGAAAGCACAATTTTTAGGCCAGTATACCCGCAACGGCAAACGTCATGCATCCTCAACTTTGGCACCTGATGTCACATACACACAGAAATGAAAAGCTAAGGATCCAACTTGAGCTCCATTTATCATCCAGGACTGCGGCGCTGACACTGTGGAATTACCACAGTGGCCAACATGAATTGTGTTTGACGGCGTGTAATTCATAGACGCTGTTCATCACCGCAGCAAAGCACAGAATAAAACTCGGAATGAATTATGACAGTTTGTCATTTTTGTGATAAATGGAATAAAGTCGCACAAACAGGCGCGTAAGATTATAAGAAACAGCCAAAAAAAAAATTAAACAGGAAACAAATTTGGATAGACAAAAAATTGTATGACACCAAATATCCAAAGTTCGATCTACTACTAGCCTCTCGATGGGGTCAGGTCATGATCTAATGCACTGCTAGTCTTGCATTCTTGTTTTATTTATTTTATTAGCTGTGTAATTGACACCTTTTATACCCTTCTGCAGGGGCGCCACTAGCAATGTTGGGCCCTAAGAAAAAAAAAGAGGTTGGGCCCCTGCTAACACCCATTCCGCACTGTTACTATCATTAAAACAGATCTCTGGTGGCCTCTAATGTGTGTGGGCTCTTAGAATTGTCCTTACCACCACCTCTCTCTACTTGACAGCGCCCTTGCCCTTCGGTCTATTATGTTTGCTAATAACTGTGTGCTAATGTTTCTTACTTGTTTAACCAAAAGCCCCCGGAAAATTATTTGCCCCTGTCGTTTTAATGGAACTAGTGCAATGGGTTAAAGATGTATGATCTTCCGTATAATCTAGACCCGAGGAAAATTTATCCAGATGTCTCCATCCTGATGGTGGGGTTTCCAGTTCCTGCCCGTATCCCTGTGAAGCAGTTGGTAGCTTGTGATCCAGTCCAATCTGCTGCATTTACCCTGAGTGACGACGGCGACAAAGACTTGCTTCATGTGGCCCAGGTCTACCTGCAGCCATGGGTAATGATCGGTGTCGAGATCGGACCAGCCACCAGCATTTACACACCAAAAAAGCAATTTACATACGGCACAGAAAAAGACAGACTGTTATGTAGTTATGTAGCGTGTATTAATACCGATTTTTTTAGAATTGTTTTTTTTTATTTGTGGATGTAATATTTTCCCAGATTTACAAACATTTCAGAAGTCGTTGGTGAATCACATGTTGATGCAAATTAACATTCCCAAAATTCTAGCGTGAAAAAAAAAAATTTTAAGAACCTACAAAAGCAGCGAATCTTAGTATCCGGATCTAAATATCGAACTAAACTTTACCGAGTCATAAATATCAGTCAAGACTCTAATAAGTTGTGTTAAATTCTCAGTGCAGGTAACGTCAGCGCAGATGATTTATGATCTTGGCGATTTCTGTTCGTAAAGTGAAATGACATCTGGGTTTTTCAAGAACGTTCTGTTCTACACATAAAGCCAGCCCGTGTTACCATCTGTTCAATGCCTCGAGCGTCTATGAGACTCCAAAAGTTATTTTTCCCCATCTCGTTTTACTTGCAAGTCTGCAAATTGGTATCCGTATCTCACGCTTAAAGTGAGGAACGAGTCTGAATCTGAGGTGATGCTGGATGAAGAAGTGTGACATGAAGGTAGATCACAGTGACACCCCACATAAAAGCTGGTGACGTGATGAGTAGATTATAAAAAGGTGAAAAAACTTTTTTAAGAGTTAGAAAAATGTGAAAAAGTGATTAAAAATAACTTGAAGGCAAATATAGACACATCACTGAGGGTACAAACACAGATACGTACAGGGGGGTTGTGATTTTGCCAAGAAGGATGTGATCCTGGATAAACAACCAGGAAGTGGTAGCTCAGTGGTAGCTCAGTGGATACACATCCAGGAAGTCGAAGCTCAGTTGTTAAGGTGTTGGACTACCAACTGGAAGATTGGGGTTCGATTTCCAGCACCACCAGGATGTCACTGCTGGGCCCCTGAGCAAGGCCCACATTGCTCAGTTGTATAAAAGAGCTGATAAACTGGAAGATGTAACGGTATTTTAATAATCTTTTCTCTCTCCGTCTCTTTCTCTCTCGCTCTCTCATTTATCTCTCTCTCTCTCTCTCTCTCTCTCTCTCTCTCTCTCTCTCTCTCTGCCCCCTTTCTCTTTCTCTCACTTATCTCTTTCTCTTTGTGTCTCTCTCTTTGTCTAGTCTATTTCCTCTCTCTCTCTCTCTCTCTCTCTCTCTCTCTCTCTCTCTCTCTCTCTCTCTCTCTCTCTCTTTAACTGTCCCCCTTTCTCTTTCTCTCAGTTATCTCTTTCTCTTTGTGTATCTTTCTTATTATCTCTTTAACTCTCTCTCTAGCCCGTTGAATGACCACTTGCCACAATAACATATTTTCCTTCCTTTATCCTGCCGCCATGTTTATTAACTCCTCCGCTTTCCCATTTATACTCGCTGCTATTTTACATTTTGCCAGGAACGATGCTTTGAAGAGAAAAATCGAATTATGCTTATTTTATGCAGAAAATTAATTTCCCTGATGCATCGAACACTAATTATAAAAGGCATTTTTACCGACTAAAACAAAGACACTTACAGTCTCAGTACGATCTCGGAATAGAGACAGGAGCCTCTAATAGCACTTAATGAAAGAACTTTTATCTTGATTCTGGAGCAGCACATTGTGTTAAAATCGAAAAGACTTTTTCTAGACCTATATTGCCTATATTTAGACTTAATTGCATAATTGGGGCTTTTTGTGTTTAACAGGGTAAAATACATGTCAATAGAAAATCTTGTTTGCTTCACTTGGCATGAACCAGCTGGTAATTAGAAAGAAAAAAAAAAAAAACCAAAAAAAAAAACAACAACCGCCGTTGCTAATGCATGTTTTGACTTAATTAAAAAAAAGGTTTATTACAGCTTATTAATTCTTGGCAGCAATGACAGCTGAAATGTGATTGTAAACAACTTTCTAAAAAAGTTTAGGAGGATAAAATACAAACACACCAACAAAGCTGAACATTAATAAGACCTCCAGTCTTAGTGACAGAGGCGCCGCTGACAATTCTGGGCCAATAAAAGAATACAAGGTTAAGCCCCCTACCATTGTCAGGCTTGCCGGGTGCGTTGCCCTGCCAGGGCAAGTGCGAGACTTTCTGCTTCCATGTTGTAGACCATGTGCTCCATGTTTGTTATGTGAGTCTCCCTGTCTTGTCATTGGTTAATTGTTCCCTTGATGTGTCTAAGTGTTTATTGCTTAGTTGTATTTTTTACCCCGTCATTGGTTTGTTCCGGTCATGTGACTTTCTTTGTTTCATATTTATAGCCCTCGTGTTTCCTTTTGTGGATGTTCCCTGTACCACTATGGGTTTTCATGTTTGTTAGCATCAAGTCAAGTCAAAGTTATGTTTGTTGTTTTGTTACCCTGTTACCATTTATTTGAAATAAAACTGTATTTGGGTTCAAAACAATATTTGCCAACGGTGAATTCCTATAACCACACCAATTCCGCACTGTCACTACTAATAAAATAAATCTCTGGGGGCCCCCCAAAATGCGTACCCCCCAAAAATCATTCTAACTCCGGGTACTCCGGTTTCCTCCCATAGTCCAAAAACATGTATGTTAGGTTAATTAGTGATTCCAAATTGGCCATAGGAGTGAGTGGGGGTGTGTGTGTGTGTGTGTGGCCCTGTGATGGACTGGCGTCCTGTCCAGGGTGTCCCTCTCCTGCTTTTTGCCCCTTCAGAGACAGCTGGGATAGAGTCCAGCAGATCCCTGTGACCCTGAATTAGGGAATAAGCAGGTGTAGAAAATGAATGAATGTATCTCTTCTTTTACCTTTGGTCATGGTTACCGTTGTCATGTGATGATTTGAAATATGTGTTTAAGAATCACAGTATAAAATACTGAAAGATGATACAGTAATATTTTTTTTCTGACCAATGTATGAGTATGTTTTTAGAAATATTGAGGAAGATCTTTGTAGATGCTGTCTGAACTGAAAACACTGGATGATATAATGACATCATCCATTGCCCAGACTTGCATGTATTCTAATCCGTTTAGATGAATCAGTGTCAGATGATCAATTAGAGACTTTTCCAGTTGGAGGGCTTAATTACTTCTCACATTCCTCTCCACCATCTGGCAGCTCTTTCAGCTCCTGCACTCCTCAGGCGCAAACTGATTGATACCCAACATGATAGAGATCTACTGTAAGTAGCTCTTTTACACAATGCACCAGAACTTTGCTCTGAGGTTGTCAGCAAGCCTGGAGTTTACCTCAGCGGATGTTTATCGTGACTAAATTAGCATGAGCTTGAATTAATCTTAAGAGATTTCAGCCTTAACAGAAGCATAAAATCAGTTACTGCTAAGAGAAGCTGTGTGTGTCACGGTATAATTGGAACACTGCATAGCGGAATGTCCAACGGGCGCTAGGCAAAGTGCTAACACTACATTTGCATACTGATGACCAAAGCTGTATATTAGTTAGAAGCCCTATGTTAAGAACGCTGGTGAAATAATGCGGTGTCTTTATTAAAAGCCACTTGTTTGGCAGAATCCCCACTTTGAGCAATACTTCCTGCCTCTTACATTAAATAGAACTTCCTCCTAGCAGAAGAAGCTGAGGCAGACGCTGAAAAAAACATGTCACAACTGTGTACTGGGTATTTTAGGATTAAGGTTTTATGATTTAAAATCGAATGCTGCCATAGTCATGAATTTCAGTACTGGAACCCAAGTGAACACTTTTAGTGCTTTATTAAAATAGAAAGCAAGTGTTGATATAAAGCACTTAGCATTGAGACACACATGCATCTTTTTTACTGGCTTATCTGTAAATGTCTTTATTTTGTCATGTATACTTTTTTACAGCACAGTGAAATTCTTTTTCGCATATCCCATCTTAGTAAGTTGGGTCAGGGTGCAAGTTCAGCTATGATACAGTGCCCTTGGAGCAGGAAGAGTCAAGGACCCAACAGTGGTTGGCTTGCCGGTGGTGGGTCATGAACCCAGGTGTTTCTGGTCTTCAGATCAACAGCTGCCAGTGGTGGGGCTTGAAACCAGATCTTCCTGGTCTCCAGATCAGCAACTTAGCACATTAACCATTGGAGCCACCACTGCCCCCCTAAATGTGCCAAGTAAATTTAAATACACAAGCCGTGTGCTAAGATAAAGAAATCATTTCTCAGATTTTTCTCCTTCCTGTTTGCATAAAGAGATGACGGTGCTTCCTAACACATCAATTTACTCTAATATAAAAAAAACACATTAGTCCGCACTGTGAGTTTATATCACTCACTAACGGTGAAAATATAACTACTCGTCTCTTTTACCGGCTCTCAGGAGCTACTAATCGGGCAGCAGATGCATACTGAAGTTTATCACCCCCATATTTTAAAGATAGAGTCTATTAAGCCACTCAAGCACAGGTTCCTAGCAAATGGATTTCTTCTTGGTAAACAAAGTTATTCTGGGAAATATAGAAAGAGACAGACAGAGAGAGAGAGAGAGAGAGAGAGAGAGAGAGAGATAGAGCGACGGGGACGTAGCTGCATTGGTAGATGTTTAGAGTTGTACTAGTGGCGAACCCACTATTTCAAGTAATTTGTCTTACTGTACCAACAAATCAGTGGTAACTGCAATTTTAAGTGTGAGTGTGTGTGTGTGTGTGTGTGTAAAAACATTTCAATCAAAGCCAGCATCGAACCTTTTTAGCAATTTGTGCTAAAGTACTCTTCTGTGTAATCAGACAGACTAGTCTTGTCTCCCCACATGCATCAATACATTAACTATGAAAACTATTGCTGGATCACCATTGGTCCTTTTTTTGAACTGCTTTTGAATGTATATTTCAGCTACACTCTACAACACACCCCGTGTACATTGATCTTATTTATACAACTTAGCAGTTGAGTGTTAAGGGCCTTGCTCAGGGGCCCAACTGTGGTTCCAGGGTTTAAACCCATGACCTTCTGGTCAACAAGCCAACACCTTAACTATTGAGCTACCTCCTCCCGAGCCATCACTATCAACCTTAGTCAGCGTTACCATGATCCTTGCGCTTGCCCATTTTTCCTATTTCCAACACATCGACTTTGGCTGCATTTACACTGCAGATCTTGATGAACAGTTTGGATTTTGTGACTATATATCCGATTTTTTGGACGACCCGCTTACAACTTCTTTTAAAACTGACCCTTATCCAATTTTTGCATTTACACTATACATGGCAAAACAACCCAAGGTGCAGTAGTGACTGGAAATGAAAGTAACAATGGAGTGATAATACACGGACGCAAAATGATTATTCAGTATATTTGCTTCTGCATCATATTTAAAGGTCAAAAAAACAATGTTCTCTTCAGGCAGAAAAAAAAGAGAGCCTGTGTTGCCGCCTGGATGAATGTATATATATATATACTATGGTCAGAAAAACTCTATTACTGTATCATCTTTCAATATGTTATACTGTGATTCTTACTGTGAATCACAGTATTCTTATACTGTGAAACACGTATTACAAATCATTCATTCATCTTCTTTACCTGCTTATTCCCTAATCCAGGGTCTCAAGGATCAGCTGCATATCCCAGCATCTCTGAAAGGACGAAAGGCAGTAAGGGTACAACCTGGACAGGTCACCAGTCCATCACAGGGCCACACACACACTTACCCGCACTCCTTTGGACAATTTAGAATCACCAATCAATCTAGTATACATGTTTTTGGACTGTGGGAGGAAACTGGAGATCCCGGAGTAAACCAACGCAAGCACAGGGAGAACATGCAAACTCCACACAGAAAGACCCCTGCAGGGGAATCGAACCTGGGACCTTCTTGCTGTGAGGCAACAGTGCTAACCATAAGCCACCGTGCCACCACAAAACAGATATTATTAGAACAAAATTAATAAATCTAAAAATACACTGTTGCGCTTAGTTATTATATAGCGCTGTCGGTGTCCATTTAATTTGATGTCATGTGCCACCGTCGCTTATTTAATGAGGTTCAACTCACATTGACAGGTGAAAATCTGATCTGTCTGCTTACATATCAAACGCTATAAACGCAAACGATTTATATCCGATTTATTTCTACATATAAATGAGGCTCAAAGCCGATCTGAAAATATCAGAATCCATGTTTTTTTTTTTGCTAACATGACAACATTGGAGAAAACCCCCAGAATTGGGTCACTTGATACATGCAGTTTAAAATGCATCTGTTAAGAAACTGACTACTTACTTGCTGACTAAAAAAATCCCACTCTTTTACCAAGTGTCATAGTAACAAAATAATCATTGTTATTTAACTTGTCAGTCAATGCTTTTTATTTTATGGGTGCTGAGATTTAAGAGCATCTACAGGCAGTCCACTGGCATGGAAAAAGCTACATGTCAAGCTGACGGAGATGTGGAATTAAGTGTATTCAATTAACTTCCTGGAGGAAAAAAGTAGGGCAAAGTTGCATAATGTAGCTTTGATTTCCTAGTTACCATCATACAGATTATATAAGACTTTTTTCTCTTCATCTGTAATTTTATTGGACCAGCACAAGGTGGTTTCTGTCTAGTGGGTCAATTTGGGACATCTGCCATTCCTTTGTTGATCAATGTCACTTTTTTCCATTGTCTTTCGATTCAACAATAATAAGATATATAAAATTCACCATTTATCAGACAGATTATCAAATGTTTATAGTTCCAGGCCGAAGGTCCACGAAGAAATGCATCTGAAAACAAAGACCAGTGTAATAAACTGATACCTTGTGTATTTAAATAAAATGTTGTCTTTTATGGACAATAGGTGTGTCTTCTGTTTTGGTCAAAGTAGTACAATTGTCCTATGTACAGTGTTTATCATCAGTAGACAAGACATGATCGTTCAATGCACAGGATCGCTCAGAAATAATATCACAGTACTGAGGTCAGATGATGAGGTCAAATTGTCACATGATTATATCTTCAGAGGAAGGCGGGTCTGACATTATAAAGCTGTTGGGGGAACACTCAGGTTTGAGCAAACAGATGAGATTATGCAGAGTCACACTGAGGAACGCATTAACATTCAATCAGGAAAGAATGGCATCTAACCAATAGACCTGGAATCTTTTTTTCTCTCTTTCTGTCTTTCTGTCTCTCTCGGCTGATTTATGCTGAATAAAGTGTCACATAAAATGTGTCGTCCTTCTTTAGACAAATGCTACAGGGTAAGCACTTGACAAATTAGTCCAAGACATCAGTGGAGTCAAACTCGCTTTCATCTTCCTTTTGCTGCCTTGGACAATCTTTAACCCGCATCCCTAAGTGTGTAGTGCAAAGCCGGCTTTGGGGATACATTACAACAGTAATCCGGCTGGACCAGTGCTGTTGGGTTAATGATGTTGACTCAACATCATTTTGTCTAGTGGGTCACCTGACCTGATGTCTGCCATTTCTTTTGGGTCAACATCAAATTTATCAATTAGCTATTTCCGTTATTTGTACTTAATTGTTTAGAATTTAAACTATATAACCTCCACCATGAATGTTGGATGTTGGCAAGTCTGGGTAACTCAGGTTTCTTAAATTATGCTTGTTTTATACCCCTGTCCAAGCCCATTAGAAGCTGGATACCATTTCAGATGGGAGGGTGGAGCGAGGGAAGATCAGGCAATTTGGTATCTCAAAAATGTTGTGCAGAAATTCACTGTTGCCAGTTACTTTTCATTTATTTATTCATCTCCTATACCGGCTTATTCTCTAATTCGGGGGCACAGGGATCTGCTGGAGTTCATCGTAGCTGTCTCTGAATGGCCGAAAGGCAGGAAAGGTACACCCTGGACAGGTCGCCAGTATATCACAGGGCCACAGGGTATTTTAGAATAACTAATCAACCTAACATGCATGTTTTTGGACTGTAGGAGGAAACCGGAGAACCCGGAGTAAACACAGGGAGAACATGCAACCTCCACACAGAAAGACCCCTGCCTGGGAATCGAAGCTTCTTGTTGTAAGGCAACAGTTCTAACCATTAAGCCACCATGCTGCCCTAGATCCGTATTATTATTTTTTTATTATACAATAAAGCTAAGGTACTAAGCTGCCCTGCAAGCATTACGATGCAACTTGAAAAGCTTTAACGAATAGAGGGATTAGATGACAGTACAAGCTGCAATCTTTTAAACCTGTATCTACCTAGAGAAAGTAGGAATAGAAAATTACACCGTTCCTCCAGGGCTTTAAAGTGTTTGAACAGCGTGCACATCTTACACACACTTTGATGTCTTCTTTACATCTTTCACAGACACTGAGTCCAGGATTCCCAGAAACTTTTCATGGATTTTACCTTTTTTTTCAAAGGAATTAAAGAATAAGGAAAAGGGTTAGAGTGCAGCTGAACTCTTGGTCTAGATATGGAAAAAAAAAGAATTTATCATGAAAGTAACTGATGACTGCAGATATTAGGTTTAATAGGAGTAGACACACACACACACACACACACACACAACTATTGGACTTGGTGACCATTTAAGAAATTTAGATGTTCACTGTGAAACTTTCATACAATTATTTGATCAGTCCATAATCTGGCAAATGAGTTTGTACATTTACGCAGATGAAGGTAAAAAGCTACGATTAGATTAGATTAGATTAGATTAGATTAGATTAGATTAGCGTTTGCTCTTTGCACTAGTTTTAAATTTAAAGTTTTCTTAATTAGTTATTCATTTGTGTTGTTAATCATTCGGGTGGATAATTTTTCGATCCCAAACCCGCTCAATTTTTCAACATCCGCCTAAGTCAATTTTTAGCTACGCAAATACATATGTTTAAATACCTATAATAATGTTTGGACTAAACATTTTTAATTAGATGAACATTTCTCTTTTTAAATTTTACGTGTACATATAATCTGGAAAATAAGTATAAAAAAAAATATAATGAACGAAGACAAAATTTGTTAAGGATTTGCTGGCTTTTAATGGGCTAGAATCCATGTGTGTGTGTGTGTGTGTGTATAAGGATACCTTATTTATGGTCCAAATGTCAATCCTAACATCGACTTACACACATTTACTCTATCTTAGTTATACAATCATCCAATTAGCCAATTATGTGATGGCAAACCCATGCATTACTGTTACAAAGATAAAGGTTCTGGTATGAAAAAGAAACAATCAAGCATCTGAGGTTAACGTGTAGAAATGTGGTGGAATGTGGTAGCTCAGTGGTTAAGGTATTGAACTACTGATCAGAGGAACATAGCACCACCTGCCTTCTAGCACCACCAATCTCCCACTGCTGGGCTCCTGAGCAAGGCCCTTAACCCTTAACTGCTCAATTGGATAAAAAATTGAGATAAATGTGAGTCGCTCTGGAAACGGGTGCTTACCAAATGTCATAATGTCAATGACTGGGACTGAACATTTTTAATTGGACAAACATTTCTAGGTCCTATTACTTGAACAGATCATATAAATAAATTTGGACCAATAAACTTAATGATTGCTGTTGGAATGTAACAACAAATTCAGTCAAGACAATCAGCTATTATACCTGCCTGTAGCTATTTTTGCATAAGAAGTCCTTTCACCTGTGCGCTCACGGGATGGTAGTGTCTAATGTATGTGTACTTCAAAATTAGGGCTCCGAATGCCAGAAATGTCTCACCCCTGCCTCATTGCCTCCATTTTGCAATCTGATTCTTTCTTGATGCTTCCCTTCAGTAAAGCCTTTTTTAGCCACCACCTGAGTGTGTCCATGAGTTGTGCATTTGAATCCAGTGTTCTGTACCTGGTCATAACAATCCTACAGCAAATATCCTATTGGCCAATCCACCTCTTCTGGGTCATTGATTAAGCTAACAAACTATTCAAATCTGAATCATTGCTATGACACGTTTAGGCACTATATTCTAATCTCACATCCTGTGGTTCATAAAGCAGTAAAGCATCAGACACCAGACAAACAGGTGCTTGTGAGACAGCCTACTCATTAGGCACAGACAACACAGGCACATATTTTAAGCCGCACAGAGACATCCAGGCATTTTTGACAATGATGGCGGATGTTTTGATGTCGTTCATTAAAAAAAAATGTTCTGGGTCTTTTTGTCCGGGTGCCAGTGTGTTTGGAATTCATGTCAGGTCGTGATTTGTCTGTAGCTGATGCCAGGATGTCAAGAACTCCCAGCTGCCTGGATGGACTGATTTTCAAGCACAAATGGACCTCTCATTGCATGTCTGCAGTAATATGACACTGCATGCTCCTTTTATATCTTCAGCTCAGCCTTGTTGTGATGTTTGACAGGATGATAGCTCATTTTATGCAGTTTTCTGAAGTCGCATGAAAATAACCTTGGACAACAAGTGAAGAGAGCTTTTTTGGAAAGAATCTATATTCCAAATTTCTGCACCTCCGCTAGCATGACTGAACTTGGTGTGAGACTCAAAGCATAAACAAGACAGTTTTTATTACACGACTTAATTTATCCACAAATTAAACACAGCCCTTTACTCAATGTTTATCTTTTTTCTTTAATCAAAGCTGATCAGTTAAATATGGAATGAAAATATGAGGAACATCAGATAGGACAGGGAGACTTTTAGAGCAAATTGGATGCAAATAAGGACTGAATTAATAAATAGTGTTAAATAGTGATAAATTTGTTCTGTGACAAAGCCATGTTGAAATGCACTGAAATGCCATTAATCCGTTCCAGGTCCCATAAAACACCACAATTGTTATATGTTTTTGAATTTAAAAAAACTTATACATACTGAATATTTTATTAAAAATAGGATGTACTGCAATAAGCTGGTTTTATTAAGTATAATGTACAGCATTTACCTTGGAGATCAGGCGACTCCACTTGCTAACGCGCATGTCTGACTAGCTATCGAGCGAGACACAGAATGCTGGGCGGATGTTATTGTGTTCACTGTGGCATTCGCTACGCCAACTAGCGGTTGGGTGTGTGAAGCTGACTCGTAACCCGCATTTTAGCTCACAACTCAAAGCAAAAAATCAGCTGAAAGACGGCTCGTATCTCGAAAAACTTGTTAGTTGGGACATCCGTTAAACAAAGTATCAATGTTTTTGCTGATCTTAATTACATTTTAACTAAATAACTTGCGTAATCCCAGGTTTGTTCATCAACACACTTGTTCCCTTACACGCAGATCAACTAATGTGTTCTCTAAAATTGCACACTTTGTGGAAGACCTTAAAATGAAATGTGGGTATTGGGACAGGACTATAGACTCCGTCGCTATAATCAAATGACTTTCCAAGCTCCTGCATGCTCTTTAAATTAAAAATGCAACAAAGTGTTACTGGAATACAATCGATATTTTACACCGCCTCTTCATGAAATATTTTCTTATCACAAAATGCCCAAGAGTTTTAATACTTTCCTATGATTCATGTTTTAGTTGGCTGTCTCATAAGCTTTTTATTAAAAAAAAAACATTAAATGAACCAAACCCAGACTATTAGCATTTTCATACACAACCTTCTGCTTGAGATTTTCTTCAGCACGGAATGAAAATCCTATTATTTTTGAAGAGTTCTCACCTTGTTCTTTGGTAAGGTTTTAAAAGGCTTCTTTCCAAGAAAGCAGAAAAGCCTGAAAGTCTAGAGTTTAAAACTCCACATAGCTTCTTGGTAAACACGATTACACTTCCATTCACGTTTTTTTTTTTCATTTTTTTTTTCAACTAAGCAACGTTTTATAACTGCTGCCATATTTACTTAAGCAACACACTGCAGAGACCTTCCGGAGTAATTCCTCCTGTGATGTAAAGAGGGTATTCAAGCTGAAAATTAAATCTGCATTCTTCACTCCCGACTGTCTGTGTTGACAGATGGGTCGGCAAAACCTCTGCTGTTGGTAAAGGCTTTCAGAAAGAAATGTATCCTGAGTTTAGTGTTGATTTCGTATAAATATTTATATTTAATATGTGTACAATTAAAAAAATACTAAACAAATGCTTTAAAAAATACTAACTACAGTGTCTTATTTTTATTTCAATAAAATTAGATGGAAATACAAAAGTCTTCTCCCGTACTTGAAATTGTGGTGTGTGTGTGTGTGTGTGTGTGTGATTGACATCTATCATCTATGGAGTGAGACAGATGCTTATGTTATGGTTTTAAAATTAAAAAGTTAACTTTACATTTTGTCTTGTGGAGCAAACATCTTGGTCCTGATCTCTGGAATGTATTTTATAGTTAATTAATTAATTAATTAATTAATCGATTCTTTGTTAATAGGAAAAATTTGTCTTGTTATGACAAATGTGTGTAGATTGATAAACCTTTTTTGTAACTATACCCCAAAAAATTAACTACTGCCCTAATAAACTAATTCAATGTTTATTAATAGTTAATAAGGTAGTAATAAAGTAGTAATAAAGTATATACATGCAGTATATAGCATTAACATATCAACAAACTGCTAATATATTAGTACACAAAAGCTAACGAGCCACTGATTAATGCTTTAGATACCGAAAATATTGTTTATCCATAGAAAATAATAACCTTTAAATATTTTGTTATCCCAAGAATAAATATCTTATTCTGTTTTTGAAAAAAAATATGATTTATATGACCAGTTTCTTTTGTGTAATCAAAAGTTCATTAAACTATCATTAAAAAAAAAAGTTAATTTTGTTTTATGGATGAAAATTGATGCAGGAATTTGTGTTCAATTGTAAAAAAAAATTATTGTGATTACGAGAGAATAGTGCGTTAAAATTTACTTAAAATAACATGATGTTAAAACAAGAAAATAACAAGTGGTGCACTTCATGCATGACTAAAAACACGATGAGATTTAAATGTCTTTGAAATGAGATTGAGGTTTAAATGCCACTGGAAAAAAAAGATCTTGCTGTTACAAGGCAAAAACATTAAAATCTTCTTTTCCTTTTGGCTGTTCCCTGTTAGTGGTTGCCACAGCGTATCATAAATAATAAAATAAAAATAAATATTCAACTTCATTGTTCAAGGTACGTGTACAGAGCCAATTAAATGCATTTTTCACATAACCCATCTTAGTAAGTTGGGGGTCAGAGCGCAGGGTCAGCTATGATACAGCACCCCTGGAGCAGGAAGGGTTAAGGGTCTTGCTCAAGGACCCAACAGTGGTTGACTTGCCAGTGGTGGGGCTCAAACCCAGGTGTTTTGGCATTTGAGCCATTTGAGCCACCACTGTCCCCATCTTTCTCCACCTAACCCTATTCTCTACATCCTCTTCCCTCACACCCACTAACTTCATGTCCTCATCTGTCGCATCCATATACCTCCTCTTTGGTCTTCCTCTTTGCCTTCTGCCCGGTAGCTTCATTTCTAACATCCTCCTACCAATATATTCCCTATACAACTCTGCAGGACATTTTTCCAGGACTAAGTTTGGTGACCCCTGTGTTAAACAAACTTTGATATCAGTCACAATCAGAAATTTTGGATCACAAGGTACCTACGTTACATTTGTAAAAGTGTAAAAAAAAAGAAATATTTTATTAATGCTTATAAACAGTAGTGATGGGAAGTTTGTCTCATTTAACCTACTCAAAATAATCATTTCAGCAACATATAAATGAAATGTTACATGTTACTTTCTTAACTACTTACCCAAACCTTAATTACATTACACCAATACCAAGCTATAATGCTATAAAAAACAGAAAAGAATAATTCTTTGTTAACTGAGTCTTCAGTCTATGATTAGCTCAACTCACCAGATCCGGCAATTCTTCCTTTTGAGGCGTCCGTCCATCACGTGACATCCGTATAAACTTAACCAATGCAGTCTGAGCCGGAAAAAGAACCGCATCCGCGATTAAACGAATCACTCTGCAAGACTACTTGTTTTCCCTGAGTCACATTAAATATTCGGTTAAAAATGAACGAATCGTTCAAGAACGACTCATGACTAATAAACACAGTCTGGTCCATTACTGATGTGTGTGTATGTGTTAAGGGTGCAACCATCTGTTTTTTTTTCTCTTACAGCCTGTCTAAAGTAGGTAAAATCATGAGGAGACGATAAATAGTTTTCAGCTGGCAGTTTAAACCCAGGAATTGGTTTCCTGCCCTACTTCCTGTCTCAGGAGACATCTGTTCGCAGCCAGTAAGAAGAGGTGAAAAGGATAATTATCTAAAAAGAGAGGAGTGTGTGTGGGTCTGGGTGTGTGTGTTCCTTTCTTTCCTCGTTTTTACGAATATGAATAGAAACGAGAGATGTTAGTCTAAGAGGGCATGAGTAAGAGACTGGAAAGAGTGATAGAGCAGAGAAAAGATGAAGAAAGCTGAGCGATAGAGTGCTGTTAAAACTCTGGCACTCCCTCACCCCTGATTTATAGCTCATTAGCTCCCAGGAATTAAACTCACATTTCTTTGGCAAAACACATCAATTATAAACCTTTTTTTATAACAATGAAGGTTGTGTCTCATTTCACCTTTAATGAATGGAGGTGCCTTTTTTTATTCTAATCATAAAACATGATAACATACAGTCTTACAGGAAGGACACATGTGCTAGGGCAGAGTTCATGTAATAAATAATAATAGGGATTGACCGATAACCTGATATTTTATCCTGATTTTTAAGCACTTTTTTCGTTATCGGATATCAGTTTTGTAATATCGGCTCCAACGATATATAGTGATATAAAACGTGTGGCTGTTTTAAAATATACGCTCATAATCATCATTACTCACAAGTAAAAAATAAAAACATGATTTGCTTCACTTATATGATATACATTGCTTGCTGTTGATTCAATGCACTACACATTTACATGACAACCTAGTTATGCTTATCGAGGTAGCAGTAATTCACTAACACTAGCTAACACTAACACTAGCTAGCCAATCAAGCTAGCTTAGATTACCGTATTTACTGTTTATGTGAGAGATAAAGTATCTGTTTCTTGTTATCTATCATCAAATTTGCATAACTAGCTAGCTAACCAAGCTAGCTAACATTAGATAGATAGATAGATAGATAGATAGATAGATAGATAGATAGATAGATAGATAGATAGATAGATAGATAGATCTCATGCATCTAAAGCTTACTAATGCATCTAAGAGTTAATTGCTCTAAATTGCCAAACATCCCTAATTTCACAAACACACATTTTTCCTCTGTTCTACCAACACACTGCGCCAATATTAACTCCACACGCTGTTGACTGTGTGTGTGTGTGTGTGTGTGTGTGTGTGTTTTAAAATGGCCACACAGGATCTATTTCACTGCACATAAAAGTCGTTTGGATGCCATTTATATGGAGGGAAATACGATGCAGGCAACTTTGCAATGCAACAGCTCACAAGTCATAAATTTCAGTACCAAGGGTTCAGATATGACTCCGACATCAGCCCCTGCTGAGAAAAACACTGAACTGTGAAGATTAATCACAGATACATTGTGCAAACTCTACTGGCAGAGCAAACAGTACATCTCATCTCTCCACAGTATAACATGCTGCTGAAACCATGAACACGGAGAACGAGGGCTTTTTAAACAATGCTTTTGCCATTAACACATAACGGCGGATCTCATTCAGATTAATTAGAGACGTTTTTAACTCTGTTTTTTAGTTTTTTAAACAATGCCGTAAAATGTAAATGTAAATGTAACCCCCCCAAAAAAACAAACCGCCAAACTTGATGACGCAACCTCAAACCACTGGGAATGTCGAGACATCAGTGCGAAAAAGAAATCAATTTATTGAGGTTTGTTTTTTTTTGGTACTAGCTACAATTTAGTGAGACAGACAGACAAACAGATGAATGGATGGATGGATGGATGGATGGATGGATGGATGGACAGTTGAATGGATAGACGGATCGACAGACATTCAGATAGATATATAGATAGATAGACAGACAGACAAAAAGACAGACAGATAGATAGATAGATAGATAGATAGATAGATAGATAGATAGATAGATAGATAGATAGATAGATAGATAGATAGATAGATAGATAGATAGATAGATAGATTTTGGGTTTGTACATTAGAAATAACAAAATTTTTCGTTATTAATCATTGCTTATTATAAACACACAACCTGACAAAATACACAGATATTTTTTTTATTTACCAAATGGTTATAATATATAAAGTCCGGGTTTGCCCTGCAGGAGAAATGAAAATTAACCAAAGACCTTCAAAATCAATTAGCTGGTTTCCAGGAGCATTGTTATACTCCTACTGAGAACATGCCTACCAGCTCACACTCGCTGTCACTCACCACTTCTCCCAGCAGGGTTCAGAACTGTATAACCGCGGGCCCTTTGACTTATTGATTAGCCTTTTCATTTGCCTCCATTATTATTCCAAGACACACAGGCAATCTGACGTCATGCCAGCGGCAAGTTTCGGGCAAGAAAGACCAACAAGGTAAAAAGAAACACTGGCTGGGGCAGTTATAAGGGACAATAAATTAACGGTTGTGGGAAATCTGGATTATGTTAGTGTGTTTGTAAATACGTGCCATTGTGTGTCCTCCATAAAGCTGAAATTAATAAAATACTTATTATACCCTTATACTTATACCCACTTAACGCATTTATCCATTCTCTATACCCCCAGCCGTCTCTAAAAGGGCGAAGGGCAGGAGGGGTACACCCTGGACAGGACGCCAGTCCATCACAGGGCCAAATACACACTCACACTTACTTCTAGGGGAAATCACCCATCAATCTAACATACATGTTTTTGGACTGTGGGAGGAAACCGGAGAACCCGGAGTAAACCCATGCAAGCACAGGGAGAACATGCAAACTTCACACAGAAAGACCCCTGCAGGGGAATTGAACCTGGGACCGTCTTGCTGTGAGGCAACAGTGCTAACCACTAAGCCACCTATGTACAATATGTGTCAAAAATTAAATAAAAAAATTAGCATACCGGTGAAGCTCTTACGATAGCTCTTTTATAACATCTGCTGCAGCGCTGTAGCGTACAGGGTTTGAGACCACCACTAAAGCATCTCCTGTATGCAGAGAGAGAGAGTGGGACAAGAGCACTCTGAGAGAGCAGTGAGAGGCGGAGTAGTTTTATTACAATCATATAACACACACTGACAGATTAATGCCTGCAGCAACACCAACAACTTCAGCAGCGGTGAAGTCAGGAGTCTTTGACATCTGGAAAATAAAGGAAGGACAGATAACGATAAAAACTGATTTAAAACGTTGAGGAGAGTTTTGCAAAACAGTTCGTTGCATCTTGTGCAATGTAAATGTAATTAACTGGAAAGAATAACTTGTAGATGTAAGCAATTTTTAAAAAAAAATGTAGTTAATTTTAGAAATATTTTAATAATTGTGTTGTAAAAATAGGAAATGTAAATGAAAATAGAAATACAAAGTCAAAAATAGAAGTTAAAAGTGGATTTAGAAGGTGATAAACAGTCACATTTATTTTAGCTTGAGAGATTCTTTATTTATAAACACACCCATTTTTATTTCCGGCACTTGGCCAATGATTGTAAGCGCGACTTACAGTTTTAAAAAGGTTAAAATTCTTTGCTAAATTTGTTTGTTAGAGTTAAAGTTCGGATGCTGTTAGAGGTAACGGAAATAAACTGAAAAACTTCTCGAGTCCCGGACCCGAGTACTACAGCGATACTGGATGCTTCTTGCCCTTTTTACAGTCACTGTAGTGCAGTTTAGAGATAAACATCTGCTTTTCAGCATTTGCGATTTCACCCCACTGAGTCTTCTTGAGCTCCTCTTTATGAAACATCATCGTCAGTAGGGAACCACACCTGAGCACCGCTTCTGCCTGTCAGCTCCTGGAGAGACGGAGAGAGTGATGCCGGTGGGATGTGTGATCTGCTTTGTTATCACATGATAAATGGGGTAAAGTGAAGATGGAGAGTGCTGTACCCTGAAACTCAGCAATGCAGGGGTTTTTTTTTTTTTTTTTTAGGGAAAAACTTCAGGAAGTAACTTGCTGAACAGTGCCCAAATTGGCCCAGGAGTTTCTGGAGAACATGTAGGAAGAAATCATTATCTTGTTTATGAAACGTTTGATATGTGCGGTGGCTTAGTGGTTAGCACTGTTGCCTCACAGCAAGGAGGCCTGAGTACGGTTCCCAAATAAAAGAAGATAAAAATCATTTTAACTAATAAAAACAATCAAAAAGATCCCCCCAAAAATGCTTTTGTTACTCTGGTGTGGCTCAGTGATCCCAGTTGAGAAGTACTAAGCTAAGGTTATGTATGTAACCTCGGTTAGGCGTCGAAATGCTAAGGGGTTTTGAGGTGGAACAATATTTTCTGAAGGGGACATCGCTATGGTTGCATATGTTCAAGTTCAACTATATATATATAGCTGTCGAAATAAAACAAAGTCTCTCCAGGACCTCATGGTGCTACACAAAACAACACAGAATTACACAAAACAATAACAACAACAAAGAGTCACTTAACAATAACAACACAGAGCTAAAAGCTAAAAGTAAATTGTCTTAGCAACATAAAGTGCATGTGTGCAACCTATAATAAAAGATAATAAAAATGTGCAAATAGAAAAGTGCAATAAAAAGCAAGGTTAATGTGCAAACTGCATTTAAACTGATCTACTGTTTAATTGCTGCTGTAAACATCAATTGTACTAAGTATGTGTGTGTGTGTGTGTGTGTGAGAGTTGAGGTAGTTTTAGTCAGTTCAGTGTGTTAAGGAGCTTGAGGAAAGAAGACTGTTAAACATTCAGGTTGTGAGGGCCCGAATGCTCTGTACCTTTTTTTTTCGGATGGCAGGAGTGTGAAGAGTGTGTGTGAGGGATGTGTGGGCTCGTCCCAATGCTCTTGGGAGGTTACAGAAGGTTACATCAGTTACTTTACCTACAGTATAAGCACTGTTGTCTCATCTCTTTGTATGATGCAGGGTTGTAATGGCCGCCTTGCATGTATTTATTTTAAAATATCCACAGGATCGTTTAAAAAATGGCTTAAATGGCTTCGATTGAAATATTGGTAAAACTGATGATTGTGTCTAGAATTTATACCCAAATTCAATCAAACAGTAATTTCCGAAACTGCAAACTCAACATAAAGATTTTTTTGCCGGTCATCTTTTCCGGCTGTCTTTGGAAACAACATATGTAATGACACAGACACAATAAGTTAAAAAAAAAAAAAAAGAATGAGATTGTTGAGTAACGCATTTTTATATTCCCACTCTGATGTTTCTGTGATTAAAGACGAGTCAAAGACAAGCCATTCGAAGCGTTTACATTTTTCATCCTGTCATCGCTGTCAAAAAGTTTCCGCGGAAAAAAAAAAGGAGTAAAAAAAAAAAATCCTGAGACAGCAGTTACAGTCTGTGAAATATAACTTCATTATAAGCTCTGGTATGGGTTGCATTCGTAAACAGCTTCCGAAATTCTCCCTGGGAGGAAAGTAAAAGCGCTGCTGCTGGGATTTAGAGAGAGAAGCCTCTGACTCTGCTGTCATGCACTATAACATTTGAGGAAAAAAAATCTGGGCATAGTTCGGCACAGAGTTATAGTGGCCAGAGATCTTTAATATGTCTAGATAAATGGACAGTAACGTATGATTTTTTTTTTGTTCCTGCTTGTGTCTCGGAGGAGGGGGGCAAAAAATTTAGTCAAATGTCTTTTTATTCTATGGAATAACTATATGGTTTAGAGACAGCTGCACTGAGAAAGAGACAGGAGGTAGAATTGGTGGTAGCAGAGTTGAAGTTTTGCTTTGGGAGAGACGAGGTTGGACCTTATGCTGAGGGGAGGTGGTGGCTCAGTGGTTAAGGTGTTGGTTTGGAGAGATTTGCGCAACATGGGGTGGATATTAATGCTTAATATCTCAATAACCGAACCTGCACAAATGTTCGTTTTTACGGCACAAATTAGCACAAACGTAGCACAATCAAATAGCATAGTTTTGGCATAATGTCGCCAGTCCATCCAGACAAACAACCACACACACTCACACTTACTCCTATGAGCAATTTAGAATCACCATATCAACCAAACATACATGATTTTGGAGGGGATATGAACCTGGAACCCTTTTACTGTGAGGCAACAGTGCCAACCACTAATCCACCGTCCTGCCCCCTAGTTTCATATTTTCTGTATATTGCCATCTTGTTTAAAACAATGCTCTGCCCCGGTTGTATTCTGATAAGTGTAACCTCCATTTTTAGTCATATCTGACACAATTGCATTCCCTGAAGAGTCTCTTAACCAGTCCATACTTTTTCTAAAAATACCCAGAAGTGGACATCAGCCAGGGATACAAAAGAAGGTCAACGAGTCCTCTTTGAACATGTGCAATACTTGGTGGAAGGGGGAGGAGAGGGAACACATGGGAAAGTGCTGTATACCCTACTTAGCAAATTAGCCAATAAGCTAATGGACAGCTAGCCTCCCACAGTGCCGCCACCTTAGTAAGCAAAGCACGTCCATTAGTGGCTCCTAGACAACATTGATAGAAGAATTATATGAAAGTGCTCTACTATGCAAAACACTCTCCTAGGATCAGAACAAAAACTGGGATTTTTAAATAATCCAGTGAAGTCTAAGCAAGCATCATCGCTATGATCGGAGATGTAGCATAAATGGCCTGAGGTTATCATTTCAACTCAGAACGACGTCTGGATCATTGGAAATGGTTAGTTCCTTGTCGTTGTACTGCCCCGAGAGCTAGCACGAGGACAATGCTCTGATATTAGCAGGATATTTGATATCAGTGCACAAAATGCCCTGAAGAAACTTCTGGCATTTTAAGAAAGTACACATTTTTCCTCGGGCTACAGGTAAAAATCGTTTCCTTTTCAGCTCAAGAAACAAACGCTGGCTGACATTCAGCATGGAGGAGTTAAACATGGGGACTGACATTCAAAGAGCAGAACAACTGGGTGAAAATCTGGGGCTGGTTTTGTCAGAAAGGCAACGTTTCAGGCGATATAGGATATAAAATAACGGAAGGACACTACATTATTTTAGAAGATGCCCTCATCCAGAGTGATGAGGGTTAGGGTTAGGGGTTAAAGGCCTTGCCCAACGGTGGTAACTTGGTGTTGCTGGGAATTGAACCCTGATCTTCCAATAAGCAATTTAACACCTTAACCACTAAGCCATCACTTTCATTGGATTCTACCAGATTTCCAGGAAACGTGTGTTTCTCGTTCATTACTGTTCATGAGGATGAGCTAAACTTCGATCTTTAAAAAATGTAAAGTTCACCATATAGACCATCATCATTAATTTGCACTCCTTCTTTAAATAAACAATCTATGGTTGACGCACTGGTTTGCTTTCCTACGAACATCAACTCACGACGACATACATTTACAGCCCCTAATCTTGACGTTGAACAAAATGAACGGTGATTGGTTGTTTTTTCATATCAGTCAGATGCTTTCTTGACTAATTACGGCTGCTATGGAGTCCAGACCGTCTGCTGCTGCCAATCTAAAGATCTGACTAGGGAGACTAGTCTTTGCATAAACAGTCAGTGGCTTAGACACAGCGGGCATTTGGTGTAGTTGTAGCCATTAAACAAATATTAAGCCATTATTTACATCGCCATTTATTTAGAAATATTTCAATATTTAATATGTTTTTTGGATATGTTGCTTTTAGATATGTTGCTATGTTGTTAGGTGATCCCTTAATTCGGTCACCTTTATAGGGTTATTTTTAGTACCTCAAAGAATTTATTAAGGGTTTTTGTGTGTGTGTGTGTGTGTGTGTGTGTGTGTTGTAAGTTTTAAGTGTTTAAGTATAAACCTAGCAAGATCTTGTTAGTTGGTTTAGGTATTGTTTGATTATGGGTGGAGCTAAACTCTGCAAGACACCGACCCTCCAGGACCGAGATTTCCCACCCCTGCTCTAGAGTATGGAGTATGGCTAAGGAGATTTGTTTATCCGGACATAATAATTGAGTATTATGGAGACAGTGACTGGGTGCATGGTGTGCTCCTTATATATAGTGATGTGTGAGGGCAGAGTGATTAGGAATTAAGTGATTGGATGAGTTGCAGGAAAGAAGGGTTGGGTGAAGTGAAGGGTGGTACCGTGACAAGTAGATTGTGGGATTAATTTTCAGACCCACCAAGCTGCCACTGTTGACCCTTAACATGGTACTTAATACTCAAATGCTTAGTTGGATGAAAAATGATAAATGTAAGTAGCTCTGGATAAGGGTGTCTGCTGGAAGACAGACATATATTTCTTTTTTTAAGCTTTTTTTTAGGTACTTATAGTCTCTGACCAGTAATAAGATTTATTAACTTGATAGACACGTCTGGGAGTCAGAACAACAGATGCACAATATTTTAGCAATAAGCACATTTATGTAAACCTGTAATTTGGCTTGTAGCCAGAACCACTTTTAGAGCTTCTGTTATGCAAAATAAATCAATGACTTGTGACCAATCAGCAACAAGTATTTCACACACCAATTAGCACCAAATAGTGTGTCTTCCCCAAACTGTTAAAAGTAAAAAAAGCACATCTCTCTCTCTCTCTCTCTCTCTCTCTCTCTCTCTCTCTCTCTCTCTCTATATATATATATATATATATATATATATATATATATATATATATATATATATATATATATATATATATATACACACGGTAGTATTGAGACAATGTCCCTGTGCACAAAGCACCTAAGCTTTATGAAGACATAATGAAGACCATCTGAAGATCCAGAGGAGGTGGAAGCAGCCCAAGCGCACCATCCTTATCTTCTTGTCCATCTACCAACACACGCTTACAGATATGTACGCAATCACAAACTATCTCTATCTCACTTTCGCTCTCTTACAAACACACACACACACACACACACAGTTCTTTTTGGTGCTCACCGAAGCAGAAAGCAGCAGAGACTTCATTCAGCAATTTTACACCAATGAAAAAAAAATGTGCAGCGCATCGAGAGTTCGAGCCATGACGGGATGTGGTGTCAGCTTTTTGCCTCCTCCTAAACTTACCACCGATTCATATCTCCTCACAGCTGCAAAGGTTATAAGCACAGATTTACCCCCTGATGTTTTATTTGTGTTGGTACTGTCCAAAAAACGGGTAAAACAACACCTTGTTTTTTTTTTATTGTTGTTGTTTCTGGGGTTTTTTTGTTTTTTTTTAAAGCACAAAGGATTTAAAAAAATGTATAAACATACATTTGGTAGACATCCTTATCCAGAGCAACTTGCCCATCTCATTTATACAACTGAGCAATTAGGGGTTAAGGGCCTTGCTCAGGGGCCCAACAGTGGTGGCTTGGTGGAGCTGGGAATCAAACACACAATCTTCAGGTTGACAGTCCAACAACTTAACCATGAGCCACCACTTCCCATATTTTTCTGCCCTACGTTAAAATAAATAGTATCATCAAATTTTTATTACGTTTGATTTTTATTTTGGGAATAAAGTGGAAGCCGTACAAGAATAAAGTCATAGAATTTTGAAGGAAAAAGTCGCGTTACGTTGTTTGTTATAAAACGGATTTGTAAAGATTTGGTTTAATCTTGTAATATTTTATTAACGTGTCAATAAAACTATATTGTGCACATCTAAGGAATATCTATAAGAAAATATGGATAAAAAACATCTATGCAAAAAATATATTTTAGATTGTGCTAACATAAAATGGTAGATGAGCTATTAAAAAGTAAAAAAAAAAAAAAGGGTAAATCAGTGTAAAGTATTGTGTGAAAAATCATAAAAAGTCTAGCGTATATATAAGAATTTTTATTCCACATTAAGAAAAACAGTAATAATAACATTATTATTACTAAAATTAAAGTCGTACTATTCTGTAAATCAAGTCAAAAGTTAGTGTGAGAGAATAAAGTCGTAGCTGTATGTAAATTAGCGAATGCTGATTAGCTGCCATGTAAATGAAATGCAAAGAATTTCCTTAGTATTAAATCCTGATAGAAAGAATTTCCTTAGTATTAAATCATTGAAATCCATTCTATACAAAACATCCATATGTTACTCACAATTGTCAAAATCTTACGACTTACGACGAAACTTGTATTTCTTCGACTTTATTCTCGTCATTTCGATTTTATTCTATAACATGGCACTAAAACTCGTTCGTATTATTCATTTAACTTGTATAAATATACATAGTATAAACATAAGATTCTGTTAAAAAACAGTTTGTGTGTAAATTATTAAAAAAGAGTTATTAAATCTGACACACACCTCGTTAAATATATCACAGCACACACGATACATTATATCACCCTAAAGTCCAAATCTAACAGAAAGACATAGATCACATGTTATCGTTTTTTTCCCCCTTCTTGTCCTGTTATTGGTTGAATCGGTCAAGCTCTACACCTGTTGGGCAAAAATAAATAAATCTTAATTGTACATCAAACTGCTGATATATTTACATATTTTCTACCATCTTCTAGTTACTTACCCTTCCTATTTGTAGCAAATGAAAGCCATGTTTTCGTTGCAGTTTCTGGTCTCCAAAGTATAATCATTAACTTTCAGGGCTCCGCAATGAAATGGTCTGGCGGGGCAAGGCGACAATGTAACCAGGTTCTCCAGAGGTTCCTGGTTCACCCAGAACCATAGACCATCTAAGAAGCGCAAGCCTGTCCACAGACTTGCTGACTCATTATTGCGGATTACTGTCCTGACTGAATGAAGGTCTGCTTTGCTGGTCAGGCTTACCAGGTCAGTGTAATGTGTTCTGCAGAACTTCAGCGCTCCTTCCCAGTTCATCATCTGCTGCACTACGATTATCTCTGGCTCCCATTTGTAGCAGCAGAACGGTAGTGATACCAAACAATCTTCTTTCACAAATGCAGATTTGTACAAATACGCACAAAAGAAATCGCCCTTTATCGAATAACGAGTTTGCCAAGCAGCAAATTCTAAATCGCTGCCATCAGACCATTGAGCCTGATCAGTCCGAAGACTTCCGCTTAAACCGATCCAGCTTGCTTTGTTCAAATAGCTTGAAACAGTTTCCATCTCCGACACCGAGTTAATGGTAGACAGGTCCACGTAATGGGTTCTGCAGTAAGTCTGAGCACCGTGCCAGTCTAAAGCGGTATACACAAAGATGTACTTTCTAGTAAACGCACAAGAAGCTGCTCCTGTTAGAACCGCAAACAGGAGGACGGCGTGAACAGCTTTCATCTTTAGAACGCGTTTGAGCGGTGTGGTAAACAGCCCTAGTATTAAATCACTACAGGATCTCCAGACAAATAATGCAAATCAGGTAAACTTAAATCTCAGGGTACAACCCATGCAAATATTTGGTTCCTATTACATTACATAGCACTGGTGCAAATGATGCTAAAAGCTAAAAAACTTGAATTAAAACCCTGGTACAGAGGAGAAAGGCACCATTTCGGATCACAACGTTTGACGCCATCGTCGCTTATTTAATGCCAATGGACTTGCATTGATGGGTGAAAATCAGATTTGTCTAGTGCATGTATCTGATTCATTCGTTTACACTGTTAAGTCATATCCGATCTGTGCCGAAAAAATGTATTACATGCAGTGTAAATGCGGCTTATATTATTTATGATTTTAGGACTTCCTCGCGTAACACAAGCTTTAAAATTCTATAGCTGTATAATGTGATAAGCATTAAAGAAACCAGACATAAAACGTATATATTTATATACACATGTATGGGCAGCTTAAATAATGAGGTAGGAATCCGAGGCAAAGCAAAGTGAAGAAAGGACTGTAAACAAATATTATTTGAAACATTATTTGCATGAGCTTCAGCGTTCCACTTTAATGTCCACTGTCCAAACTAACAAAGCGCCTTCACCATACTTACTAAATGAGCCATAAATGTTAACCAAACTTGCTTAACAGATGTTTCAGAACATTAAACATAGCTACAAATGCTATAATTGTAGCTGTATAAATGTATTAGTATTCAGTTCAACTTAGCTACATTTCTAAAATTTTATTCAAATAGCATAGCAATGTGTATAATATATTGCTAAACTATTTATATAGACCAACCTTAACTGAGAACACGTTTATCACATGACTGTCAGGTGATTTGCATACCAGAGAGAAAGACGTTTGTATGTACATCGTAGGCAACAATGAATTTCTGAAAAAACTAATTTTAGCAACCAAAAGCATGATTTTTTTTGTTGGTAACAGTCAAATAAATAGCAGACTTTTTTTATTATTTAGGAAAATAAGGTCCTCAGTTATATAAAAGTCCTTCAGTTTTATAAAAGAAAGAATTTCGACACACCAGAATCCAAAAGTTCCCCTTAAGGAACCCATCTAAACTTGAAACACTTCGGGAACACCCTGTTATAATCTTTGCCTGAAGAATATGGAAAATCCGGCCAAACAGAAAGCATCACGTCATCAGTGCTATAGTAATGCTATATAAACACCAGCGCACCTTGGTAGGCTCTTTTTCTTCAGTGAGTCTGTGTATGTGTGTGTTAGAAAGAATTAAAAGATAAGAAATGCCAAAAGAGAGCAAACGATAAACAGAAAAAGATATAAGGTCGAAATTTAAGCAGTTAACTTATCTATGGCCTACATTTATCTCTGACACAGATAGCTGCCTCGGAGAGGAGCATTTGAAGAGCTGACATTGGTATTGTGAGCGCCTACCATTTCCTGTCTGGCTATCACAGTATCCCTAGGGCTTAGACCCTGCTGCTGCTTAAGCACAGCACAGACTGATGTCCCCAGGTAGGGGCTCCCAGGTGGACCTAGCGGGGGAAGTATGAGACAGGCCTTTTCCCGCTTCCCATTGGCGAGCTCCACAGGCCTTGATCTGGCTGAGGAAGTCCACTCTGCAGATTCTTCCTCCTAGAGAGAGACCCTCCATGCTGGAGTATCATCATGCTTTCCTGAGAATGATGAGATAGTGGAGGTTATACCATGGCCTTGCTTTAAGCTAAAAATAGAGTGGGCAGCCAGGACAAAGAGACATTTTTTCCAGCTGGACTACGTCTGACCCTAGATCTATGCCTGTTAAACCAGCCAATCAAGTGCCTGCAGATCAAAATGCTGACTCTAAAGCATGTTGCGTGTCAAATCAGATCTAATGACTGGTTTGTCACAATAGATCTCAAGGACGTGTACCTCCATATAGCCATCCTTCCCCAGCACAGGAAGTTCCTGAGGTTTGCTTTTGGGGGGCGAGGCATTCGAATACCTTTCATTCTCGCTCTGACACCCCGTACGTCCATGAAATGATTTTATGCTAAACTGGCTCTTAAATCCAGGGCATTCACTTAATAAACTGAATATACGAGTAGATTATACAGATGCAGTCACATCAGTAGGCGGTCTGGCATCAAGATGTCATTTTCGCACATATTTACGGGCCGGGGCTAAAGGTCAACACCAAAAAAAAGCATTCTCTTCCCAGGGAGTCGTCTGGGACTCAATGCAGGAACGACCATGAAGGATATAACAGATATTATCTTACAGTTATTAATAGAATATAATTATCAATGATTTCAGTAGACAGGCAGTGATTATATTATTTTATATATATATATATATATATATATATATATATATATATATATATATATATATATATATATATATATATATATTTACATTTACAGCAGCATTTGGAAGACACCCTTATCCAGAGCGACTTACATCTCAGGGGTCCATATATATATATATATATATATATATATATATATATATATATATATATATATATATATAGTGTATATATATATATATATATATATATATATATATATATATATATAGTGAAGACATTCAAGACAGTCGTTTCAACATTAACCGTGAGCAACACAGCTCGTCTGAAAGTCTACAGCTGTATAATTTTAAAGATATACACATATAAACACTCATATAATTACCATCCGGTTCGGTCGTTCGTGTGGTTAGAAAACTGACGTCAGGAACGGGAGTGAGGTGTAGTGAGATGAAATAAGGACCTTAGGCAAAAATACCTTAGAGATGTTTTTGCAAATAACTAGCGTCATTCCTAGTCCCGCCTTCTTTTCGAATGCCCAACCTGACCAAATCAGTTTCAGCACAATAGCCAAATGAGCCCTGAAGTTCCACCACATTAATAATTAAATTAGCTAATTCTAGTAGCATAAATGATGCTTCCTAATGTTTATATGGACAAACCTAAACTCAGAACATTGTTTGATGTTTATTACAAGAGCATCATGTAATTTGCAAATTCTTTGTGAATCCTATTAAAGAAATAACAACTTTTTTACCTCATTGTGAATAATATTGTAATTAAAGTTTTATGCCGCAGGATATTTCTTGTCCACGGTTAGTTATATTATAATCCTTTACATTTCTGGCAGAAACCTTTATTTAGAGCAATCTATATTTATTTTTATTTTTTTTTGTCCAACTGAGCAGTTAAGGCTTAAAGGGATGGGAATTGAACCATACTCGTCTAATCAGCTGTCCATGACCTCTAAGTTACTATTTTCCACATTTGATACAATAAGAGCAGTAAAAGGAGATCTTTTACTGACTAAATATACTTTTTTCTATAGGGGGGTTTCAAAAGGGGCAACCAGCAGAAAAAGTTTTTGAATCACTGGTTAAGTCAATAACAAATCACTTTTATTTTAATCGTTAATGGAATTTTACAAGCAAGAAAAAAAATCACAGGCAATAAACATATAATAGATGATTTAACAGGTATTGCAAAAATGTTTATGATATCTATCTATCTATCTATCTATCTATCTATCTAATAGAATAATATTATCAATTATTTTGTTTAAAAAGGAAGTGAAGTGCAAAAATGTTTATAATATCTATCTATCTATCTATCTATCTATCTATATATATATATATATATATATATAGATATATATATATAGATATCTATATATATATAGATATCTATATATCTATATATATATAGATATCTATATATATATAGATATATAGATATCTATATCTATAGATATAGATATCTATATATATAGATATCTATATCTATAGATATAGATATCTATATATATAGGCAAGAAAAAAACACAGGCCATAAACATATAATAGGTGATTTTACAGGTTCTGCGACATTGTTTATGATATTATCTCTCTGTCTGTCTGTCTGTCTGTTTGTCTAGCTATCTATCAGTTAACATATAATCTAATCAATAATTTTAGTTGAAATGCAGTGATAAATAGATAAAAGACATAAAGTCAGTTTTTTGGGATTTAAAACAATCAAAATACAATTAAAATCTATCTATCTATCTATCTAATAGAATAATATTATCAATTATTTTGTTTAGAAAGGAAGTGAAGTGCAAAAATGTTTATAATATCTATCTATCTATCTATCTATCTATCTATCTATATATATATATATATATATAGATAATATAGATATCTATATATATATAGATATATAGTCTATATATATAGAGATCTATATATATATATATATCTATATATATCTATATATATAGATATCTATATCTATAGATATCTATATATATAGATATCTATATCTATAGATATAGATATCTATATTTTATAGGCAAGAAAAAAACACAGGCCATAAACATATAATAGGTGATTTTACAGGTTCTGCGACATTGTTTATGATATTATCTCTCTGTCTGTCTGTCTGTCTGTTTGTCTAGCTATCTATCAGTTAACATATTATCTAATCAATAATTTTAGTTGAAATGCAGTGATAAATAGATAAAAGACATAAAGTCAGTTTTTGGGGATTTAAAACAATCAAAATACAATTAAAATCACCATCATTTTAAGTCGGATTAAGAGCTCGATGTTTGATTGTATGACTTTACATAATTACACGGTTACATAATGTTACATAATTTAATCACATTAAACCGATGTACACATTTCAATTACATCAATTCAACAATTCCTTTATAAACATCCACCTGATCATCCTTGTTGTTTCATCTCATCGGACGTCATTCTACGTTTCCTTGGGAGAAATTAGCTACACTTAACAGGATGACATTATTGTTAATATCCTGTAGAAGGATAATATAAGATATTAATATAAAGCTTTCAAATGTAGGTCGTATTTTTTATATTAAAACTGATATTTTTCTTACCATAATTTAATAAAAGCAAAGGAAGTTCATTTTCTCATTGCAGTCTCTGTTCTCCCAGACCTCATCTCCAGCTTTTAAGGCTCCGCAGTGGTAAGGTTTCATAGGGCATGAAGGCACAGAGGCCAGGTTACCCAGAGGATCCTTGTTCACCCAAAACCATGAACCATCCATGAAGCGCAAGCCTGTCCAAACTCGGGATGTGCTACTCGTCATGCTTGCCGATTTAGCCGAATTTAGTTCTTTGTCACTGGTCACGCTTATCAGGTCAGTGTAATGTGTTCTGCAGTACTGTAGTGCCTCTACCCAGGTCACCATCTTCTCCACCAAGACCATGTGAGGTGCCCATATATAGCAGAAGAACGGCATAAATTCCTTGCAGTCATAATCAGTCAACAGCATGTCGTTTATAGTCACACAGTGATAAAAGGGCAAATTCATTGGATAGCCCAACTTCCACACAGGTGTTCCAATAATGCTTCCATCAGACCATGTAGTGTAGATCGGATCGAACGAACCCTTACTGAGGCCGACCCAAGCATTCTCCATAAGATAATCTCGAACGTCTTTCTCAAACTTGAAATAATCCCATGGTGTGTTAACAGTCGACAGGTCTGTGTAATGCAACACGCAGTATTTCCGAGCAGCTTCCCAGCGCATCAACTCGTTTACGAAGATGTTTTTTCTCACTAGCTCACAAGTGGCTAACCCTACAAAAGCCACCAACAGAGGGACAACAGCAACAGACTTCATCTTTCGACGATATCGAATACCGATCTGAGCGAAGCTTTTAGATAAAACTCCTTCATAGGTTCTGTAAACAAATCGATTCAAACCAAGATGGACAACTTTGAATAATCTTCTAGGAAACCAACAATGCAAACGGTGGTCCGTTCGGGTTTCTCTTGACAACCTAACTGTCAATTTATAGTCTTTTATTTCCTTACGTGAATAAAATAAATGATTAAAATTATTTAAAAAAAAAGAAATGTGTGGAATTAAACTCTATATGACAGGGAATGTGTGTTGACAAACGTAAGAATTGAGGCGTAGCCTGTTTAGGCAAATATTCTTTACTAGTCGGAAAAATTTGTTTATTTCCCAAAATGTTGTGCTTTTACGTAAACAAAACACCAAATCTGGAAATGACTAAAGAAAAAAACTAAATAGAACCCTACTAAATAGAATTGTAATATATAGTGTGAGACCATCTTGAAAATCTATTGGGGGAAAAAAACGAGAGACATTTCTGCAGGCTTCCTGTATGTTGAGACGTTATTAAAACAAATTTCAAGATAAAAGTTTTACTACGAAGCTATTTTCAGTAGCGCGCCCCCTTCGGAGACCTTAATAGATTACCTAATCTGAAAATAGCATTGACACCCAAACCCACAACTTTATTCTCTTTCACTGGGTTTCGAAACTAAAAACACGATGTTGCACCATTTGTGTTGTTTTACCTACACAGCATTGAAAAAAAACATTATTATTTTATGTATTTAACATTATTATATCCGGGTGCCCCCTGGACTTGCTGATTGGGGCAGTGGTGGCTTAAATGGTTAAGGCACTGAGTTGTTCAATTCAATTTAATTCAGTTTTATTTGTTTAGCGCTTTTTACAATGGTGATTGTCACAAAGCAGCTTTACAATTGAAGAAATTATGAAACAGAATTAAACAGAAATCAGTTTGTCCCTGATGAGCAAGCCGGGGGCGACGGTGGCAAGGAAAAACTCCCTGAGATGAGATAGGAAGAAACCTTGAGAGGAACCAGACTCAACAGGGAACCCATCCTCATTTGGGTGAAAAACAGGTAGGTAGCAGGGATTATGTGGTTACATTGTGTGTGTGTGTGAAACAACTTTAATCATTAGTCCTTAGCGAGCAGCCGGAACGTCTTTATGGCGAAGTGGGTCGTCCTAGATCGCCCGGTGATGCAACATCCGCTGGGCAGGTCACAGGGAAGGGTCCCACAGGGGGAGGGTCGGGGAGGGGTCTGGACCACCGGCAGCTCCGTTGTGGCGTATGTAACTCAACAGTGAGAGAGAGAGAGAGAGAGAGAGAGAGAGAGAGAGAGAGAGAGAGAGAGAGAGAGAGAGAGAGAGAGAGAGAGGGAGAGAGAGAGAGAGAGAGAGAGAGGGAAAGGAAGGCAAAAAGAAGGAAAACAGTTAAGTGACAATGTAATCACACGGTTTGATTGTTGATCTAAAGACCAGGAAGATCTGGGTTCAAGCCCCACCACCCCAAGACTGAGTTGTTGATCTAAAGACCAGGAAGATCTGGGTTCAATCCAGCCACTGTTGGGTCCTTGGGCAAGACTCTTAACCCTTCCTGCTCCAGGGGTGCAGGGTCAGCTATGATACCCCAAGATGGGATATGCGAAGAAACAAATTTTACTGTAAAAACTACGTGACAAAATAAAGGCATTGACATTTACAAAACAAATAATCAGCATGGATTTTACCTTACATTACATTAAAAAACAAATGCTTTTAAATCATTATTTTTAGGGAGAGGGAGGACAACCCTCAGACAAGGTTTCTGCCAAATGTGGAGTAAGAAACAAATGGCGAAGCTTGTGTGACAGACAGAGACGTGGATTTGGTTAAAGGCAAATGTTTTACCTCATTGCACCAGCTTTTCAGCCATGCGTGTGTAAGACTACAGAACTGGAAATTAGCCTGAATTGAAAATCTGATTGTATGGAAAATAATAACAGGAATTAGAAGCAATAATGGCAGTGATTTATAGTGACTATTAATAATACTGTTATTATAATAAAAAATTAGTAAAATTGTTATTGTTAATAACATAATTAAATTTGTCAGTGTAAGGAAGAAAGCTTTATCGAGGCATATTTTTAATTTTCAGGTTGGAATTTTGTCCCTGATAGTAGTTCGTGGAATGGGTAATTATTATTTATTTATATATTTAAAATGTGTTATGTTCACGTTGGTAATGTGCCGTTTACCAGTGAGTCGGTTCATAGAGCCGAGTCTCAACATTTAACTGGGAATTTCATATTTTATCTTTTTTTTGTGTCCCGTGCATTATAAAAAATACTTTGATTAAAACCTTTTTGTAATAAGAACACTTTTTGAGCTTTACGCACTGCGTAGGAATTGAATCATGGAACCGAATCTTCGTAATAAAGCCGACACAACAGGTACAAAAAAATCTAACAAATACGTAATTTAAGGTGAATTTATTTCAATAAGCGATTTAAGACCAACAAATTTGGTCAAACTATATAAAAATGAGTTTAAAGCTTAACGCTGAGCTGAAACAAGTCATCCGATTCATGAACTACCATGTTAACTACTCCTGCGTTGTCGCTTTACGCTGACGTAATGACGTCACACAAATATAGGAAGTTATCCTGTTAACGGTATTTTTTTTCAATATCTCACTTGTTGTTTAATTCTCATTATATTCATTATTAATAGTGGTTTAAATGGACGTATAAGATACCTTGCTAGTCAGCCAACTGACCATGATATCAATAATTTGCTCTGTGTATTTTTAAACCGTTTTCGCGCGTTTTGTACGGTATAAAAACTACACGTCCCATAACCACCTGCCTTCAGTCAGGGGCTAATATTCGTTATTTTGCTTCCGTTATTAGTAATCGCTGATTTTACGTATATGAACACACACACAAAAAATGATTCAAAACAGCTAAATTTTTATGGGTATTTTTTATGGCGCTAACTAGCTAGCTAGCTAGCCAACTGACCGTTGTTCTACAAGTACCCCGGATGTCATAGCGTACTCTCATTTGGTCAAAACCAAACCCGGATATATAGTTATTCAGACTGAACTACAATTATAAATATATAAATATGTAAAAATACGTAACTATTTAACAAAATTGAGGGTTTTTTCCCCAAAAACATTCCTGCTGATGTGGTAATACAAAAGTAGAGTAACTGAACACCTTGTTTATTTAGCAGGCACGCATGCGCAGTCACACGCGTCAAGTTCTCATTTTCTTGAGTTTCAGTCAGAACTTCAGTCTAAGTTTGAAATTTTTTTTTTTAATTAATATTTTTTAAGTAATTAAATCAAGTGTTGAGTTTGTGTAGTAAAATTGTTAATTTTTTTTTAGCAAGTAAACTGCGGCTGAAAAAAAGGGACATGGATAAAGAGTTCAGTCCATTAGACTGCCTGCTGCCTACAGGTAAATATTAACAGTTATTATATTTCACAAAATAAATCATTAAAATGTAGATTCTGAGTAGTAAATGTTACAATAAAATACATAAATTACTTCAAAGCTTTTCTGTTAATGACTTCTGTTTGGGTTTAGAGTTTTGACAGTAACAAATTGACTCTTTATTCTCAAGATATTCTGATTTTATTCTCGTAATTTCAACTTGAAATTTAAAATATTGTGTGTTTATTCTCGTAATTTCGACTTTATTCTCAAAGTAATATGACTTTATTCCCGTAATTTCATCTCTTTCATCGAAATATTACAAATTTATTCTCATAATTTTGACCTTAATTTTAAGTATTTGAAAGACAAAGACCTTTTTTTTTTTCTAAAAAACACTGCATAAATGCCTCCTTACAGTTCCTTATTAACCCCTCCTGTTAATCTTTGTGTGAAATTTGACCCTCTCTGAAAGCTTTTCTGTAAGAAAAACGTGCCCTGTTTATTATTGTGCTTATTACATGGTAATTACAATAAAGTAAGCGTAATAACAGGAACATATTTGTCTTAGAAATGCAAATTTTAACTTTAAAATCGATCAAATATTCATGTGTTTTTTATTAATACATTACATTTTTTTACTGGAAAGTTGATTTGGTATAATAGAATTAAAACCTATTTGGTGTGTGTGTTGTTATAAGAATCGGTAATTAATCTTTTCTTATGAAAGCATGCATGGAATTGGTATCTTCCTCAGAAAACCATGACTGAGTAACATTTCACATCAATGATTGTCCAATAGCTTTACTTTAACTAGAAAGAACTCATGTTCAGCTGGATCCGGACAGCAAAATAAAGCTTAATAATATATTATTAATATTATTATTATTATTATTATAACACAGTTTATTCTTGTACTTGAAAAAATACACCTTCATTCACATAAGTTAAACTTTATTCTGAAAATATTACCACTTATTTTCCTAAATTTGACTTTATTTTTAAGGTATTATGAAGTTATTCTTTCAATTTCGACTTTATTTTTAAAATACTATGTTGATCTTGTAAATTTAACGATATTCTCAACTTATTATAATGTTATTCTTGTGATTTTAAATTAATTCTATTAATATTACTTCTATATGAATTATTACTTTATTCACGTTTTTTTACTTTAGTTTTAAAATGTATTTATTTTCGTAATTTCGACTTTATTCTTAAAGTATTATTACCCTATTCTCCTAATTCCCACTTTATTTTTAAAGTATTACCATTTCAGTCCTGTAATTTAGATGTTCTTTTTAAAATATTACCTCTTTATTCACATAATTTCGACTTTATTTTTAAAAATGTTAGGACTTATTTTCCTAAGTTTAACTTTATTTTGAAGGTATTATTATGTTATTCTTGTAATTTCGACTTCATTTTCAAAATATTGTGTAAATTCTTGTAATTTCGACTTTATTTTCAAAATATTATGGCTTTATTCCCATCAGTTTGATTTTATTCTTAAAATATCACAACCTTCTTTTAATAAATTTAACTTTATCATGACTTTATTGACATCATTTCAACTTTATTCTTAAAGTATCATGACTTAATTTCCATAATTTTCACTTCCTTCTCAAAATATCTAACGTGGCACTAAAACTTGTAAAAATCTTCTGGTGTGTTTTTTTTTTAACACTTATACCCCCAAAAACATGCCAATATGTTCCTTTTGTCACGTTGCCAAGAAACCTGGCAGTGCGACGACCTTCGTCCTAAAGTTGCCAAAATCTTATAAATAAAGTTGATGTGATATTAACTCAGTGTTACTCTTCAACTAAATCATTCTGTTTGATAGAGACAGCGTTGGAGTAAAAAGTGAAATTGTCTCTCTACTGTCCTAACGTCTTAAATGATAGTAAATGTGCACTAATTGCATATAAAACAGAATAAGTTTTAAAAATTAGCCCTCAAATGAATAATATGGAGGACACAGATGTTGCCTTATGACAGCAGGTGATTATTTCTCATTAAAAGCAGAAGAAAGCGTTAACCGATTGTAATTCTGCTTCAGGGATAATGTAACATCTGTAGAAGTTCTCAAATCTGAAGTAATGTGAATTTCTCATCTTCAGTAAGTCATTACTCCTGGAGCCCTCCTGAGGAGATGCTTCCGTTTATACACATATTTCTATGCATATTCATGTTTTTGAAGTGTGGGAGACAAAGAACCTAGAGGAACTTCAAAAATTAACCTCAGCTCGTGATCGGAGGCTGTGAAGCAACAGTGCTGCACTACCATGTCACCCCTTCAGTGTGGGTTAATTAGGGTTTTATTCTCGTCATTTCTTAGACTTTTTTCCACCAAAAGTTTGTTATCATAATTTTGACTTAATTCCTAAAATATTACAACTTTATTCTTGTAATTTCAACTTTATTTTCCAAAATATATTTATTTTATTCTTGTAATTTCAACTTTATTCTCATCATTTCGGCATTCTTCTCAAAATATTACAACATTATTGTGTATTTTGTGTATTTTTTTTTTTTGTATTTCTGTTTTTACCTAGCCTACAAAGGGCAATATGTTAAAAGCAATTACTACGACATTCTTCTCGATATATTACAACATTATTCTCGTAATTCCGACTTTATTCACAAAATATTACAACTTTATTCTAGTTATTTCAACTTTATTCTTATAATTGGGACTATGTTTTTAAAATATTACAACGGCAGGGTGGCTCAAATGGTTAAGGTGCTGAGTTGTTAATCTGAAGACCAGAAACATCTGGGTTCAAGCCCCACCTCCGGCAAGTCAACCACTGTTGGGTCCTTGAGCAAGACCCTTAACCCTTCCTGCTCTAGGGCGCGCTGTATCATAGCTGACCCTGCGCTCTGACCCCCAACTTACTAAGATGGGATATGCAAAAAAATGCATTTTTTTATTGGCTCTGTACATGAATATACTTTATTTTTGTAATTTTGATTTATTCTCAAAATATTTAGACTTTATTATCGAAATATTACAACTTTATTCTTGTTATTTATTTTTTCGCAAAATATTAAAACTTTATTCGTATAATTTTGACTGCATTTTTAAAATATAACAACTTTATTTTCATAATTTTAACTTTACTCTTAAAATATTTTGACTCTATTTTTTTGATTTAGACTTTTACCATGAAAATTCTAAAATTGGCAGGATTTTAATAGGGAAACTTTTTCCAGGAAAGATACACACATAATGAAGGGCTGGGCGATATGAGCTAAAATCCAAACCTTCATTGAACATTTTACCTTGAGCTCCTCAGGCATGTGTCATGTGAGAGTCATGTGACTTCACACACATTACTATGTTTTGAAGGGGAAAGGATAAGAAAAACAGAAAACAATTACATTGGTTAGGAGTTTAAAAATTCGGTGGAGGCTTGTTGTGAGTCCAGAATCTACAAACAATCTGCTGTAAAAAAAACCCCCATAAAAATATTGTATCTAAATAGAGACCTGATTGATTTCTGCTGTATCGTAAATTGCAATGTTTTTTTTTTTTTTCTTTTCCATTAGGCACCCAGAAGATTTGCCTGGTCATCCTAAATCAGCTGCTGGAACCTTACTTCCTGCATGCACTCTGGAATAAAGGTATTGATTTTCTGCGAATTAGCTACTGGAATTTGATTTCCTCCTTGTATTGCTTATTAGTGTCTTTTGATAAATGGCACAGAAAACAGACTAGAGCTCTGTGAAAGGTCACTCAGTGCTGATTAGGAAAACCATCAACCATCAGTTACAGGCTCAACCCCAGTCAGGGCAATTTACTGCTGTCTCATTGCTTAATTGTCAGTAGATAAAAAAATAAAGTGTATATGTATGATGACTATAGAGCTTTATAACACAGTGTTATAATAGAAGTGTTGACAGTAAGTCCAGCTGCAAGATTATAAACATGTCATTCAAAACCTACTTACAAACTATATAGTGGGCGGAATTAAGTATGCAAGGCAAGTAGTATGTCCGACTTCTTATTACGAGTAAAGTTTCCGAATGACCTACTTCTCCCGGCCAGATTCTGAAGTAGGCGTCCAGGGGACACTTGTGCCATCCCATGTTTCCGCTTAAGAGACGACTCGTCTTACCCCGAGATAGAAGACACCGGCAGCGTAGCCCTTTCTAAGAGCTTGAAGTATGTAAAGAAATAACTATGTTTGTTGTGGCCAAATGACACTTGATAGCAACATGGCAGATGTACTACGTCCGAATTGCATTTATAATACCCATGGGTAGGTCAGGAAGCACGTACGACAAAATAATAACGCATAATAAGTGTTGCAAGATACTTACAAACTATATAAATTAGGTGAATTTCATTTATACTACTCATGGGGAGGTCAGGTAGTGCGTACGACAAAAACGCAAACTTGTAGTATGCGATTTTAAGTATTATGCGATTTCTGTCGGAGCATTTCTCTTGTCAGGTATTTATTAAGACATTGAGAGCTTTAGGAAATTAGAAATATTTACCCAGTTCCGGGTTACACCAGGCGTGTAAAAAGCCGAATGCGTCCTGTGGATAAATTTCGATTGTATTTTTTTTTTTTTGTATTGCTGTTGTTACCTGGCCTACAAGGGGGACTATACTAGAAGCAATTACCACCTGGGACAATATATTAACATAAATGTTGCTGCAAAGTAAATGGTGATTATAAAACTCATTTTTGCTCTCTGAGATGCCTCCAAGTGCTCGTTTAAAAACATCTGAAAAATCTGAAGGTCTTGTTTTCTGTCACTAAAATTCTGTGTAGGTTATCTTAACCTTTGTATTGTCCTCGCATTAACATAAACATTGGCCCAGAGATGAATTTATGGGTTACACCAGGGGTGTCCAAAGTCAAAGTCCGTCCCACAGGCAAAATACACACTTTTACTTTGGACACCCCTGGTGTGACCCATAAATTCATGAATAAATTGCAAATGTATTGTGTCCCACCAGGCATAACTTACAAATCATGCAGTTTCTCAATGTCAACATAAGTGACAGCAACAAGTTTTGAGGTCAGACATAGGAGTGTAACATGAGTGACAAAAATTAATCATTCATATGCCTAGACCTTTGTTTAGCGCACAAGAATTTCTAAACGCCTGAAAGGGGAATAGAACCATCATTAGCTCAGAACAAATGCGTTTACTCTCAGACTGATCTCGAGTGCATGACCACTAAACCGTGCTGTGAGATTCCGCGAGAGAAGCGGTTGAGGTCTGGAGTAGCCTACAAACGAAAAAAGTGACGGTCATTTTAAACAGCACTGATATTTTTAAAAACACAAAAACATTTGTGTTAGAATACTTCAATCCACATCTCATTAATATTTATGATGGATTTACTGTAATAACACAAACTTTAACTGTGCTATTGTGGCAGAAATGTAGGAATTTTATATCGAATTTTATCATATTATTAACGTAGACAATTTACAGATGTTTTCTTTATAAGCAGATGTTTTTTATAAGCAATTTTGTTTATTTATATAGTACTATATATATATATATATATATATATATATATATATATATATATATATATATATATAAATTCAAAGCGTCTGGGCCCCCAGGTGCGTCTACAACATTAAATCTGGCCTCCATTTAAAAAAGTTTGGTCACTTAATGTTCATTTACATAAAATATACATAAAAATAACACCATAATTGTAATAATAAAAACTTTCCACTTGGGATAGACGGTAGCTCAGTAATTAAGGTGTTGGACTGCTTTGACCAGAATATTTGGGTTTGATTCCCAGCAACACCAAGTTACACCTGTTGGGCTTCTGAGCAAGGCCCTTAACCCCTAAAATAAATGTAAGTCACTCTGGATAAAAATGTTTTGTTAATGTATGACTGTAATTGTAACTTGGACCCAAAGTCAATAGAAAAGTTCAAACGGGGAAAAAACAAACATTTCCTAATGAAAGTCAACAATGTCCTGACTCATTTTATTATAAAGTTGTTTTCCCTGATTCCATTAAAAAAGAAAAACAAAGTATGGATTAATATATATAATATTTGATTAATATTATAGATTTATTATTAGATTTTAGTAATTCCATAAGCATTAATGAAGGAGCTTCTTGACAAGTTTCTTTTTTTAGTCACAAGTCATTGGTTAGTCATTTAGTTGAACTAAAAAAAAGGGCAAAGTTTTATATCGGTACTTATATCAGCTCTAGCATAAGTCGGCACCGGATCTAGCTGTCCTGCTCTGTTCTGTACCGTATCGTACTATAAATTCAATTTTAATCACTCGCTAATTGTTATCAACAAATCTTCAATTTTATCTCATGAATTTCAACTCGTCTTTATAAAAACTGTGTCTGAGAGTAGCCGTGTCGCTTTAGCGAGGACTCTGTGGAAGTGCAGGAAGTTGTGAGATTAAGTGTGTGTGTGATTTTGAGAGAAGACAGCAGTTCTCCAGATGGCTGTCTTGAAGGGACAGTAGCATGGCGCTCCACCTCTCTCTAAACAAACCTGGAAATGAATTCCTTTGTGGATTCCCCACCACATCTGACTGCTCTAACGGAGCGAACGATCAAAGCTGAGTGGTTCTCGGTGATGCCTGCTGAGTTTAGAGAAGTTTCTCTTTTAACTTCCTGTCTAGAGGGAATTAATGCTTTATACAAAGACCAATGCCAATACTACAGTTTAGGGACACACAAGTGTGCGGATAAATGTTTAGTCTCATGAGATTTCCTCATTGGTGACCCTGCAAAGAATTAGAAATGTAATTTAATGAATTTTTCTCGTTTCCTAAAAATAAAATTTTTTATCTGTTATCATTGCTTTTATATACCACATGGTTACAATAAAAGTACAATAAAAAGACCAAAACGCGACATGTTTTGTACCTTGACTAAGTATATTACATGTAAAATTATCTGTTCTATGTATTCGTACTCTAAAAAGTACTACTAATTAAAGCTAATTAAAGACACACCCCATAAACCCAACCAGGAAGCGATGCCGACTCATACTCGGATTTTGCCCTTTGCTTCTGTTGTGATTGTCTTTCATTTTGGCATGAAATCCACCCCCAGGCTCCTCTCTGAACTCTCAGAGTTAGATAATATCCGCCTTGATCTTACCTCCATTCCTCTTTGTCATTTTGGACTGTGCTGATTTAAAGAGCAACCGGTCAGGTTTTTATTTTCACTGTCAGTGAGCGTAAAATTACAGGAAGCCGGATATGCCACCAGAACGACCGCATCAAACAATGAATTTTTGCGTAATGATGCTGAAGAAACAGAGAGTAAGCACTTCATCGGGATGATGGAATGCATGCGCAGGTATCCGAAATAATATCGAAGCTTTAGTGAATAAACACCGTCCTGTTTTCTATAGGGCGGATTGACAAGGCTAAAAGGAAGAGCTAACAGAATATGATAATATTCGAGGTTTATTATATAACAATATTTTTCCTGTCAATGTTTTTCCTGTTTCTGGAAAGACTGGTTGCCGTCTATAAGCAACCAAAATTGCGGGACTGGGCAAATGCCACAGAGCTTTTATGGTTTGTGCCCTAAGAGGCAGTTTACACATGATGCCTTAAAAGGAGTGGAAAACGCCAGGAGCACCAATATTTCCTTCTTTTTATATGTCGTTGCTAACCAATCATATGTCGTTGCTAACCAATCATTAGCTATGCTGTTCATTACAAGAAGAAAATTTCAGCTATGGATTTTAACCCTTGTTGTAACTTTACTACAAAATATATTTACGAAGAAAAGAAAAAAAAAACAATGATTAGCTGCTCTTCTAATTTACTGCCGAGGTTCCAGTTAAGTTGATTGGTTGGTTCTTGTCACATGACCCGTAGTGACCTTGCGGCATTCTTAAATGTCAAGATGTTGTCATCTCGCTGCGGCACAGACGTGTCCGGCAAACACGAACGCGGCGCACCGCACACACGCCGCGACCATGTCGCTCTCGATTTGCGTGCACTCGTTGTGTGTCTACGTATAAAATAACAAACTCGACATGATAAAAAGACGATATGTAAACGGCGGCTTGGACTTTCAGTGTAGGTTCTGTATTTTTACCTCTGTAAAAGGTAACGCCTTTAAATTTGATATGTTTTTAAGTAAAAAGGTGATGAGCTGCAGCTTAGATGATCTAACACAGTCTGTGATGCGTGTTCCAGCTGTGATCCGAGCATGTGCAGATGGAGGAGCCAACCATCTTTACCGACTGACTGAGGGCCGCAGAGAGAGGTAGGAGGAGTTACACTTCACATTCGCTTTTTTTTTTTTCTTTATACACATGCATTTTTAGGAAGAGTTACTGTTATTTAAGGATTAATGTATTTAAATACTGGGCGGAAAGAAGGTCCGGGGTTTGATTCCCGTGCTTGTGTGGGTTTACTCCGGGTTCTCCGGTTTCCTCCAAAAGTCCAAAAACATGTGCGTTAGATTGTTTATTGATTCTAAATTGCCCATGGGAAGGAGTGTGAGTGTGTGTGGCCCTGTGATGGACTAGTGACCTGTCCAGGGTGTCCTCTCCTGCCTTTTACCCTTTTAGAGACGGCTGGGATAGACTCCAGTAGATCCCTGTGACCCCGACTATTCTAGGGCATTATTAAAGACTTGATATGAGGATTAATGTTAAAGCCTAAGCACCACCAAGCTGCCAGTGTTAGTCTCTTAAGCATGGTCCTCAACCCTCATTGCTCCAAGAGCAAGACTCTGTTCTCTGACCCCACCCTCATTTCCCAAAGTTAGAATATGCGAAGGCAAGAATTTCGGCTATGCAGTAATGTGTGGCATTTTGAAAAAAAAAAAACCCGTATCCAGACAGACCTTTATTTATCTTATCTTTATGTATCTTTATTTATCAGTGGCAGCTTGGAGGTGTTGAGAATTGAACCCCTGATCTTCCTATCAGCAATCCAACATCACTGAGCTGCCACTTGATTTCAAAACAACATGAGCTTCACGCATGATCGCTCTAATTATAAACCGATTGGAAGCCTTTGCTTTTTTCAATAATAATTTCTTAAAGAATTTTTTGTGGTCCTCCACCATCCATCAGGTCAATTTTACCTGCCAAAGATGTAAACCCGTGAAGGCTTCGTCATCAGCCCAAGTTCCCGAGAGCTGCCGCATACGTACCGTCATTTTTTTTTCCCTTCATATTTAATGTATGCCGTCTGCGCCGTCAGGGGGAACTTGTCAGACTGCGATCGAGTTTGATGTGATTGTATCTGTCTTAAGAACAATCAAAAGCTCCTGAGAGATGTGGAATTGGTGGTTTAAGGAAATAGGAGTTTGGAAAAAAAAAAAAAAAGGACTTCTGGCTAAATTGCGGTGTTTTTTTTTTTTTTTTTTTTTTTTTTTTTTTTTTTTTAAGGAAAGCGTAATCAAAAAGAGGCGAGATCAGCCAGGTCTGTTGAGCGCGCAGAACACGGCTGATTGTGCTTGTAAATCAGGCTGCTCACTTCACACATCTTGTTGATTTGTTTCTTTCATCGGAAAGTTGTTACGGTATTTCTAAGTACTCGGTGACCTTTTTGAGCGGCTGTGGTGATTAGGACCGCGCTGAGTGCTGTGCTTCGGTGTGTGTTTATTAGGGATAAAGGAGCTTATTCACTCTTTAGACTTTACAGGAAGATTTTGTAGATAATAAAAACGTTTACAAGATAAAAGACTGACCTGGAACCGGTTATTATCTGAAAATAAAATGGTGTCAGTAATCTTTTATTGTTTAGGCACATGAATATGACTGGAGAAGGAGCTATAACTGAGCCAGATGTTCAGATTAGGATCTTGACCATAACTAAGACAGATGTTCAGATTAGGATCTTGTTTGTAACTAAAACAGATGTTCAGGAGAACCTGATTATAACTGTACCGGTTTTTCCTTAAATAAGAATATAGTTTAGCCAAATGTTCAGATTGAGATCTTGACCATAACTGAGCTAAATGCATAACTGAGCCAGATGTTCAGATTAGGATCTTGACCATAACTAAGACAGATGTTCAGATTAGGATCTTGTTTGTAACTAAAACAGATGTGCGGATAAGGATCTTGTGCTTACCTAAAACAGATGTTCAGATTAGGATCTTGTGCTTAACTAAGACAGGTGTTTAGAAGAACCTGACTCTAACTGTGCCAGTTTCTTCTCAAATAAGAATCGTGTGCATGATTTAGCCAGTTGTTTAGATTAGGATCTTGTGCATAATTAACACAGATGTTCAGATTAAGATCTCGGCTATGACTAAGCCAAACGCATAACTGGGCCTAATCTTTGGATTAGGTCTTTATCTATAACTAAACTAGATCTTCTGATTAAAATGGTGTTCTTGAGTGGGCACCTGTTTATTTTAGGATCTTGTGTGGAACTGAGCTAGATGATTAGATTAGGATTTTAAACATAACTGAGCCAGATGTTTAGGTAAGAACTTGTGCATAATTTAGCCAGTGTCTTAGCTCATGTGCGTAACTGGGCCAGTTGTTCAGATTTGGATGTTCTAGTAACTGAGCCAGATGTTTAGTTAGACCTGTATTCTTGGGTGAGTCAGTTGTTTAAATTAGGATCTTGTAAAGATTTGAGCCAGATGTTTAGTTTATAATTGTGTCTTTGAGTGAGTCCAATGTTCAAATTAGGATCAGATTAGAATTGTGTTCTTAAAAGAGTCAGGTGTACAGATCAAGAACCCGATTTTAACTGGGCCAGATGCTTAGATAAGAATCTTGTTTATAACCGAGGCAGATAAGAATAGTGTCCTTAAGTGAGCACCTGTTTAAATTAGGATTTTGACCATAACTAAAACAGATGTTCAGATTAGGATTTTGACCATAACTGAGCCAGGTGTTCAAATTAGAATCTTTGCCTTTGAGCCAAATAAATCAAATGTTTAGGTAAGAATCTTGTCCATAATTAATCCAGTTGTTTAGATCAGGATGTGAATAAATAAGCCAGATGTTCAGATTAAGACATTGACTATAACTGAAACAAGTAGGACAGTTGATCAATTTAGGATTTGGTGATGGTAGTGGTTGGGAGGTGGTAGTGCAGTAGTTAAAGTGTTGGACTGCTAATTTGAAGCTCGGGGTTCGATTCCCAGCACTACCAAGTTGCCACTGCTGGGCCCCTGAGCAAGGCCCCTTCACCCCCAATTAAAAGAGATAAATAGTCAGATGGCGTGATAAAAGCGTCTGCTAGAATTATGTCAGTTTGATCTAAAAAAGTCACGAGCGAGCTTAAGTTTCATTCTTTGTTCTGCAGCAAACCGCATGAGACACGACAGGTGTTTAGCTCTCGAGCCGATTTCGGTCCCTAACTCTTGCACTGGCTGCGCTCTGTAATCGCAATTTGGGTTGCGCCAGTCAAAATGAATCTTATTTACAGCGGCCCAAGCTTTCCCATTACTCTTATCACTTTAAGTGACACTTTCATTTGAATGGGAGAACGACATGTTCGGGTCGCAATTGGACATTTGGTGGCGAAATGTTTCATGTGTGAGGGAGATGTCAGGAAGTAAAGTCTCTGTTCACTCCACTTTAAAGAGCCTGCTGACTTTTCCGGGCTGGAGCTTATTGATCAATTCTCCAGGGTGAAACACAGAGCCAGGGGTTTTTACAACGATCTAACTATACCATTCCGGAGCAAAAGCAGACGCCCGGTGGGAAATCAGAGTTATTTACCCCATGAAACAGAGCTTATTTGTTCTGAATTAATCAGTCTGGTATGAGGACATACAGGATTTTAGACTAGGTAAAACACATTTCCACCTGTGTGCAGATCAAATCCCACCCCGTAATATTTGAGTTAAGATGACTAATGTTGAAAATACAGTTATTCAGATTGATAGCTATTAGTAGACTTACAGTTACAGTCTCTTTTTTTAACCATCTGTGCAGTTGAAGGATAAGGGCCGTGTTCAGGGGCCCAACAGTTGCAGCTTGGTGGTGCTGGGAATTGAACCCATGATCTTCTAAATAGGTACACACAGATACGGAGTTGTATCTTATTGCGTGTGTGGGGTATAAAATACAACGGAATTCAATCGGCGGTCTTGCCCTTGATTTCGATCTCGATTTGCACCGCCGTTCGATACTGTTTCTAGGTCAGGGGTCGGCAGCCTGCGGCTCCACAGCCGCATGTGGATCTTTCGTCTCGTGGCTACGACTACATGTAGCTTTGGAAAAAATACTGAGAATAAATACTGAGTGTTTAATTAAAATTTAGATTATTTTATTTGGTTATTTTTTTTTTTTATAATTCTGAATTTGAAGACGATGATGATCTAAAATTTGCTTCACAACCCCCGGCACGCGGGACATGGAATCTTATTTCGACATTTATATGCTTAAAAAAAGGATGCATTCGGAGTCCTGTTGATCTTCGGAACCAGATACGTATGTAATGTAAAAAAAAAAATATATATATATAGGTCATCCCAGCATTTTTTCAAAATATCTTTTCTTGCATGCAGACATGAAATGTCTTTTTCGCTAATTTTATAAATGCAACACACATAATCGTTTTTTAGATTCGTCAAACGGGCTCCCGATGTTCTTTTTTTCTGTAGGAAACTGATGAGGTGATTGGCAGGTCTGGTCTTGTCCTATACTGTCTAACCTACTTTCAGATAATAAAGAATATAATGAAAAATCATCTAATTTTATTGTTTTTTTTTTTTCCTTCACCTCTCTCTCATTCTGTCTATCAGTTTTCTACCAGATTATATCAGCGGAGACTTTGACTCAATTACACCCGAGGTCAAGAGTTTCTACTCCGAAAAGGTATCTGTTCTCCAAATTCGAATACAAACTTTGAACAAGCTGACTTTTATTTTCCTTCGCTACAAAAACCGCCACAATTTCTTTTACGAAAGGCTTCAGTTCGGAGAAAAAACACTCCACCTTTGACGCAGACACAAAGCTTAAAGCATTTGTTAGAATAATAGGCATGCAAAGGCTCTCCTCTCCCGACTGTCAGAAGCAGGGTTCTGTAATCCCTGCTGCGATTGTGCAGTCACCTGGATCACCGCATGACGACGCATCTATTCAGGCAGAACAGAGAACGGCGAGACTCGATGTTCCCTACGGTCCTTTCTGACACGTAGAAGAGCCTGAAAGAAGAGATGTCATTTATTAAAAAAAAAAAAAACACTGACAGTGATTTGATCTTTGTGAAGTTTTATCAACTTTATGAATGTATTATAACCCTGAATATTTAAATATAAGCCTCAGACGTTTATATTAAATTATTTACATTTAACACTCGCTATTCCTAAAGATTCATCTTCCTTCTGTCTCTCTCTTTTTTTTTCCGTCTCTTTCGCGTAAATCAGAAGTGCCAGATGATTTTAACCGCCGATCAGGATCTGACCGACTTCACTAAGTGCTTGAGCCTCATGCTGGAGGAGATCGAGAAGCGAAGCGTGCAGGTACGTCTCACTCGACAACTCGCCTCGACGTGCAAATTTATAAATCTGACAGGTTACAAGCAGCTTTGTGGGGGTTTTTTTTTCTAGATTCGGGGAAACAAAATCATTCGGTATCCAACATAGCTTTCACTGTAATACGCAATTAGATTCGATTAGATTAGATTCAACTTTATTGTCATTGTGCAAGGTACATATACAGAGCCAATGAAATTTACATTTAGAGTATTTGGTAGACGTCCTTATCTAGAGCGACTTACATTTATCTCATTTATACAACTGAGCAATTAGGGGTTAAGGGCCTTGCTTAGGGGCCCAGCAGTGGTAGCCTAATAAAGCTAGTGGAGGAAAAGTGAAGATACAGTGGTGTACAGAGACCCGGTTCTGGTTAGAACACAGTGTCGTGGTTCACTGGTTGTGGTTTGGCCCATGTTGGACTGCCATGTTCTGCATGCAAGCATGTATTTACACAGCAGAAGAATTAGAAAAAAAATGTAGATTTACAATCAATTTTGGAATTTGATCAAGACACCGAGAATCGGATCGTAAAGTATCTAAATACCCCCCCACACACACCCCAAACACACATGTGTAATTATTTATTGTAAGATTATTGCACAAAATGAGGTCTGAAATGAATCAATTTTTTTGTTTATACTCATTACTATTACTGCTATTTTTTTTACGTGTTTTTATTTATTTATTTTTCCTTCGGCCCCTTGATGGAGTTTCTTGGAATATTTTTGCTATATTAATTGGTTAGTAATAAGAGTCTCGCAAATGGTGTATTTGGACAATAATAATTAGGTTAATAATAAAATAAATTTGTAAAAAATGTAGCTATACAATGTTCATATTAACCGTAAATAAATAGACAAAAGTATAATGCAAAATCTGTTTTTTCTGTTTCATTATTTTGCCTTATTTTATTGTATTGATGCCTGATTCATTCAAAGAAACTGGAATGTTTATTCTCTGTCTAAGAAAAAAGGCAGACAGAAAAATCCGCCTCATCCTACATTCCCTTTTTAATCTATCATGTGCGAAACGTATCTAAACTAAGGTTGAAACACTAAGGTTCAAAACCACTTCCCTGTAGCAGGTTGCATCTATCGCAGTCAGTGAAGGTCTAAAGGAAAATAAGCTGCGGTAAAACCCGGTGGCCTCACATTCCGATTTGTAATTCAGATTCGGAGTCATTTCCCCAAATGTCAACGTAATTATCCCGCCACTGTAATGCTTACAATTTAGGTGTCAAGGTCTCGTAATAGTTGGCTTAGAGAATGAGCTTTTAGAGAGGTCGGAATTCATAAGCATCAGTCACGAGGGTTGGGTTTGGATGAAATAATTACGGAGCTTCTGCCAAGCTGATCATTTTTTACCTTATTTCACAATCACAGTCACACCCACACAGTGCTTTGGAATAGAAAGGGAATCAGTGCCTAATGCGCTACAGGACAGGAGGTTCTGATTGAAACCATGGTCTTCATTAATAACCTTTTTTTTTTTTTTTTTTTGCAGGTGGACACTATCGTCACGCTGGGAGGCTTAGGTGGCCGATTCGATCAGACCATGGCTACAGTGGAGACGCTTTTCCACATTCAAAAGATGTCCGAGATCCCTGTGGTGGTCATCCAGGGTTCCTCTCTGGCCTGTCTGCTCCGAGAGGTAATCTCTTCTCATAGCCATACTTGTATGCTTGTAGCTTAGCGTTTTGGCTAACACAGAGAAAATCCAGAGCATTTTTTTTAGCTGTGAAGGATTTCTAACTGCCTCTAAAACCATCAACAAAACCACAAGGCATTCGGTCTTGAGCTATCGAGAGGTCTTTGCAATTTCAGTCAGCCTGAGGGAGCATTCCTACGCTACGGTTCCCAGGTTAGCAAAAAAACAGATTTTGTGAAAAAAATGCCAGTCTTACTATATTCACAATCCACTAACTGAGTTTCTAATCCAAGTGCAGTTTATATGATTAAAGTAATACAAAACACTAAACATAGACTAGACTAGACCAGACTAAACTAGAATCGACTAGACTAGACTAGACTCGACCAGACTAAACTAGAATCGACTTGACTTGACTTGACTTGACTTGACTTGACTCAACTACACTACACTACACTACACTACACTACACAACACTGCACTACATCGCAAATATAAACTCACCCAACAGCCGTACAGGGGACAATATCTCACAAAAACACAAGGCAACAAATAGGCATTATGAACACTAAACTAAACCGGGAAACATAAACCAAACGAGACACACCTAAACACAATTAGCGAACAATTGTCCAATGACAGGACGGAAAGACTTACATGACACGACAAACAAACACTAAGCACATCGACTAAAACATAAACAAAGAGAGTCTTTCCGTTGCCCTTTCAGTGGCCGGAGGGGCAAAGCACTCGGCATGCCTAAACCGAGTCCTGACAACCTAGTACAGGATTCATCAATACCAAAATGATTTAAATGTAAAATCATGTAAAAAAAAAAATGACTATTATTTTCCAAAAAGTGATAAACAATCTGTAGTGGACATTTTGTTTTTATAAACTTTTGTTTTTCTTTAATTTTTAATTTCTGCTGGACATCCTGGGCTTTATTAGCAACGTCGTTCGATCGGCTGGGATGTCAAGAACTACTTCTTACACTGCTTTCAAAATGGTCTCCATAAGAACTTTTTCCAGACTAAAATGGTCCACTACAATAAAATTACCATCGTTAATAAAAAATAACGATAAAAATAACAAAACAAACCCTCCAATTCGTCTAATATTTTAAACACGAAAGGACCAGGAAATCACTCACTGGGATTCAGGGGGATATAGCAGTTTTTGTGTGTGTTTTTTTTAGCTATTATTATTAAACCTGAAATAACTATAAAATGTAATGATGTTTTGTATCCGAATATTTTCATCAGAAGAATACTTTACTTGCTGCCTCGCAAATGTTTTAGAATTCAAAAAAAAAACTTATTTTCTAATCACCTGTAGTTATTTATAAACCTATGCTTTCGCACAGACTTTGACACTATCGTTAAATTTAATTCCCATCAGTTCACAGATAAGTACGTGAATCATGGTTGTACGCCAAGTCTTATTTCAAAGGTGGTAATTAGATTGATGCCATAGAATATCTCAACGGTTTTTTAGCGTCTTCGCATGCACATGACGCGATACACATTTAGCTTTTGTGCTAATTGCGAAGGTTACTTAAAAAATGTAGCACTTGGGAGCGTTAAACGTCGGGAGCCCCATTGCACTGCTGATAAAGTCACGCAGTTTCGATACTCGACAGTTTGCTAAAAGTTGGTGGATGAATTACTGGTGGTTTTATGGTGTAAATATTCTTTGAACTCATGAAGTAATGATGTCAGTTGATGTGTGATAAGACTAAAAGTTAATCAAAATAGACAAAGTATTAAGTATTATTAATTAAATTACCTGGCTGAACTTTTCGGGGTCCCCAGTCCCGCTGGTCTGCGGACCAGTACCAGGTCCATGAATCATTCCGCACTTGATGCAATTTTTAATGCATCAGCAAAACAAAATAACCCTTGAAAAAAAAAATAATAATTAGGGAGATTTTTTTCAGGAATTAATGAGCAGGGACAGCAGAAAGGGTTACAGACTGCCAGTGCTGCGGTGTAGTGGGTTAAGGCACCGGCACCCGCATTCACAATTGCACTCCAGCGGCCCGGGTTTGATTACAGCTCTGGTCATTTCTGGTCCCACCCTTCTTTCTTAATCTCCCACATTTGTTATTGGAACCCCTGTGCCTCTACCCGATCCGTGGAAAAATTTTCATGGATGAGAGCGGTCCCTGGTACAAAAACGTTTTGGAACCACCACTTGTTGTTGTAGCTAAAGTATAAGATTAGCACTGCGAAGATCTTAACCGATGTGTGTGGAACTGTAGGACCAAGCAGAAGCAGAAGACTTGTGTATTATCACTATTTCTTGTGTATATGTGTGCTTTTCTCTCAGGACAGGAAGCACCGGCTGAATGTGAACACAGGTTTGGAGGCTGAGTGGTGCGGTTTAATCCCAGTGGGCGGTCCCTGCCTCACCAGCACCTCGGGGCTTAAATGGAACCTGGGTGAGGGTTTCACACACACACACACACACACAGACATTTTATTCATCATAGACCACAACAAACACTTTTTTTTATAAAAGTAACACATTCTTGCATACCACAATTGAGGAAAAATATATTTATAGGATATAAAACCTACAGAATTCTGGGAACACCTACATGGTTCATGAGTACAAACTGTTTTTATGCAATCCGTGTGCGTTGCTTAGCACTACATCATGACAAGACTTATTATTGCACAGGCGCCAACGTTCCTTATTCAGCCTTTCACTTCTTATAAAAAACTAGGGTTACCTCTGACCCAACCATGTGAGGGAGGCGACTCACAAAATCCCACACAGGAAAAGGAATGGTAGCAGAAAGTGGTAGCACAGTGGTAAAGGTGTTAGACTGCTAATTGAGTGATCGGGGTTTGATTCCTGGCACCAGCAAATACTACCAAGCTGCCACTATGTGGCCCCTTAGCAAAGACCCTTAACCCCCCAATTATCCCTCAGTTGTATAAAAGAGATAAATGGAAGTCACTCTGAAATGTGTGTAAATGTGCATTTTGAAAATGACCTTTAACGATGGGTGCTTTGTTTAGTTTATATTTTACAAATGATATTTTTGTGCTTAAAGAAGCCATTTTTTTTGGTTCAATAATAAAGAATAAAATCGTTTTTTGACCGGTTTGATCATCTAAATGAAAATCTAATGTATCTATATGCAGTTTATGTCTAATATAAAAGAGCCGGAAGTGTGAAATCTAAAATAAACCGATCAATAGAGCGAAATCTTATTACCAAATCATAAAAAAAAATAAAAATAGAAAAAAAAATAGCTTCTAAAAAATAGAAACCGTTATAATAATAATAATAATAATAATAATAGCACCTTTTAAAAAAAAATCAATGCTACTGAGACAGACAGATTACCGTTTTCTGCTTGTATCAACAAATCGTAAAATGTCTTTCCAAGCTTTTAAATGGAACTTTGAAAAAAAAAAAAAAAATTGAAGCTGACATCAGGACTAAAAGCACATTAGACATCGATTTAAATCTGCCGTTTCTGACATCCTGTATTCAGGTGTACAAATATTTTATCTCGAGCATCAGCCACTTTACTTTCAGAGGCCCCAAAATTCATTTCTGAGCAATAAAGAGAAAGAGAGAGAAAGAGAGAGAGAAAAAACACTTCAGCTGCACCGTTCAAGGTTCCTGTCAGTGTTCATTGTGTGTGAGACGACAACCAAGGCGAAAGACGCGTAGGTCGTCCTCGGTGTATTAAGAAGACATAGTATACATAGTATAGTAAGAAGACATATAGTAATAAGACATAGTATAGTAAGAAGACATATAGTAATAAGACATGGTATAGTAAGAAGACATATAGTAAAAAGACATAATAGTAAAAAGACATAGTATACTTAGTAGACATAGTATAGTAAGAAGACATATAGTAAAAAGACAGTATACTTAGTAGACATAGTATAGTAGAGATGTAAAAAAGCGTTTAGATATGATGGGTGTTTTAGGGAAGATTCGACAGGTCGTTCAAAACACTGGTTTCACTTTTTTTTTCAGAACTCAGTCCAACAATGTTGTCAAAAGCATTTTTTATATAAATCTGCACTATAATATTGTAATATATATAATATAATATATTATATATTTTTTAATAGATAATCAGGTGCTGGAATTCGGGAAGCTTGTCAGCACATCCAACACATATGAAAAGCTCGAGGGCAAAAAGAGGAAACCTGTGACCATCAGCACAGACCGACCTCTTCTATGGACGATGGGTGTCAAAACTGAGTAAACTAATGAATAGGAAGTATCCATACACACGTCTTATCCATAATTTTCGTAATTTTTTTATAACTAAATGGGAAAAAAAAAAATGGACAATTCACAATTTTTTTTTTTAGATTTATTAAAACAAACCAAAAAACATTTAATCTACAAGTCAACCACAGTCACTTCCAGTCCATTGTTCAATGCTTCCGATGATCCATAGAGGGTTGGGAGGGGGTGGATTTAACCCCCGCTGAGAAAAGAAAAAAAAAAAAAAAAAAAAATCATCAAGCTCACAGATCAGAGTCATGCAAGACTTTCTTCACCTTATTAAGGTACAGCTGTGACCCTCACTAAAGCTCTAGGATCATATAATGAATCATGTTCCTGTATAATAATAATAATAATAATAATAATAATAATAATACCACACTATTTAAAGCAGCTGAGCTTTAATATTAACATTTATAAATCTTGCCTATTTTTCAGTGTTAAATAATTATTGAAGCACAACCTTTTTCCAACAAACCTTTATATAATATACTGTGAAAATGTATACTGATAGTTTTGTTCTGAACATCACCCATGTTTATGTTAAGACTAGCAAGCAATCAGATGCTTCTAGTTTGTGGACACCTGACCATCACACCCGTCTGTGGGTCTTAAAAAAAATATTTTATTTTGTCACATATACATTTTTTACAGCACAGTGGAATTTGTTTCTTCGCATATCCCGTCCTAGTACGGTTGGATCAAAGCGCAGGGTCGGCTATGATACAGAACCCCCTGGAGCAGGAAGAGTTTAGGGTCTTGCTCAAGGACCCAACAGTGGCTGACTGGCAGTGGTGGGGCTTGAACCCACGTCTTTAGTTTAACAATTTAGCACCTTAACCATTTGAGTCACCACTGCCCTTATGCTAGTAAGGCCATGTTCTTTGGACGACTAAAAAGACCTGCCGCCACCACCGCCAGTCAGCCACCATTGTAGATTGTCATCTACAGTAAAAAAAAAAATGGCCGGCTCAAATAGTTAGGGTCAAAATTTAAAGTTGGGTATGATACAGCGCCCCTGGAGCAGGAGGGGTTAAGGATCTTGCTTAAGGACTTTCTAAGCTGGGGTATACAAAGAAAAATTTTGTGACTGTGATTTAGAGTGTATGTGACAAATTTACATTTGGAAGAACTGGAGTGTCCTGTACAGAACCCTGACTCTAACTCAACCCCATTAAACACTTTTGGGATGAAGTGAAACTGGAAGAAAGCCTACCCAGAACAGGGGGGTTATTTTAACAAAGAATGGGGGGGGGGGGGGGGGGGGGGGGGGGGGGGGGGGGGGGGGGGGGGGGCACATCAGACATCATGAATGAGTGTTTATTCAGGTGTCCACATACCCTATTTACCAGAAGGTTTTACCCTGTGTTTTATAATGCATCTATTACACTGTTGAGTATTTATAAATGCAGAGAATTGTAATAAATATGAATAAATACAGCCGGTCTGTTCTGTAGGTTCTGTAGTTAGTGGACGACTTACACAATGATGTTGTTGATGGGGATGTGGATGAGTTTAACGAAGAATCCGATAAAGCCCATGATGGCGAACCCGATCGCTGTGGCCATTGCAATCTTCTGAAATTCTACAAAACAACAAGCAAATTTGGGATTAACATGTCCTCTGTGGTCCATTTTTCAGTTTGGGAAGTTCTCCTTCTTTTAAATGAGAAGACAGAACACGGGGACCGGACTGTCCAGCTGAACAGAAACGTTTTCTGGTCCAGCAGGTGTGTAGTACACCAGTGGAACCGGTGCTTAAACACTCACCTTTCCTGTCCGGTTTTGTGCATCTTTTTACGAGTCTGATTGAGTCCTTGACAAACTGACGGCCGGGTTCCACAAACTGCATAACCTGATCCATGTTGGCTTCGGGCTGAGGACAAGAAAAACCATGCACACATCTGTGTTTTAATCCCTCTTTTTTTTAAAAAAAAGAAAAAAAAACACCACAGAAAGACAGGACAGAGAGACAGACAAGCAAAGAGACTAGACGGAAAGAGACAAAGACAAGACATAGAGAAAGACAGAGAGGGAGAAAGAGACATACAAGGCAGAGAGAGACAGACAGACAAGAGGGAGAGTCATACAAGACAGAGAGAGAGAGACAGACAGACAGACAAAACAGGAGACAGAGAGAGGGAGACAGGACTGTCTCTGGGGCAGGAAATGGCGAGAGGATGGACAGAGACTTAGGGAAGTGGACAAATAAAGAAACATTGAGAAAGACATAACGAAATAAAAAGACACTTAAAAATAAGAGACAAAAAAAGATGGACACAGGAGCAGGCCTGGGTTATGTGTGATTTATATTGGTTTTAAATGGATATTAAAAAAGCTACTCGTCTTTTTACATACTAATAAAAACAAGGTTAAATTCTGAATTTTATATCTTCCCTATGAAGTGTACACTAGTTAGAATAGCTAGAAATTCGGCACTTGAGTACTCGAATAACAAACCCAGCTATTTGTTTGTCTATCAACACTTGCTAATACGCTAATCCTGTAGCTAATGCTAGTCAGGAAGCCAAAGCTTTTTTCCCTAAACATCATTTACTAAAATATATTTCTAGAAATGTATTTCCATTCTAGAGAACTGACCTGTGTTAGTAACTGTGTGTGATGAAGCGATGGACCAGCGGCGTCTCAGGAAAAGCCACGTCGAGTTTACACACGCTAACCCGAAGGGTGACGTAGCATAGATCACATACGCGCATGCGCACCGGATTTTCCTTTTGGAACTCCAATTGGCTGACATTAGTATGTCGTTTGAACTACCTGACCAATCGGAGCAGAGATCGCGGTATTTGTAGCTCACTTTCGCGCTGGGTAAATTGGTTCCTTTTAACGAGTCATTACTGCTTTTATTTCATTTAGTTCATCAGAGTCGACTCTTATTTTGATTCACACTTTTAGCTTTCACGTTGCTATTTTTTGAAAACACGGATTCATATAATTATTATTATTTCCTGCAACATTAAAACAGATTTAATGACAGCAAGTTTAGTGTTTTTTGCTTTTTAATACTGATTTCATCATTAGCTCATTTTAGTTAATGTTAAGGTGATGTCAGGTTCAATATTTAAGCTAACATGTTGTGTATGTGTGTTTACATTCATGTTCTCCCTGTGATTGCGTGGGTTTCCTCCGGGTTCTCTGCGTTCCTCCTACAGTCCAAAAACATGTAAGGTAGATTGATTGGTGATTTTAAATTGCCCATAAGGCCCTGTGATGGACTGGTGACCTGTCCAGGGTATCCCCTCCTGCCTTTCACCCTTTCAGAGACGACTGGAATAGACTCCAGCAGATCCCTGTGACGCCGAATCAAGGAATAAGCGGGTGTAGAAGATGAATAAGTTTAAGAGATTATATAAGCTTTTAATGCTTAGACTTTCATTAAGTTTTGTTTTTTGTCTTTACCAGATTCAGGAATGTGTCAAAAATGGGATAGAAAAAAATATATATCATTTTAATATTTCGATATTTCAAACCCCGACCTTCCAGTTAGTAGTCCAACACTTAACCACTGCACCACCACTTCCCATTTCCATATTCTTGAGGGAAACCGGGTTAATAGAGTATCTATCTATCTATCTATCTATCTATCTATCTATCTATCTATCTATCTATCTGTCTGTCTGTCTGTCTGTCTATCTGTCTGTTTATCTGTCTGTCTGTCTGTCTGTTTATTTATCTATCTATCTATCTGTCTGTGTGTCTGTCTGTCTGTCTATCTATCTGTCTGTCTGTCTGTCTGTCTGTTTATTTATCTATCTATCTATCTGTCTGTTTATCTATCTATCTATCTATCTATCTATCTATCTGTCTGTGTGTCTATCTATCTATCTATCTATCTATCTATCTATCTGTCTGTGTGTCTGTCTGTCTGTCTATCTATCTATCTATCTTTACGTTTTGATAGTAACGCTGGTCCACACTCCAGATCAGTAGGTGGCGCTAATTCACATTAACATTGAACGCCTCCCGCCATAAAACAAGAAGAAGTACGAGAACTTAAACAGCGGCGAGCTACAGAACAATAATGGCATTTACCTGACACTTCGCTTAGTTTCATTTTTTAATCTCACCACCCAGTTAAAGGACACGTTCCTAAACGCGAACACTTTTGGATTGTATCAGGGATTAAATCATGCCTATAGCGTCCGTTGCTACGGAATATGTTTTCACAGACTTCCTATTAAAAGAGCCGAGTACAGATGGCAAGTATAAAGGCGCGCGCCTGGACCTGGCCCTGGACAAGTTGGTGCTGTGTATCGCTGTCGGTCTGCCGCTGTTGTTAATTTCTCTGGCTTTCGCGCAGGAGGTTTCAGTCGGTAAATGGCGCTTATTAGACACCGAATTTCCCTCACAAACAAGTTGAAACACTTCTTTACTTATGTTGCTTGTTTTTTTTATTTATTACCACACTCTTTCAGACGTTTATGTAAGAGATAATAACACAGTAATGTCGAGTCTTTATAGCTGTTTGTCTTCACACAGTTTAATTACCTCAGTTCTGTGACCTGAAACTCCTTACAAAGAAAACAAAACATTTAACACAAATTAAAAGGAAAAAAACCACAAGATATTCATTATTAATATTGTCAAATTTATTGTCTTTTCTGTTTTGTAGCTGAAACTTTAAAGTATTTAACATTAAGTTCACTAAATTGTTAACATATTTTTTAAAATGACTGGTTTTTTTTCCGCTTTAAAAGAAAATCTTCACCCTTCATTTTTTAGACGTGTTTAAATAGAAATATTTGTAAATTTATTTAACGATTTTGGTGTTATTTTTGTTACTCAGTTCCAAATTTTCTTAATTCTTAACGGCCCCAATACCCACCTTTGCACCCTCCCGCCCCTCATTTGCGCAGTGTAGGTGCCTCGCTGGTGAGCTTCTTCGTCATGGTGGCGGCGGTGGTGGGGCTTGAACCCAGATCCTCTTGGTCTCGGTCAACAACTCAGTGGCTTAACCATTTGATCCACCACTGCCCCCAACCTGCCACCATCACTGTATGTAGTGGTTGTGTCGTGCTGACATCATCATCAGGGGACATTGCTAGCACAGTTTGAGTTATGTTTAATAGGAGATTGGATTATAAATCATAAAACATGAAATATGAAAAATCTTTGATTTCTCAGAATTTTTTTTTTCAGCAACAAAAGTAAAGGAAACGCCAGAGCGAAGTCCCAGAATGCACTGCGGCACTGCAAAGGCTATTTAACTTCATTATGCCACCGTACGACAAGCATTCGATGCATCTGGCACACAACATTCTGTAGGGGAAAGTGGTAGTGCAGGGATTAAGGGATTGGACTGCTAATTGGAAGATACCCAGTACCACAAAGTACCTCTGTTGGGCCCCTGAGCAAGGCCCTTAACCCACATTTGCTTTGTTGTATAAAAAAGATGGCTGTAAGTCGCTCTGGAGGAGGACGTCTGACAAATGATGTAAATGTACATGTAAGGTTGGAGATGTTTGAGATTTGATTGGTTGGAGGAGACATTGACTTGACTTTGGGACACAGTTTGTCCAACAGTTGCATCCTTACTGGCTTTATATGATGATAATACTGTGTGTGTGTGTGTGTGTGTGTGTGTGTGTGTGTGTGTGTGTGTGTGTGTGTGTGTGTGTGTGTGTGTGTGTGTGTGTGTTCTTTCAGTTTAGTTTAAGCTGCTGAGTTCACATAACCCCACCTGTCCACAGTCCTTGCTGCAAATCACATGCAAATTCTCTGCTAAAATTTTAATTGCAAACGAGTCCCAAAATCGTCGAGTTTTAAAGCTTTGGTAAATGTAGGGTTGTGCTGTAAAAAACACACACACACACACACACACAATGTTCGGCGTCTATTTCAGGAAATTGTTATGCAACCCGTTTTGTAACGACGCTGATGCTGTTCGTCAGCGTTGTAACTCAATCGCATAAACATGTGGCTGAAATTAGCCTAAGCTTCATGTGTCGTCTTACTCAGGTACTCAGATCAGCTGTTTCTCTCCCACCAACTTCTCCTGGAGACAAGCAGCGTTTGTGGACGCCTACTGCTGGGCTGATGTACAGAAACAGGACACGGGGGGACTTCCCCTCTCAATGCATAAGGTATTCACACCCCTCGCTCAAACAGTTGTCCCTGTCCGTCTCTCTCTCTCTCTCTCTCTCTCTCTCTCTCTCTCTCTCTCTCTCTCTCTCTCTCTCTCTCTCTCTCTCTCTCTCTCTCTCTCTCTCCTCTCTCTCTCTCTCTCTCTCTCTCTCTCTCTCTCTCTCCTCCTCTCTTCTCTCCTCGCTCTCTCTCTCTCCCTCCCTCCCTCCACACCTCTCTCTCTCTCTCTCTCTCTTCCCCCTCCTCTTTTACCCTCTCTCTCTCTCTCTCTCTCTCTCTCTCTCTCTTCCTCCTCCTCTTTTACCCTCTCTCTCTCTCTCTCTCTCTCTCCTCTTCTTTTACACACTTTTACACCCTCTCTCTTCTTCTCCTCAATCGTCTCTCTTACAACCCCTCTCTCTCTCTCTTGCTCTGTTGTAATTATATAACTATGAATCTACTTCAAACCGTAAATAATAACGATTCTTTTGTTTTATTTCTATTTCCTGTAGTTTTTCCCCTACATTCTCTTATTCGTAGCCATGCTGGTGTACGTCCCAGCCTTGTTTTGGCGCTTCACGGTGACCCCTGACCTCTTCTCTGATCTGAGCTTCATCATGGAGGAGTTGGATCGCTCTTACAACAGCGCCATTAAACTGGCCAGACGTCTCCACGGCAACGCCAGCAACCCCGAAACAAACGGGTAGAAAATTTCATGCAGTATTTTTATTTTTGGGAGATGGATTATGAGCTTGGACAAGTAGTAGGCTGTGCGATATGGACAAAACAATAGTATTATAGATGGATAGCTGGATGGATAATATATATTTCTATTATATATATTTATTTATATATATATATATATATATATATTATGAAAATTGTTTTCATAACTTGTTTTAGCAGCTAATAAAACCTGATCATTTTTCTGTGTTGTGTTTTTTTTATTTTTTTTTTTATTATTTCTCCAGCTCTGTTCCAGACCTGACAGACACCTGTTTTAAGTATCCTTTAGTGGAACAGTATCTGCGAACTAAACGTCTGTCCTTCAGTCTGCTGCTGCGTTACCTGCTGTGCCGAGCCTTCACCTTCCTGGCTCTGATCCTGGCCTGCGTCTACCTGTGTTACTACATCCGGCTGTCTGTAACCGACGAGTTTCAGTGCAACATCCGCTCAGGTGTGCTGTTTAACGACTCATCCGTGCCTGAAGCCCTGCAGTGCAAACTGGTAGCCGTGGGCGTCTTCCAGCTCCTCAGTTACATCAACCTTATTGTGTACTTTCTGCTGGCACCCACGTGTGTTTACGCCATGCTGGTTCCCCTGAGGTGCTCGACAGCTTTTCTGAAACCTTACGAGATGCTGCCCACGCTTGGGGTGATGGAGTTCGGACCCAGAAATTGGAATGATCTGGCGATGTACCTGCTGTTTCTGGAGGAGAACCTGAGTGAGCTAAAAAGCTACAAGTGCCTGAAGGTGGGTATTCTTGTTTCTTTATATTTGTATGATAAAAATAGATGTTTTATGTTTTAATAAAAAAGTGAGCAAGTTGATTGGTCCGTTCTTGTCACATGACCCATAACGACCCCACAAAACACCACACAAGGGTTAAATTTAAATTATAGCTCTTTGTGTTTTTTTTTTTTTTATAAATTAGGTCCCTGCGCCATTTTACCCTGATAACTATTTACCCTAATCTATTCTTACCCTGTATCTTATTTAGCCTTTTTATTATTTACCCCAATGTCTGTGTGTGTGTGTGTGTGTGTCTGTGTGTGTGTGTGTGTCTGTGTGTGTGTCTGTGTGTGTCTGTGTGTGTCTGTGTGTGTCTGTGTGTGTGTGGTCTGTGTGTGTCTGTGTGTACGAGTAGGTATTAGAGCTTCTGAAGGAGTCTGGAGAGGAGCAGTTTGATACCCTGGTGCTGCTACAGTCTTTGGGGCAGGTTAAAACAGAAGTGGATGGGAAAGTGCAGAAAACAGACCCCAGCATGGAGACGGCAGGAGGAAACTGCGTAGAGATGAAAGGTGAGGAGTAAAATGGCTACAACTGTTTCCGCGACACAGTCTCAGTGTTTGATCGCAGGATTCACTCGACCGAGACGTCGCTTATTTGAAGCGAAACCGATGCCTTTAGACAACAGAGCCGACCCCTCAAACCGACCTAAAGTCAAATTCTGCCTTTCTTTTATATCTCTGTATAAGCATTACTGATCACATTGTACACACTCTTGTTTGTGGGATTTGTGTGTGTGTGTGTGTGCGTGCGTGCGTGTGTTTTTGAGTGTTTACATGCCTGGACGTTTGCTCCACCTGACCCAGTGTTTGTGTGTTGTCGATTTTGCAGAAGTCTCTCCTCTGCTGACAGAAAACAAAGTCGAGACGTCTCGAGACGACACAGCAGTGCGCCAGAGAATCACATGATGCGCCACAGAGTCGCATGATAATGATGACGGTTCACGCAACCCAAATGCGCCTGATGCACTGTGGTTTGGAGCACAGACCCTGGACGTGGTACTTAAAAGAACTGTATAGACCGATATCTTTATAACCGTTATGTCATGTTTACCTCAAATAATGTCCAACGTCTGAATGTTTAGTTTTATCTTAATGGTACATTAGTGGAAACTGCCAAGCTGATCACTTGGGACGCGAGACTATAAATATTATTTCATTGGTTCTTTAACTCATTAAATGCTGAATCACGACATCAGGAATGTTCATTCAGGACCTCATTATATGATCGTCACATTACGCAGTACCTCAAATGTCTTACGCAGTTTTTTAAATCTATGATTTAATTTTAAATTATGTATAAATCTATGTTCTGGGGACACTTTAGTGTCTGTTTTCTTGAACTTGACATTTTTCTGTGGTACTTTTTCTAATTATTTGGGAATTTATTTTCTCTAGTGTCAGCACGCAAAATCTTTTTGGAGGAAAATTTCCTTCCCGCTAGCTGCTAGCTAATATCTAATGTTGTATTTATAATGAAATAAGTGTAGCTGGGTCATGTCAGAACTGATTGCCAGGCTGCTGCAGGAAAAGTTGTAAGGCAAACAACGAGCTAACTTCCTGCGGTCATCGTATTTATAAAAGAATATAATTAATTATAAGTATATAATTATTAGTATAGTATGTAATAATTTTTTTTTTTTTTTTTAAAGCAGATTGCACTCAAACTCTTAAGTCCCTTTGTGTGTATTTGTTGATACTACTGGTCTTGTGATGTCATCATCATCATCATTCACATTACTACGATGCTATAATTATACCAGCTCGTTATGCTTTATTAATAATGTCGCATGTTTGGTGTCTGTCGCATGTTTGCTGTATGTTAGGACAATCCGTTTTTCTAAGTAAAATGAGCTATTGAGCTCTTCGGGGTTTTTTTTTTATTGCGGTTCCGTGTAGCAGATAGCTACAAACCGATATGAGGTCTTTTAAGATTTTATATATTTATTAAGGGTTTTTTATTGTGGTCAGTTTGTTTGTAACTGTAGGTTTGTGTGATCACGTTAGAACTCGAGTTTTATATATGACGATACCAGCAGGGTTTTAATAAAAAAAAACAAAAAAAAAAAAACCAGACAATGTTTGACATATTTCTAAACTGTTTGCTGCCAATTCTGCACTGCTTTGTCCTCGTTATTTTATGGAAACACGATTCCGATGTCGGCTTTTTTCTTAATAATAAAATGTCGACATTTTTTACACTGTTGTGAGTGAGGATTTATCAAGCTTATTTTTATAATACGTTCAGTGAGGGAAAGTTTTTGATCCCCTGCTGATTTCGTACGTTTGCCCACTGACAATGCAATGATTAGTCTATAATTTGAAAGGAAGGTTTATTCTAACACTGAAGGACAGAATAACAAAAAAAAAAACATCCAGTAAAAACACTTTTTAACAAAAAGTTATTGCATTTTAATGAGTGAAGTCAGTATTTGCACTTGGTAGCAAAACCCTTGTTGGCAACCACAGAGATCAGATGATTCTTGTATTTGGCCACCAGTTTTGCACACATCTCAGGAGGGATTTTGTCCCACTTGTCTTTGCAAATCCTCTCCAAATTGTTAAGATTTCGAGGCTGATGTATGGCAACTCGAACCTTCAGCATCCTAAAGGTTGTGTGACTTGGCAGATTCTCGACAGCCTTAAATTTCAAAGTACATCTGTAAAACAAATTTCTGTAATGTCCCCCCTTTATACCAGTCCTGTCAAAATAGAGCTTGAGTCATGACCACCTTTATTACATCCAAAGCCAAAACCGAGTCTCCTGTCTCTGTGTTATTGTCACCAGCAGGGGTGCTGCTAAGGGAAGGAAGTTTGGACATTTTCGGGGAGTCCCCAAAGATCTGTATAATTAGGAATAACAATGCGAAATGGGTGTGGGTGCCCAATCTCATATTCTTGCATGGGCCCAAAATGTCTAGCGCCCCCTGGTCACCAGTATATGTAAGTGGATCAGCTAGCATTTCTTGCTACAGAATTCTGGATGAAAAGTTAATGTTTGCTAATAAAATTCCCCAGTCTATATTTGCATTATATAATATAGAAGCTCTTGTGTGTGTGTGTGTGTGTGTGTGTGTGTGTGCGCACGTGCTCTACAGATCACGCTCTAATCTTTTACAGTCTGGGTTGCTGCACTGACTCACTCCATATTTGCATAAAGGTAAACTGTGAAGTTTATGGAAACGCCCACATTAAGTCACATGTAGTTTCTGGTGGCTGGAGGTGAAATGTAGCATGAGGAACCACTGCACTATCACTTCCCCAGTACAGTGAAAAGAATTGCAGCCATTTCTTATAAATTGGACATTCCATTATGCAAAAAAAATCAAAATTAATGAAAACATATTTATATATTTAACTGGATAAATACATAAATAATTGGATTAATGGATGGATGGGTGGATAAATAGACAATCACACTGAAATAGACAGTTAAAGAACGGTTAAATGTTGCCTGGAACTCAAAAGTTCTTTTGTTTTAAATATCTTTAGGCTCTAGCGTTACGAGATCACATCCGAAGCTCCAGTTTTTATATCCTAGACCTGTTTGGATTTTTGTGAATATACAATAATAGCGAATCAATATTTAAAACAAATTTTTTTGGCTTCATGTAATTGGACAATTGAGATGCAAGTCATGCCTTTTACTGCTTACCCTCTGGTGGACAACATAAGTATTACACCTTTCATCTCTGAATCCGATTGATAGAAATGGCAAAATTATTTGTATGATTATCTTGATTCATTAATGACTCACATTAAACCCAAATTTACTGATTCATGCTACATTTAACATTAATATGTCAATATATCAGCTAGCAGTAACAACACATCGTCATCGTCATCATCATCATCATCGGCTATTTACAGTCTTGCGTTCTTAACAGTTTGATTGTTTTATTTTTTCCGCAACCCCTTCGAGTATTTTATCACCAGCCGCCACTAACGGAATCCTTAAGACCCGTATCCATAAAACCACGAGTGACGAATTATCTGAGAACGAATAGAAGAATGAACAATAATTCTGGCTTTAAAAAAAACAACAACAGTAACATTCAACTCAGGATTTGAGGTTAAGCCTGAAAGAAAAAAAAAAAAAAAATCAGGATTAAAACACAATCATAAACACTCACTTATCGCTAACAACAAACACATTTGCATTCGGTAATTACATTCCGCAGCTCAGCGAAGCAGTCAATATTAACAGAACAAAAGATTTACAGCCCCAGAGATTTGCACGGAGGTCAAACCGCTTCACAGGTGAGAATTCTGATATCCAAAAAAAGCCAGGCTTCCTGTCGTCTTTATCACTTCCACAACTCTGTTTTGTTCCAGTCAATCTGGCATGGGATGATAGCGCTCCTGTTAGACAGGTATGCCTTTATAAAGTCCAGGGTGATGGCGGAAAGCTTTGAGATGAACGTCAGGGGGGGATGCAAAGTTTACATGCTTCTTATCCACATGGCGAAATTCGTTCTTTAAGCATTCTTAGATAATGCGATGAAGATTGTTGTCAAGTGTTTAAAAAGGAAGTGGTAGATCATTGGTTAAAGTGTTAGACTGCGGATCGGAAAATTGCTCTTTCCATCAGAGGTGCATTAAGTACCTGAAAGCAAAACTTGAGTAAAAGTAACGTTTTTAATATACTTAAAATAATTGTTACTATTTAGTCACTATTTAGAACATTAATTAAGTAAAAATAAAGCTAAAAAAAGTGATATTTATTGTACATCAGACATAAAAAGTAGTTTTTATAATATTAAATGTATAATAACTTAAGTATTAATAATATAATTAATTAATTATAATAATTATTATTTATTTAAATATTCTTAATATTATACGTTTTTTAGAAAATTGTTATAAATTATAGGTTGAAATCTAAAAAAAAAAAAAAAAAAACAAGCTGCCACCCGCTGGGGCCCCTGATCAAGGCCCTTATCCATCAACTGCTTAGTTTGATAAAAGTGATGTAATTGTAAGTTGGACAAATTCCTAAGCTTTATAATGTTTTAATTAAAGAAATCAGTTTGCCCGAACTCTTAAAATATAATTCTACATCCACACCTTTTTACCGATCAATTCTTTGTGATAAGAGTTCCTCTCTGGACAGTCTCGTAGTGTGAGATGTGTGACAGGAAAGTTCACAAACTAAACTTTACCTGTGTGTGAGAGAGAGACAGAGACAGAGAGCTTTATTAATACAGCAAACTATGGCATCTGAGACACTTGTCTTTGAGGATCTGTTCCTATGGGGAAAAAAAGTCAGCAGTCTGTCTTCTGTACGCCGGTCAAGGACAACAGACGTCTTTAAGCACTAAGGACAAAATGTCTAGACATGATAAATGGCTTTATATTGGCTTGTTGATTAAGACTTTGACATATAGAGGAAGAGAAGTAAAGGGACAGGAATTAAGTGAGATAAGCAAGAGTGTGAGGACAACGTGTCCAGTGGGAAAAAGTGTCCAGATGCTTAATAATCATTGACTTTCATAGCAGTTTGTCTCACACATCTTGGGTTGGGGGTTCTTATTATTCGTACCTCTGTTCTGTCTGTGTGGGGTCTAAATGATCTCTCTGTGCTGTGGGGTTTCCTGAGTGTACTGGGGTTTCCTTACCTCATGCACTGTCACTAGTGTGTGAGTGTGTGATTCTGACCTGCAAGTGTTTTAGCACCACATCCAGGAAGTCGCCTTGCACGTCTTGTACAAGTTTCTTAAACTATACTTTAGGCTCCCTTCTGACTCTGTGTGGGATAAAAGCTATGGAAAATGGATGGATGGATGGATGGATGGATGAATAAATAAATAAATTAGTTGATAGATGGATGGGTTGTAAGAACATTATCATTTACAGCATTTGGAGACATCCCCCTATCCAGAGCAACTTACATTTATCTCATTAATACAACTGCAATTGAGGGTCAAAGGCCTTGCCCGGGGGCCCAGCAGTGGTGCCTTGGTGGAGCTGGGAATCGAACCAACAATTTTGGGTTAGTAGTCCAAAACCCTAATCATGTGCCACTAGGAAGGATGATTGCAATATTTGACAGAATGGATGGATGGATAAATGAATGGATGGATGGGTGGATAAAAAGTTGAAACATTTTTGAATGAATGCATGGATGGATGATTGGATTGGACGGATGGATGGATGGATGGATGGATGGATAGATAAATAGTTGAATAGATGGATGGGTGGATGGACAGTTAAATATTTGGATGGATAAAAAGCTGGATAAATAACTGAATGGATGAATAAAAGGATGGATGGATGAGTGGAAAAATGGCTGGCTGGCTGGCTGGATAGATGGATGGATTAATGAATGCATTGATTAATGGATAAAAAGATAATTAAAAAATGGATAGATGGACTTTCAATGAAAAAATTATCATTACCATTTTATCGAACAGAAACGATCGTTTATATAAATTGTGTAGGAAACTAGTTTGCAGTGGACACCAGTTGGTATAAAATGGACACACACACTGCATTTTAACTACATATTACACAATCATTATATTGTCATGGATAAGGTTGCATTGTATAATAAGTGTATTTGTCAGTGAGAAAGAAAAATAAAACGCTAAAACGAGGGCAGCAAAGGCTGCAAGCTCGCATTTAACACACCTGTAACACACCGCTGTGGATTCAAACAGCAAAGAAAATGCAAGTGATGGAGGTCCTGACACAGAGCATCCAGCCGTGTTGAGCGAAACAAGCGAGATTTGGTTTAAACTCCAAACAGAATCAGCTTATCTGTGTTTCCTGGATGCAGTTATTAGCAGACACACCAGAGTGGAGGTCACCAGACTCGGGGTCCTGGAGGTCTGGTGTCCTGCAGAGTTTAGCTCCAACTCACCTGCCTGTAAGTTTCAAGTTCACCTAGCAAGACCTTGATTAGCTAGATCAGGTGTGTTTGATTAGGGTTGGAGCTAAACTCTGCAGGACACCTGCCCTTCAGGACCCCATGGTGACCCTTGTGTGCACTGTGATAGTGTGTGTGTGTGTGTGTGTGTGTGTGTGTGAGAGAGATATATTTCTGGAAGAATGGCTGTGTTTTACTTGGAGAAATTGCTGCAAATCCAGCTTCAATGGCGCTTTCCATCTAACTCTAACCGAGGTTAAGACTGATGGCTTTTCCACACCTGTAACTTCTCCACTTTTACCTTCCAGCGTTTTCTTTCAGAGCAGCTTTTTCTGCTTCAGAGCAGGCCGTTATATCGATCTGACTTGTTCTTGACTGCTGGATAGAAAAAAACTAAACTCCGTTCTGTACTTAGCTGCGTTCCTTTCTTATGTCTGTCTGTGCTTGCAAAAAGACCTGAAGCTACGATGAAGGAAATGATGCTTCTGAAAAAAAATAATAAATTCCACCCTGCTGCTGCTTCCGCTACACAGGAATCTAACAGATGTGGATTCAGTAAAACAGCAGTTTCCTCACTCAGGCAGGAAGTGCTTTCTGTGCGGAATGGATTTTAGATCCAGCTTAGCGCAGCGTGAAGCAAAAACATAGAAAGAGACTCTGATACTTAAAGTCATTTGGTATAATAAACCGATCTTAAAACTACTCAAGAGACTGAACGATTAATCAGTTTAACCAATATTTTTCGACATTTTTCATTATCGGATGTCATTTTTAGAATCCACCGATAAATGGCGATATTTTGAGAAACTGCTGTTAAGAGAAATCAAATGGTTTAGAATCTTATTTAAATAAACAAAATGTTGTTTTTTTTTGGTTATTTGGTTGTTTTCAAGCTTTTATAGAACAAAGAAACATTATTGACTGCAGTTTATTTACTTATTTTATTTCATTTTAATGTCATTCACTTTTAGACCCCTTTTTAATTAATTAATATTGAGCCTGTATACACGGCTGCACTCCGGTGACCCAGGTTCGATTTCGGCTCGAGTCCTTTCCGATTCCACCCCTCTCTCTCTTTCCTGTTTCATCTCTCTCTCTCTCTCTCTCTCTCTCTCTCTCTCTTTGTCCTATCAATAAAGACAAATGCCCTTTCAAAAAATATCTTTAATTATGTTAATATTAAAAAGGAATAGTTCATTAGTGGGTGCAAAATTACAGAATTACCCTAAGTTATGAAAAAATGTGTCGAAAATCAGAAGTGAAACAATAAATTAATATCGATCAGTTATCGGTCACATAAACTAAATAATCGGCATCGGTATCGGTTTACAAAAAAATCTGTATCAGTCAATCTTTAGTACACATTTGTTTGATTAATTCAATTCAATTCAGTTTTCAATTAGCAGGTGAGAATTCCGACAGGGAATTTTACTGCTGCTCTGGTTATACCTTGACACAATGATACAAACCACAGGTCTAGGAGACATACTGTGGCTCAAAGATTCTCAACTTAGTACATACCATCCCACAAAAAACTCATTTTTATGTATTATTAATTAATTACACAGTAATAACAAAAATATATTACGGTACTGCAACTGAATTGGAAAAGATGCTTGATTTTTGTACTGGATTTTTACGACTAAACCAATAACCTGATTAAGACGTCCTCTCGGTATGAGTGCACACACCTGAGTCAAGCTAAATAAGAGCAAAAAAGTAGGAACTCTTGTCCAAACCCATGTGTGTCAAGGGGTTACGACTGCTTGAGCTCTCAATCTCACTTGAAATAAATAACTTTCCCCTCAGGACCAGTGTCCTTTACTAGAGCACAGACAAGAGGAAAGTAAAAGGAATAAGAACAGCAAGATGACATATCCTTCATGATTGCTACGTGCACCTGAGGTGAAATAACACACTTTAGGTTTTGTCCTTCAGAAGCCCCTGAGGTAATAAACAGCCAAACTCTGACAGCAGAGAAGTGAGTAGTGACAGCCAATCTCTTCACACTGAACGCTGGTAAAGCATAAATATAATAAATATAATAATAATAATAATAATATTGAATATAATAATAATAATTTTAAAAAAATTTCCCTGTAGTATTTTAGAAATGGTTGTAAAAGAGAAATAGTGATATCTAGCAATATATCTTTACACACCCTCACTTGCAGTATTATTATCTTTAGAACCGTAACTGATGCTGATTATTATATTTGATATTAAAACCAATATATATTCCCAGGGTTCGATTCCCAGCGCCACCAATCTGCCATTGTAGGACCCCTGAACAAAGCTCCAAATAAAAAAGATAAATGTCGCTTTGGATAAGAACATCTGCCAAATTCTGTAAATATAAATTAATTAAAATAAAAAATTAGGAGCGCTCTTATTAAAGGTGTATTTGCAAAAACAACTAATAATAATTATTAGAAAAAATTACGCAGAACAAGTCTGTAGTAAGGGGTGGCTCGGTGGCTTAGTGGTTAGTACTGTTGCCCAACAACAAGGTTCGTATCTCCTGCAGGTGTCTTTGTGTGGAGTTTGCATGTTCTCCGCGTGGGTTTACTCTGAGTTCTCAGGTTTCCTCCTACAGTCCAAAAACATGTATGTTATTTAGATTAGTGATTCTGGTGGTTCAAATGGTTACCTTGCTGTTCTGGAGATCAGAAACACCTGGGTTTAAGCCCCACCACCGGCAAAACAACCACTGTTGGGTTCTTGAGCAACCTTAACCCTTCCTGCTCCATGGGCACTGTGTTATAGCTGACCCTGCGCTCTGACCCCCAACTTACTAAGATGGGATATGCAAAAAAAAGAATTTCACTTTGCTGTCTGATTCGTTAAACACTTTTGCAACGTTATATCCAAATTTTCAACTCACCTTAAAATGCGTAAACCAAACCGAGCTAAAAAAATGGCGCAGAATTTTCTGCCCTCCGTAAAACTTGAACTCTTTCGGTTCAAGACTTTAGGTTTATGTTTTATCATGTTGTTCCTTTTTATCTTCTGTTTCTGCGGATGAAAAGCAGAATTGTTTCATCTCTAGACGTCATGCCAAACATCTTTGCTGAACATCATCGACGATGCCCTCTACGCATCTTCCGCCTTGGTTTTCGTCTCTCACACACAATGAACTTTTCCGCAGTGAAAACTTGACCGATGCGGTTCAAGTGTTTTCTCTCTCTCGCTTTGTGTATTACTCAGAAATAAATTTTGGGGCATCTGAAGGTGAAGTGGCTGATGGTGTTGTTTTTTTTTTTTTTTTACACACAAATATAGATAAAAAGCAGAACGTTAGGAACGACAGTTTCAAATCAATGTCTAATGTGCTTTTAGTTCTAAAATAAAAAATAAAGTGGTGTTCGGAAAAAGAGTAAAAGCGGTCGAATGCGTCTTTACTTTAAAGCACTATTATTAACTGCAATCCAAAATAAAACCCATAAATAAAGATAAATCAGACACATTTATCAAGATGGCCTGTAAAAATCGCCTCCTGTATACTTGAGAGTAAGTTTTGTAAGAAAACGACTTACCGGTAGAGGATTTTATTAGCCTACCGGGTGTCGCTTTGTAAAAAATATGGTAATTCAACACAACAATAAAAATGTAGACTAAGAAAACAAGATAATAATTGGAAGATAGCTACTGTCACGTAGCCGGACATTTTATTAGCCAGGCTTTTATTGGTGTCCGGAGGTGGAAGGTTTTACTGGGACGGGGTGACTGCTATGGAAAGCAACCAATCACGATTCATTATCTTTAACTTTATGTTTAAGAGGCGTGAAAACGTAAAATTAGCTAGCATGCAGATATAGATATATATTAACAGATGAATGAGTCTGTGCCGATTGGCCGATCTTCATCAACTCCGTCAACATCGCACGCTATTTATATAAGTTATGTAACTACGTACTTCTTTACTGTTAAACAAATACATTCTCTATAGTATGATTGCAGGTTGTATTAATGAAATTCAGACCTACTAGATCCGCCATTTTAAAATTGTCACATGACGTACGACGTCACAGCAATGCAAATTTGGATAACTTTTAACGGGAATGATGATAAACGAGTGCACGTTTTTTTTCTTTAAGTATACTTAAAGTGGCAGATCGTCTCTCTTGTAGCCTCCTTAAATAGTATAAGTGTAGTATAATAGTATAAGTGTACTTTCAAATAGACTTTCAAATAGTTGTAATTTATCTGGGAACTTATCGCATTCTGTAACACATACTACTCGTTTTACATACTCAGTTTTTGCCTACTATATAGTATAAAATTATGCGTTTGCCAAAGTATTATTATGGGTAGTGTGAATGAAGTTCAGACATAATACATCAGCCATGTTCTCGGTCACATGACATACGACATCGCAGAAGCATGAAAATGTATTGTTTGATGGAAAAACTAATTGATTAAAGTTAAACTAAGCGCACTTGACGTCGCTTTTTCCGGCTTTGACGCATATGTCGAGTCGTCTCGGCTTTTTTGATCAGGTGTGAATGGTGCGATTACGCTAAAATTGTAATATTTAAATAGAAAAACAAACAGGCAATTTAGGTTAAACAGGTTAAATAGTTTAAATGATTTTAATATTTACTTTGTTATAATTGTTGACACTTTTATTAGAGGGCTGTTAAAAATCCCCAAACCTTGCCTTTCATCACCCTCCGATAAAATATGCTCCACCATGAGCCGTAGTAGTGGATGACTACGATCATAACACACTAAAATAAATCTTTTTTATACAACCTCACTAAAAAAACAAGGAGGGTAAAACAATTCAGAAGAACGGCATCGCGGTGGTTGTTACACCCGGTTGACCCGTGTGGCTGACGCAATGCTGCTCGTATCCCTCTAACAACTTGCTGCGACAGAGACACTTTAAAATGCAGCAAGGCTAATCAACACATCACACCCACACACCCCTGCAGCGGCGCAAAAATAGCGAGCCATTATTATAGCTATTATTTCAGTAACAGCAAAGAATTTAACCTGACAGTAAAAAAGGAAAGATGTCCATGGATGAGAGGAGAGATGTGTTTAGCTTAGTTAGTGTATGCAAAATTGAGCTTTTAGGTTCACACACACGTTTGTGTGTGTGTTTTTTTGTGTGTGTGTGTGTGTGTGTGTGTGTGTGTTGAGGACTGACTCTGCTATTTAGGAAACCCCAGTTGAAGACTGTCATTGTCAGCAGATTGATGTCCTTCAGACAAGCTGTCAAAGTCCAGAGCTACACACACAAACCCAAACACACACACACACACACACAGACGTTTTGAAAGCCACAATGATGTACAATTTCTACACAGAGGTGAAATGAAGACAGCGGTTTTAAAACACACACCCTGATTTTACCGTAGATCAAGAATGCCACATCATATCCATTCTTTCTTGCAGCTGTTACTTTCTTAGCATTTATTCGTTCAAGTCACGTCACCAAAACGCGTCATGTTCTGGAGCTCTCCGAGTGGATATCAGACGTTCTGCAGGCTGGAGGTCTGCATTATACAGTGAATTATACACACCGGATCTAGGATCTAGACAGAAGGGATGAGGACAGATTCTCATGAGATGCTCGGTGGATGAAAGAGAGCCGGTAATGCATTCGTCGCCTTTTTGATCTTCTCCAGCACAAACACTTAGTCAAGTCTGTCAGATCCTGATCCTATCAAACATTTATATAGATAAGAAAAAAAAGTCTAATACTCAGCATCACTGACCTCCAGGACAACTCTGGTATAATCTTAAGTCTCGTTAGTTTGTATCTTATCATAAAGCTGCACCTCCACCTGCCATATTTGCACAAGTTTTTCCTTATTTTGATTAGTTTTTTTGGTCATGTTCAATGTACGTGAAAATTGTGTCTGTCTATCTATCTATCTATCTATCTATCTATCTATCTATCTATCTATCTATCTATCTATCTATCTATCTATTAGCCAAATATTAAAAATAAATACACCAATTTCCAATAAATCCTAATCTACAGCAATGGTCCGCCATTTTGTATTTTGTCTTACGTTTGTACGGTGGCTCTAAATTGTCAAATCACCTCTCAAATGGCGGAAAATGCTAGGGAAGCTTTGCTTTTTTCTTATTTTTTAAAAGTAAAAAAAAATTTGTACACAGCGTGCAATAATCTTTTGGTCAAAATTTTCACACGTTCACCTCACGGTATGTCAAACACACTGCCTTCAAAAACTTGGTCCTGGAGGGTGTCCTGAGGAGTTTAGCTTCAACTTTTAAATATACCCAGCAAGATCTTAATTAGTTGGTTTAGGTGTGTTTGATAAGGGACACCGGCCCTCCAAGTTTGGACACCCCTGTCCATCATAGGAAAATTCCAACCAGGTTTGCATCCATAGCAAGCGTTTTGAGAGGTGTTTTCACAATTCAGAGGTAGTTTGTCTTGCAGCACACAAACAAAGTGCGTAATACAAAGAATAGACAGGATGTGAGAGCTGAATCTCAGGCATTGCCAGCAAGGCACTCTGATAAGAGCTTGGAAGTAGAATGTTGCTGCTCCATTTTTGGCTTTGTAGGCAAGCATTAGTGTTTTGAATCTGCTGTGTTCAGCTACTGGAAGCCAGTGGATGGAGCACAGCAGTGGGGTGGTGTGTAAAAACTTTGGTAGGTTGAAAACCAACACGTGCAGCTGCATTCTGAATCATCTGCAGAGGACGAATTGTACTTAGAGGTATGTACAACAGGAGTGAGATGCAGTAGTCTAGTTTGGAAAATAACAAAAGACTGAACAAGCAAAGCAAACTGAATGTACGGAGTAGATGAGAACGGTCGAATCCTTCTGATGTTATGGGAGAATTAAGCGACATGTAAGGAAAAGGATAATCAATTGTCCATAATTACCCCAAGGTTGATAAGCAAATAAGAGTTTTGACAAACTGCTAATTTTCTGACATCAATCCAACGTTTCCATAACCACTACAGATGAAGTATTAGCTACTGAAGGCAGCTAATTCTTCTATTTAAGCTTTTTTTCTTTTTCCCATCTTAACCATAAATAACCTTCAGCCGAGACCGATTCAAAGTAGAGCTAAATAAGACCTTTCCATCTGACACCTCAGCCACCAAATGAAAACACGGTTCTGCATTTGTTTGCAACACTCCAGTAGCTGGAGCCGGAACATGTCTTTCTTTCTTTCGAATTAAAGTGTCACTTAAGGTTAACGGCAAGGTGACAGTAGAACACTCTCCAAACAAACTCTCTGGAAGTGTCAGGTGCTGTAAACGAAGCCGTTTTAAGACCAAAACCAGCTCGAGAGAGACTAAATCACCTGTCCTGTCTAATGCTTGAGGTGTTTTTTTACACAGCATTTAAAAAGTCTTGCTTTAAACCACTCAGTGATTTTTTTTATACTGTTGCTAGAACAAAATGGAGGACAGAATCCTGTGGAAAATCAAGTTAACTTAAATTGTGATAAATCCTGAAGTTGCTTGTTTAGTTAATAGAAAATTCTTTTGCATCCTTCCTTCCTTTCTTCCATCCTTCCTTTCTTTCTTCCTTCATTCATTCCTTCCTTCATCCTATTATATTGTGCCTTTTTTTTTTTAATTTCCTTTCTTCTTCTTTTATTCCCTTCCTTCATTCCTTCCTTCCTTCCTAACTACCTTCCGGTTTTCTTTCTTTCTTCCTCTATTTCCCCCCTCTTTCTATATCGTTCCTTTATTTTTTTGTATTCATTTCGTCTCCGATTTCCTTTCCTCTTCTTTTATTTCCTTCCTCTATTTCTTTCTTTCTTTCTTTCCTTTCTTTTCATTTTTATATATAAAGAGTCGTCTCTCGCACGCTGGGTCATGTGATAGTAAAGTGGTCTTTGAAAATATGTGACTTCAGAATCCAGACAGCAGCATTAAATCATCTGGATTTTTTTTTTTTTCCGCTAACTAAAAACCACACATCTTACACTAAAAGCCAACAGTGTCGCAACTTATTTTACTTTTAACTTATGGGAAATATTTTATTTGTTTATACTAAAAAAAAAATCGTCTGAATGGCAGTATGGTAAAAAAAAAAATAAAATAAAAAAAAAATAAAAAAAAAGGACATCGTCTTTGATTATGTTTGTCTGTAAGAAGTGCAATTGGACCTGAAATAAAAGTTCCCGTTTGTCAAAAACTGCAAGTCCTCATTTCCATCAATCTCCAGGGAGGCTTTGTTTACGATTTGCTATTTATCGTTCAGCCTGACGAGTTTGCCCTGACAGCACTGACTGTGCACATTAAATGATAAAAAATGACAAGAAGGCGCGGTTATGACAGCTCCCAGGAACAGCGACTGATGACGGCGACATCACAGGACTACAACCTTGACAGCTACAAGTGAAGTGATGGATGAAGAGTGAACGAGTACACTTATTGAAAAGCATGCTGGGGTTTTTTTTCCTGCACGTCCTCAGGGGCGTCTTTATGGTTTTTTTTTTTTTTTTTTTTTTTGGTTGTAAGTTGAATGCTACAAAACGTTCTAATATCCTTAACAGATCATCGGATCCCTTATGAATGTATCTCATACTGTGTTGATTCCATTAAATCCTGTCTTTTGATATTTATTAGAGAAACACAGCTATTTGGTGGTGCAAAAGTGGACAATTTAGTTGAAATGATTTTTTTTTTTCCAAGGCAGCAGCGAAGGATTCGATCCGGAGGTTGGGTGAATAATTAGGTTTTTTTATTGCAGTATGTACCGTGAACCGTGAACCTACTTATGAAAATATTTGTGCACACAGTTTTCGGAATGCTCCCATTCCGAGCGTTCGAGCCACCGAGTGACCTAATTACATCTTCTCAAGTCCCCTGGTTATCAGATTTTATACAGCAGTAACCAGAACAGCTGTTTCTTCAGCATCACAAGAAGTCATGTGACAAATAGAACCAATCTCGTTACCATGTTTCCACAACCGTTCTGGACCATGATGCATTTCCTTTGAAGTGAACCAGAGACCCCCAGTTTATAACAGGACCACCACACTTCAGTAATCAGACTGGACCCAAACAGCCCTGAAGGGAAGGGAAGGAAGGAAAAAGGTAGAAATGAGCGGAGGATGGATGGACAGAAGGAAAGGAAAAAAATACGAAAAAAAGGTAACAAGAAAGGAAAGTAGGAAAAGTAATGAGCGAAGGATTGATGGACAGAAGAAAAGGAAGAAACTAAAAAAGGTAGAAAGGTGAAAAGAGAACAGAAGTGAGAAGAGGATAGAAAAGTGAGAAAAGTAAGGTAGAAAGGTGGGAATGGCAGAAAAATACATGTCAGGAAAGAAAGATGGATAAAAAGGAGGAAAAAGATATATTAAAATCAGCTTTCACACTTCAGTAATTATACCAAACCCAAACAGCCCCGAGACCATAAAACCGGGTGTATCCGCTAGAAGGGAAGAAAGGAAAAAAAAGGGAGAAAAAGGTATAAATAAGCAGAGGATGAATGGACAGAAAGAAAAGAAAGGGAAGGAACTAAAAAAGGTGGAAAAGAATTGAGGAAAGTAAAAAAAGGAAAAAAAAAAACTAAGGTAGGTAGGTAAAGAAAGGAAGGATGGTAAAATACATGATAGGAAAGAAAGATGGACAAAAATGAGGAAAAGTAGATATTAAAATCAGCATTCACACTTCAGTAATTATACTGAACCCGATCCTGACCATAAAACAGGATGTAGCTAAACTGCTGGAACGGAAGGATAGAAAAAAAGGGAGAAAAATGGTTAAAATGAGCGGTGGATGATTGTACAGAAAGAAAGGAAAGGGAAGAAACCAAAAAGGTAGAAAGAAAGAAAGTAAGGCGAGAAAGGACCATAAAATGGGGTGTATCTAACCTGTTGGAAGAGGAATGAAGAAAGGATAGATAAATGGAGTAAAGGAAAAAAGTAGAAAGTACGTAAGGAAAGGAAAGAACAGTGAGAAATATTAGGTAGAAAGGAATAAAGACATGATAGGGGAAAAAAAGACATGATAGGGAAGATAGAAATATGAAAGGGAGGGAAAAGAGATATGATAGAAGGAAGAAAAGGAAACAAGAAAAATGGTAGAAAAGAAGTAAAAAGAAAAAAAAAAGAAGTGTGACAAAAAAAGCAAAATGAAAATAGGTAACAGAAAAAATTTGGGAGGTAAAAAGGACCGGTGAAAAGTTGGAACAGAGGAAGAAAAAAAAAGGAATTAAAAGGAAAAACAAAAAAAGAAAAGAAGAAAATGGTGAAAGGAAAAAGAAATGGAGGAAAGAAAAAGAAAACAGGATAGGAGGGAAGTAAGACTGGATGGAAGGAAGAAAATAAAGAAAGTAATACAGAATGAAAGAAAAAACTAAAGAGAAACAAAGAAGTAAGAGAATAAGGATACAAGGAAAAAGGGAAGTAAGGAATAAAGAAAGAGGGGGAAAAATGAAAGAAGTGAGATACGATAACTGGAACAGATACCTGTAAAAAAAAAAATAAGGAAAGGATAGAATGAAGAGGTGGTGGAAAAAGGAAAGTAAGCAAACAAGAAAGGGTGGAGGAAAATAAAGAAATCAGGACAGAAATGTAGACAAGCAAAATATGAGTTGTGACAAACAGCCATTTTTCCAACATCAATGCAACACTTTTCTAAGACTTACAGAAAACGCGCTGAGACGGGAAGAGAATTACAGGAAGTGTGTGATTGACGGTAAAGTTTAGTGACTGGATGAATGAATGTGTTTATAAATAATTTAACAAGAAATTTCTCCTTTTGAGTCTGGAAAAGTTAGACACCAAAAATAAAACCTGACAGCTTCGACTGAGTAACTGAGAAAAACTGTCAGCTTTAATAGCTAAATAAAAGCTGGTGCTCTTTTAACGAAGATCTGATCTAAAGAAACGCCCCCAGCACCCCCTCCCTGCAACCCACCCCCACCCATTCCCTTCGGCTGCCTCTCCGAAGAAGAACAGGATGCCTGGTGACCACCTGCTGAGAAAAGAACTCATCTGAATACAGACACCTCATTCAAACTAGCATCCAACTTAGCATCATTTTACTGCTTCAGAATGTCAAAAAACCAGACGTCCCACATCAGACTGGACAAAAAGTGAGATATTTGTGGGACATTTTACGTAAATCAAACTAAAGTCAAAAAGGAGTACTAGTTTGACCAAACAGAATTCACACTGAACTGAAATGAACAGTGAGTCTCTGCTGTGCTTAGAGGAGAAACTCTAGTCGAATATGTGTGCTGCTATTAATAGAACCTGCTTTGATGGTGTGTTAGAGAGCAGGACAGCGACAGCACTGAATCCTCACAGGGGGTTAATTTCCCGTCTTTTTTCTGAGAGGTGAAGCACATTGCATTGTTCCCTCGGGGCTAACCACCGGGAGAACTGCACTCTGCTCCCAACTTCAGGAGGAGCTTTCACAAACTTTTTGGAGGAACGCCTGAGACCTCAAGCACATAAAAATCGTGTCTTTATTCCAGTGTTGGGCAGTCAAATCCTTCTCTGGTGGCCTAAACACTATCAAAACCACTGACCTACATTTACGACCTAAATTTTAATATTTGTGCCATTAAATTGTTCCAGTACGTCTTCTGGTATGTGTATGTGAATGTTAGATTTTTTTATCCAATCAGATTGCAGTTTCTATGTGCTGCCATGTTAATCTGGTCTGCCAAAGCCTTCAGAATTAGTAGTGCTGCCCATATAATTTAAACTATATCAGCAGTGACAGATTGCTAATTGGTTAATATTATTAAAGACTGTTTCTTTAACCAATCAGATTTTTAAACCCGCCTCCCAAAGCCCACTAGCTGGCGCATGATGACATCAGCATTTTTCCCTCCTCTGATGGGTTAAATTCTTACAGCCTAGCACAGACTAGCAGTTAAATTAGAATTTTTACACCCACAATGGCTGACAGAGGAGAAAAAAATAACTTGGTCTCGAAAACACTTAAAAATCTGTTCGTATATTTCCGAAAAAGTTACACATCGTGAGAAGAGATCAGTTAACCCCGAAGCTAACTAGCTTGTCTCAACCCGGGAAAGAGTTTATTCGCCACTTCCAGACCAGTGCCGCCGACCGGTAACCCACAATCTTCAGGTTAGCAGTTCAACACCTTACTTACTGCACCATCACACTCCCACACACACAAGACTTCAGCAGTGTTATGTGTGTGTGTGTGGTCCAGTGTGTATGGATTTAGGGTTTAAATCTGAGCTAAGTGTAAATAAGATAATTGCAGTTTAATCAATTCAGCATGAAGAAAAAAAACATTTCAATCTGTTCTTCTTATTAAAATGTTTGATTTTAATGGACTCAAAATACACACAGTATCTCGACTGAGCGCTGTTAATTTCCCTGCTGTGTGATGTTTATACCCTGACTGAAGATCGCTGCGCCCTCCCTGCTTAGTGTTTATTATTTCTTGATAATGAGCTCAGTTCTGGCAGATCTAATCCAAATTTAATTTTACTGTAGTTTGTCTCAATTCTCTGTATAAAACTTTTTCTCGGACTGATGATTGTTCTGCGCAGCACGGAGGCTTAGTGGTTAGCACTGTTGCCTCACAGCAAGAAGGTCCCGGGTTCGATTCCTGGACAGGGGCCTTTCTATGTGGAGTTCTACCCGTGCTTGCTTGAGTTTACTCAGGGTACACAGGAATTATCAGGCATTAATACGTGATTATTAAACAGCCAATATGCTAATTCGCAACTAGACTAAAGTGTTACCGAAAAGCCAACATCAAATACACATTATAATTTTCCATCTAATAAATAAACTTTTGTGTAATTAATTGCTCAAATGTTGAGGTATTTGATTAAAAAAACAACAACACTGCTATATCGGCTACAAAATGGCTGACAAGAAGCATCAGCCCTAACACATGACCTACACAATCGGAGTGAAGGGAAGTGGTAGTCCAGTGGTTAGGGTGTTAGATTGCTAATTGGAAGTTCGAGGTTTCGGTTCCCAGGTTACCACTGCTGGGCCCCTGAGAAAGGCCCTTAACCCCCAATTGCTTGGTGGTGCTGGGAATCAAACCCTGATCTTTCAGTTGACAGTCCAACATCTTAACCTTTCAGGTGTTCTATTGTTGTAGTCATTTCTTTTTTAAGATATTTTTTAAGCCAGAATCAAACCCGGGTCGCCAGAGAGCAGCAACTGGCCATTTGATGTACTAGTATTTCTATCAGTTAGTTTCCTTAATCTAATAAGGGGCTATAAACAGGCCTGGATGCAGCATAAGTCAAGACTGGTGGAAACTCAGGTAAGCACTGAATGGCTACAGAGTAATATTTCAGTGTACTGCAATGTCCTTGTGGGTGTCGGTGGTACCATTGACCTCTTGTCCTCTTTAGCAGCTATTCAGCCCACTCCAATTTCTTACTCTCAAGAGTTTTTTGCGGTGCTAAACCTCTCTTCTTTACTTCTTTACTTTATCCTTTATTTAAACTGAGCAGTCTAATGTGCTCGATTGCCCTTTAAAACAGGGTTGTTGGGTTATCGAGCTGGAAGCCTCTTGACTTAACCCAAAAATGGTATTTAAGGGTTGGGGGGGGGGGGGGTCCCATAAAAAATATGCAATCAAATGTCTCTTCTGAATATTTTCAACTATGAGGATGTAAAATGCAACTCAGACATCATCATCATCATCGAAGTGTGCAACCGCCTGCGGCTTCTCTAAAAGAATTTTTTCAGGAGATAAGAAACGATCAGAGACAGTATTGTTCATCACTGTGTGAAACCCTAATCAGGTATAACTGCCCCCACATGCACAGTTAATGCCTGATTGCTGAGTTACTGTTATTCTTAGGTCTCTGTCTTGTTCCAGTGATCCGAAATCACCTGCTACTTAAGTATGCACTACATTTAGGTAAGTACGTGGAAGTATGTACGTGTGATTTGGAGGAGTGATGTTTGGATTAACGGATTAACTATTACTATTAGGTCTATAAACTATTACCTTAATTCCTAAATAATCTATAGATTAGAGCCATAGTATATAATGATATGTGATTTTGGATGGAGCTAGTATAAACTATTACCTTATTCCTTAACCTAAATATTCTAGAATTAGATGCCACGATAATTGATAATTATTAATTAAACAAGGCCACCACATAATCCTTATGTTTCAATTTATAACCCATGTCCAAAAGTATTAGCAAACCTGGCCATTACACCAACAGGACCTTTATTATAATCTTATTTCAAACACAGATATTAACACTTCCATATTGCATCTGTAACTGAGATTTATTTTTTAAAAGATTTTGGGGTGTTGATTCTGGAGTGACGCCATCATGCATGGCAAAACTTCATTGGTTATTCAGTAAGGCTGGATTTTAGTCCTATTTTTTATTTTGGGAATTTTATCATTAACCAATACAATGTCAGCAGTCCTGCGCTTAGAAAATACATAAAATGTCTCTAAACAGCTCCAAGATGGCAGTGTAATGTTTTTCTATCATTGTAAGCCTGGTTGAGATTCGGATTGCTCTGCTATGTCTTATTTAATTGTCACGCAATTTTATCATTGCCTCTAAAAACAAAATTAGAAGCATGTAAAAAACTAAAGTGTGTCATTGAACTATCAGTACTGTGTCTAATCCAAACAACCCTTATGTCCGGATAACACCAAGTTCCTCCATTTATCAGCACGCCCAATCACAAGGCAACTAGATCTACTCCCCGCGATCTCCGTATCTCATCAACAACACTTCCCAAGTGCCTACCTGCCTCACCATCCCACCATCCCATCATCCCAATTACTGGATGGAAGAGACTAATCACCTTTTATTACTTCTGTACACTGCATGATCAACGGCATGACAAAGCTCTTTTGTACTGTTTAGCTTGAAAATAGTCAAACGGCTAAGAAATTATCTCAAAATCTAACAAAAATTGCACAGTGTATACCGATTTAAAGCAAAAGACTATAAAATAGTTCACAAACGCATATATCCATTCATCAAGTAACATAGAAACATCAGGATATAACAGGAAAACAAATTCAGGACTAAAACCTTACAGGTGAGCAACCTAGAATGAATGATTTATAACAAGGAAAGAACCTGAATATCAAGACCGCACCACATGGTAGTGTGGAAGGGGGGATGGGGACTTGTGCAATACACATTTCCACATTATTATGTGAATTTAAAGATGCACCTGTAAAAATCCAGCAGAACCTATAGGTGTATAATTCCAACAAGGGAAAAACAATGTTTTTTTTCTAAAGAGAATATCTGGCCTCTATAAGTTCCTTCAACTAGCTGAAGTACAGCCATGTCAATACAGACTAGACAAGTAGGAGGTGGAAAAAGGTGAGAGAAAGTTCAACATACTAGAAGATGTCTGTGGGATCTAGTGGAGAATACATTGCTGCGGTATTGAATATAACACTGAACTTTCAACCCTGTCAACCACAGATGTTGCCTACTTAATATTTCCAACCTTTGGGATCAGACCAGATTTCTCAATGCAGCAAATTCTTGTTGCTTGAATAAAGTTGGATACAACTCCGGTATGGCCAGCCTTGATGCCAGATCTATGACTAGCAGTGGTGGTTTGGTGTTGGTGGGAATTAAACTCATTATTTGTGATTAACCGTCCAACACTTTAACCACTGGGCTACCACTTTCCTTACTCCCGAATTGTTTAGTTTGTTAGTATTGGAATGTCAACCCATCCAGATTCCCACCTTGCACCTCTTACTTCCACCTTGTGCCATGTGGCACCGACTAGTGCTTTTCAAAGTGCTTATAAAAGATATATGTTTGAACCATTTTTTTGTTCCTCACAGAATTTGTAGCACGCTTAAGAGCATAAGATAGTATTAGAAATCAGAGGTTTGATCCTGATCATAGATGGTGCCCAGAATGCAGCAGTTCTCCGCTTAGTGATCCACCTGATCCCTTAAGTTTCAGTAAAAAATATTTCTTCGTTGTTGAACTTGTGAACTTTTTTTAAATGGAAACGCCTGGAAGCCCTAATCACATATGGTAAGATTAATTCAGCTAATCATATGAAGTAAATTGGCTATTCAGACTACTTAACAAAACAAATTGAATGTACAGACGGGTGTAATAATACCATTCGTCTTAGTGGAAGCACACTCCAGAAATGGAGACACAGTTTCTGGCTGTTCATTACAAATGAGACAATTTATTTATTTATTATTTTCAAAGGATTATATGGAGAGTAAGCTTTGGCCAGGTGAAGTAACTTTGCAATCACTGCGACTCTGCAATCCCCCAGACCCAGTCTTCAGCTTGTATGTAAATTAGTCACCTGTTGATTTGCTGGTAAAGGTAAGGTAGATAAAGTCAGACATCTGTCTGACATCTGGCAGCCTCCTCATCCTTATGTTTTGCTGTCCTTCCATCCTCTTTTTTGGCTTCTGTTCTCTTGTTTGTCTGATATTTCTGGCTTACCTCCCACTCTTTCTTTCTTTTTCCCCACAAGGTCTGTTACAGCTGTCTTTGTCTCTCCGTCTTGTGAAGTAGATTTTTTTGGATGGAGACTCTAAAGCATGGTGGTAACATGCTTTGATACGGCCATCTGGCAAAATCCTCTACATCAAATCGAAGATTCGAAAATTCCTCATGGCCAACTGTCTAAACAGCTGGAACGATCTGTATGCTATCATTAAAACCTTAAGCACACTTTTACCTTTATTTTTTTGGTTTATTACTCATAGCAACAACCGTCAAAAGCAACAAAAGTCAGTGTAAATTGTAAAAATAATAATTCTTGGCTATTGCAGGTAACCCCGGGTCTAATGACCCCACATGTGAATCATTAGCTGATATAAATGACTGTCAAAATCTGCAGCAGGGGTTGTGTGTAACCTAATAAAATGTCAAAGCAACTAAAAAGCCCCAATTATTACTCTTTAATGACAGTGATGCTTTTGCGGTGTAGGACTGGATGAAGAAAAGAGAAGATACAAGAGGGAGGATTTGTACATCAAATACAGGGTGTCCCATAAGCGTCCATACATAGGAATAATACGAAAAATCAATTTTTCTATGAAAACCATTTTTATTTCTATAATATGCTCTACATGACTACTATTGTTTTGAAAACACATTTGGATGCGTGTCCTCCACTGCTGAAGAACACGTATAAGCACAGCTGAAGTGCTGCTTGTAATGGCAATGGTGAGATGTTCATTGAGATGATTTAGTTTTTGTATCTTTCCGTTGCATTTGGTTCCCTAACTGATACACCATCGCCTTTAAATGCCCCCCAAAGATAAAAATCTTTGAAAACTTATGGGACACTTATGAAAACTTATGGGACACCCTGTAGAAAGAAAGCTATTGAGGAAAAACTGTTTCAGACATTCAAACTTTAGGGGAACTTGAAATTTTAAGTTTTAAAATTCATTTTTTTTCTTTCTGGCAATTCAGCAGATGTCAATTTTCCATCTCAAATTATTTATCCAGATATGGAGTCCAGCACATGACTGGTAATAGAACTATTTTTTTTATACTCAAAAAATGTTTAATTATACATTTATTGATCATAAAAAAATTACAAGTCTATTATTGCAAGTCTGTCGTTGCATTTGGTTCCCTAACTGGTTGATGACCATAATAATGAGACAACAGTAGCAATAACTGAGCCCCCATAAGGATACAAATCAGGAAATTACAATCAGTGCATGTTTATGACTGATAAGAGAAGAATGTACGCACACACACATATATTATATATACACACATATACACACGTATATTTCTGTTATTATGGGTTTATTTGGTCCTCATAAAGCAGAAAACATGACAACACACAAACACAGCTGTTCTGGTAGACCAGATAAACACTCCTCATTTTTTAATGCAGTAAATATGTTGCTGGAGCACAAATCCATTTCCTGACTTTACACTTACAGAGCATGTGTGATCATTAATAAGAGCCAATTATGCAAATCTGAAATGGAAACAGCACATTTGTGACTGGAAACCATTTTCATCACATCATCTCGAAATCATGATGGAAGAATTATTGTGGATGCATAAACACTTAGTTATTATTGATTTATATGCATTTACAATTTAAAATGACCTCATAGAGTCCATCCTGAACTGTAACAATTCCAACTCCCAACCACCAGAGGGCACCTTTGGAATACTAGCGCTAGTTCCAGTATCTAGCTTTATATGCCAACATCACGGACACCACATTGCATAGTATTGCTAGCTAGCCTACTTACTAAGCGTTTTTTATGTCGGTATTTTTGTTATTCTGGTTTCGATCTTTCCTACGTCATGTTTACGATTTATGTTAAAATATCATGTTCCGATTTACGTTTGCTATGTTTTTGAGTGTTTATCGTGTACTGACCTTTGCCTGTCTATCGACTACGTATTAGTTATTTTAGCTATTTTCTTAATAAAGGCTTTCACCGAAAAATGGATTCTTCTCAGCTGTCTTTATCACGTAAACTACCGAGAAATCTTACACCAGCTACCAGCTTTTTTCCATTTTTACCGAGAAAAAAATGCTATGAAGTCTCATCAACTTCTCATCAACTGATGATTCACAGATAAATATTTGGATTATTTCATTGGCCTACGCCACAGGTGTCAAACGCCGTTCCTGGAGGGTCACCGTCCTGCAGAGTGTAGCTTCAACCCTAATTAATTGCACCTAATCCAGTTAATTATGTCTTTTAGGCTCGTTTGAAAAAATCGATGTTTTATGGTTTGGAATAAGGTTGACACTTAACTCTGCAGGGCTTTGGCCCTCTAGGAACTAAGTTCAACACGCCTGGTCTACACTGACGATGAATTGCTGTGCTTCCTGTGTAGGAGACACATTTATTCTGAATCATCTCACTACTAGGACAGAAAGAAGCTGAGAACTGTAGCCGTCTAAGTGACTATGATTTAGGAGAGTTGTTTAAGTACTAAATAAGTGCCTTCTACTAATGTTGTCCCTGGTGGTCCGAGAGCTTTTACCACTAAGCAAACTTCCCAGCAGCCCAGAGCTGCCTAGAGATACTGTCCCCAGTTAATAGGAGCAGTACAGAAAATTCAAGCCGTATAAACTCATACACAAAATAGCTAGATGTCAAGCCTCAGTTCATGTTTCATTAATGTTTCGAGTGGTGGGCGGGGTCGGACTCTTCTCACTGAAGGTTTACCAGTGCTGGCACAATCTCTGGATGCCTCAGAATCCTTGCAGAATTGATCTCTTTTCACTGAAGGTCTACCAGTGCTGGCACAATCTCTGGATACCTCATTATCATCGTTGCAGGGTTGGTCTTTTCTCACTCTGGATACCTCGGGATGGGTATAAAAAGGGAAACAAATGAAGAGGAATTAGCATAGCTCCTGTTATTAATATTAGCAGGTACTAGCAAATAATATGTCTTTTAACTGGTGTAGCGGAGCATAGTGGAGCATGTGGGGAAGTGGTAGCATAGTGGTGTTGGACTAGCATCTGAATATCCAGGTTCGAATTCTAGCACCACCAAGTTACTGCTGCTGGGCCCCTAAGCAAGACCCTAAACCCCCAATTGCTTGGCTATATGAACGAAAATGTAAGTCGCTCTGGATAAGAGACATTTTTAATTTATCGCTAAACTGGAAGACTGTGTCTGAACCCTTAACGCTATCAGGAAGGCTATTCCAAAGTTTAGAAACTAAATATGATAAAGCTCTACCATTTAATACTGCTGCTATAAACTCTATATCCATTATTACCTAAAATTGCTATAATGTCTGGTGCCTCTTATGCTTCCTTTTAGGTTCCACCGCTAGAATTCTAGACGTCACTACAGCTTTTTTTAATAATAAACCCAACCAAGACCTGCCTAGTCTCGAGTGACGAGGCTACTTTTGTACACCTTTGCTTCAGAGATCACATGACCTTGACTTTCCTATCAGTCTATTTTCATCCTCAGGTTTCTGCCTACACAGAAAAAAAATGGTTGCTTCTGGGCTATTTTCAAACTTTTTTTCTTCTGTAACTTATTATTCTGAGATGTCAGTCCTGTCTTTTATATTTAGAATAAAAAAATTACTTATCGAAACACTTCAGAAATTAAATCCATTAATCCAACGAGAAATTATCAAGCCTTTATTTAGTGATTGGTCTTGATAAGTTTTTTTCTAGATTATCAATAAATCAGGCTATAAGCCGCATGTTAAAAACCAATCTGTGTATAGCATTAGAGAACCAATGGGGTCAGTTTATTTATGTAAATGCATCCCGTGTGCACTGATTTATAGGACCCGAGCCAAGCAGGTCTTTAGCGCTGATTGTGTTTGAGGGTTTTGAGGCTGTACAACAATTAGTCAAGCTTTAGAAAATTAGATTGTGATATTTTCTAATTCTGAACCCATTCAATTATTAACACAACAGTGTGAATGCATGTGGGTCTGTTTACGTTACGTAGAGTTTAGTGATGCTGCAGGGAGTATAATCTCTTCGCAAAAGTACTTTAAGTATGTTTCACTCCCATTTCAGTACATCCGAACTCACACCACCTTCCACAGGAAGTCTCATACACATTACACTTCCTGGTCTATAATTTCAATTCCCAATTTTTTTTTTTGCTTGGTTTCGGACAGAACTGCCAGTGTGAAACCACCTGAAGGGTCAGCATAATTATGCCCAGGTGAAACTACTTATTACTCACAGAACAGGGGTCAAAAGTTCAACATGTATCAACATCGCGGATGTAGTATGTCTGAATTTAAGTAAACTTAAAGATTGGTCTGAAAACTTACAATAAAGATTGGTCTGAAAACTTACAATAAATTCAACCACTTTAGTTCTATAGTCTTGCTAGCTATAAACTCCAGTTCACCAGTTCTTCTTCTTCTCCTTTCGGCTGTTCCCCTTTGGGGGGGTCGCCACAGCGAATCATCTGTCTTTACCTAACTCTATTCTCTATATGCTCTTATCCATATACCTCCTCTCTTCTTGTCCTCTTGGCCTTCTGCTTGGTAGCTTCATTTCTAACATCCTCATACCAATATATTCCCTATCCCTCCTCTGTACATGTCCAAACCACCTCAATCTGGCTTCCTTGACTTTCTCGCCAAAACAACTAACACGAGCCGTCCCCTGATGAACTCGTTCCTAATCCTGTCCAACCTCGTCACTCCCAAAGAAAACCTCAACATCTTCAGCTCTGCCACCTGTCTCTTCCTCAGCGCCACCGTCTCTAAACCATACGTTATGGCTGGTCTTAGAACTGTCTTGGACACTGGTGAGACAAGCTATGATGTATGGTCCACCTGTTAAGGGTGCTAATAAAAGGTAATAAAGCAGCTCCTTACACCAGTGCAGAATGTAATCACAAACTGACTCAAATGAACAGACATATGGCCTCTTTTACAGCTGGGGATGAGCTGGCGAATACATTTAAGCAGAGTTTGGTATGATTAACGTGGTCTCTTTGTAATCATGTGTCCATACAACTACTTATAAGTGCATAATAGCAACAAAATCATTTTATTTAATTGGTTCTTTTTATGAACCGTCTCTCTCTCTCTCTCTCTCTTTCACTCCATCGTATTGATATCTGTGTGTGTTCAGACATTAAAAGTAGAGCTTCACTCCCACTGTGCCTGACAGATGTGGGCTGACTTTCATCTATGTGCTGGTAGACAGGAAACCAAGCCCCACTGTTTGCCTTTTAACGCTTTTAGTGATGTGCTTTTCAATCAATTGCCTTCACTTAATGTGTTTGATGGACAAATGAACTTTACACAGCGGTGCTTATGCAATCATCCAAGCAGCATGGAGTGCACTGATGCCACACGTGCATTTATTATATATTTAACAATTTATATAGCACTTGTAACAATAGAATTTGTCTGAAAGCAGCGTTCACAATATTACCCACCTTTATTAGCCCTTATTATCCGAATCAACATCCGAAAATGCTTCGAGTCTACATCAATTGGTTTTCATTAGATCAAAACTTATATGAGATCTAACCCCCCCCACCCCAAAAAAAATAATAAGTTGGGACTCACTCACTGGCAGACTGGAAGATTGAGACTCACTCACTGGCAGACTGGTGGACCTTTTGGAAGAAGATGCCAACCCTGCGAGGATCCTAAGGCACCAGTAACCAGGTTCATGCCTCTTTCCTCAATTTCAAGGAGCTTCGAGAATACAATAGGACCCACTTTGCTCCACTGGCCCAAGTCTTTCCTTGCCATAGTCGCCTCTGGCTTTAGCGGCAAATGTCTATTGTCAAAAGCGCTAAACAAAAAAATTCTCTGAAATCTTCTGCTGTCTCTGGATAGAAGGGACACTTTTGCTGTTCTCTACAGCCAGCCCACTAGTCTATCACATATCAAGTACACCAAAATGATCCTTATGCAAGTGCAATTGGGATCGTTTCTCAGTTTGGGGTCATCTTTTCGATTGCTCCCTGTTATATGCAGTAATTTGTAGAGGCCATTTTGTTATAGCAAAGTGTCTATGGGTTTAAGGTCAAAAGGCTTTCAAACTGATCTGTTGAAAGCAGTAGGAGATCCTGAATGAATCTCTGTTAGAGCAGGTGGAATATACTGATTTTACCGCAGTGCTTGTCTCAGTTAGCTGTTGTATCTGTAAGGAAACAGCTTTTTACTTCCTTTAATAGACTGTAACTGTGTCTTTCGCAAACTGTTGGCACAAACCTGAAGGTATAAAACTGCAGATTGTGTTATTGTTCATAATGTGAAAAAAAACATCATCTCGCTAAAACATGGGTTTTCCAAACTACGTCTTGCCGCGACATTTTGACCGGCCCTTTAATCAATGCCATCGACAGAGGCTTCCAGTGTGGGATCCATTTGCAGCAGAGGCTTTCAGTTTGGGATCCATTTGTAGTACAGAAAAAAGCTTTATCTCCTCATCCATTACAACTGGATGGGTTAGATAGGCTAAACAAAACCTTGGGGAAAACATAACAAAAGCAGTTTGGTGGCCATCATGATTCCTTTGAGTACTTCAAAGAAAAAAAAAAAACCCTTGTTCCTTATAGTTTACAATGCACTCATTTACCGTCATATAAATAAACTTCATCCAATCTTAAATTCAGGTTATTGTGACGTAACAGTGTGACCGAATTTTATTCATACTTTGCATAACCATGTTATATAGAATGTACTTCTTTAAGTATGCGAGTTCGGATGCGGCACCACTTTCACGTTAACAGCTTTCATCCATTCATTCTTAAAAACCGTGTGGTCAAGGTTGAAGCAGTTTAAATAATTATGTGGTTTATTTCAGTTTTTGGAAACAGAACCAGTCAATACTGTGGCTGTGTGAATTCTGAAGTTTCACACTTTACACAGGAAGAACATATAGATGGTCTTTATTTTGCGTCCGTCTTGGAAATAAAACCACTGCTGATATCTTATTATGCAAGATAGGCATCGTGGGTGACAAGTTCAACACACACACACACACACACACACACACACACACACACACACAAATAATGGTACATTCTTTTTTTATGCTTATATAGTGGGCTTTCTGTCCTACCAACTATAGCTGAGAAGTTCAAATGTGCTGCAGGTCACACCTATAGGGCTTACACATACATATACCTCCCCCCCCCTCTCTGTCTCTCTCTCTCGCTCTGACTCTTTCTCTTACTCACAGTACACCCTCAAGCCATACATTCGCATTAGAACACAATGGAATTCAGGCAACATCACTTTTAGAGCACATTAGTGGATTTAGATTATAGCTCTGCTGCAGTCTATACATATAACCCCCATTCTCACAAGTAGCCTACAACGTATAATTGAGTAAAACTCTTCCTGAGGGGCAAAACGGTAAGCATTTTCCCAAGCATTTTTTATTCTGTACCGTTAACCTTTTTGTTTCAAACAAGCCGCTGGCTCAGCCATGAGTCTTCAAATTATTTATAATACCCCCCCGATATAAGGGCTAATCGATAAGATAAAAGGGCTTTCCATTATTGATTATTGTGGCCTGCTGGGAAAAGTAGTGAATAACCGGGGGTATGTGTGTGCTCGCCATGTCAAGCCTGACCAAAGTAGATTAGGACTTTCTGTGAAAAGGATTAGTTTGAACAACAGGTCACAGGCTTGTCAGGCTTTGATAAAAGTCTGTTCGCATCTGAAGAGCCAAACAGATGCGTACAACTAAGCAAATGGAGGTTAAGGGGCTTGCTAGGGGCCCAACAATGGCAACTTGGTGGTGCTTGGAATCAAACCCTGATCTTCTAATTAATTAGCTGTCCAAAACCTTAACCACTTGGCTGGACTGGGTGTTGGACTGTTCACCAGAAGATTGAGTCCCAACACCACCAAACTGCTATGGCTGGGCATAAAATAAATGTCAGTTGTTTTGGCTAAAGTCTGCCAAATGCCAGAAAAGTCAATGTACACATACACACCAAAATGTGGTTGCCTGGGCCACGGCATTCTATGAAGGGCCTTGTGGACGCCTCTTTAATTTATTAAGTTTATTTCCCACAGATGCAACTGTGACCATAAGATCAATTCAATACTGTATTTCATATAAAAGAATAGCTCTGTATAATTGATCCATGACTAATAGCTGAAAAATGATAAATACAAAAACAACAGTATAAATAACAGCAAAAAAGATCTAAAACCTACTCAGTGGAGCCACACTCTAATTTACATAACAGGTTTACGATACCCTGGGAGAACTGGAGTGCCGTAATGATCAGAGTATTCATATACAGATTCCACATACTGTATCTCTCCGAATTGCTCTTAAAATGTCCTATTTTACTGATGCCCGTATGATTTATAAATCTTTTATTGCTTTTTATACATTATGCATGACTGTAAAGGGGCTGTAAAAACTTTTCAAAAAATAAGTTCCAATATATTCTAATCTCCACGGTAATAATTTGTTTCAATTTGACTTCATACTTTGGGCTTTTTCCTCACTCTTTATACAGAAGTGGGCCCGATTTTCACGATCATGTCCAGGACCGCCACTGTTTGGACCGTATATTTGTGGCCAGTCTTATCCCATGGTTAAAATCTTATTTTAGATATTTTTGGGTCTAGGTGAATAATAATAAGAAGAAGAATGAAATGCTCTCTATGAAAAATGTTTCAACATATTAGTTATCATAAACATCGTCAACTTTAAATTTACATCACATTTGCATTTAATCATTTATCAAATGCCAAAAAAAAGCAATCCAACAAAAGCGCAATATAAGAATTTATAAATCAGCGATGATGGACTTTTTGGATGGAGTTTTTCTCTCTTTTCTGTCAGTCCTCCAGTCTTTCATTCACTTCCTCTGTCACAGCAGCAAATGTTCACACATCACTTACGCCCAGTCAGATTCAGTACTAAAGGCTGTCCCAGGTCTCCCCATTGTGTTAAGAGTGTTAACATTCACATACACACAGTTGCTTGGTAAAAATCTCATCAGGTCAAAAATGGTGGTAGCGGGACTCAAATAGCATATAAACGAGTGTTTATGGTAAATATAAACATTACTTTCAAATGTATATTTGGATAATTAAAGTCAGCTTGTAAATCCTGCATTATAATAAAATTTCCAACAATAAGTTTAAATCTAAACTCTTTAGGGATATGGTCCTCTAGGAACTGAGTTTGACACCCCTTTCCTAGATGCAGTGTCCTAGAGTACAGTGTAATTTTTAAGTGTATTTAGGACATCCTATATGTGTCTTTCTTTACTAAAACATCTCAGTAAAAGATGCCAAATAGTAGCTCAGTGATGAAGGTTTCAGCCTGGTGATCTGAAGATCAGGGGGTCAAATCCCAGTAACGCCAAGACGACATTGGCAGGTTCTTGATCAAAGCCCTTTACCCTCAAATGAAATGTAGGTTGCTCTAAATAAGGGTGTCTGCTGAATGCCACAAATGTTGAAGCTATTTGTCTTTCTGGTCACATGTTCCTGAATTTTCAGAAAGTCTGAGTAACTGTTAAAAAGATTAATCGACTTCTGATCAAATAACTTCTGTCCTAGTTGTTTCTTATCATAGTTTAATGAATTGTGCAAAGAAATCAATAAAGTCAAATATAAAATTAAAAAAATGCTGTAGTTTTAATTTTTTTGTCAAAGATATTCATTACATGACATCATTTCAGAAAAGCCCATGACTGTTTTCTCTTATTTTCCATAATTTGTAAGGAATCTGTAATTCTACCGGAATGTTGACATCATCTGACATCAAAGAGTACAGCAGAGCACTTAAGCTATAGTAGTGAGGAAGTGATGGAGAGATGCTTTGACGGAGCAGAAGAAGGGCTGGATGCCTGGATCAGATCCATTTGGACTGGAGATTCAATCCAACCAGACAGCTGGGGTTTCTTGGTATTTTGGCATCGGCTTCGGTCACATGACCTAATCACAAATTCACTGGCAGACAGACAGACAAGGAGTAATAAAAACGTGCAGCCTCACTGTCAGGAATCCTAGAGGTAATGAGTCCAGGGTGTCAGGGTTCCTTTCTGGGACGTGCATCTGTCATGTCTGTTCCTAATAAGGAGCCAAAACCAGAAGAATCAGGAGGGGAAAGTTTTAATTATGTCTTTTTATTAAAAAAAAAAAGGATTATTAGACACGCCACTGATTTAGAGAAGATGGATTTCATAATAGAATATTTTCACTGGGATTACATCATCATTATTATCACTCACCATGTGTGTGTGTGTGTGTGTGTGTGTGTGTGTGGTATAAATGTAGAATTGTCCAGAAAGGAAACATCATTAAGAAATTATTTATACAACAGTTTCACCCAATATAAATGTCTCATATAAGAATAGCTATTTTTTATTTTAGCTAAATCTAAAACATTAACTAGAATAGAATATGTGAAGTTTGCTTTGGTGTGTCGTAAATTCGTTTTTCTATCCTTTAGTAATCTTTTTTAGGTTGATACGATGCTGTTTTTCTGACCTGAGGTTGACCTGACATTTAGTAATTGAACGATTTATCATAATGTCTCAAATGTGTCTCAGATAAATTGGAAAAATCTAGACGTTGGTATGAGACTAAACAATCCAACAAAGGAAGAAAGTCAGACAGGTAAGGAAGTACATAGAGACATAAGGCCCAGTGAGGAAGAGGAAAAGATAAAAAAAAAAGGGAGGGAGGTACAAAAAGTGATGATTCAAGAGATTTTGAATACCAGGTTCAGGATACAAATGCACAAGACATTTAGCAATCTTTGATGGCCTTGCAGTTTCCAACAGACCAGATTAAAATAAAGGTTAATAGCAACTATATACAGTTCTGCTGCTTTCCTGGGCCAATGTCAACCAGCAGCTGGCTTTCCAAAGAAATCCACAAGACCAAAGCCAGTGGTATGCTAATAACTGGCCATGTAAAAAAAAAAAAAAAACATGTAGTGGTCGCCGTTTCTTGATGGGGGACAGGTTTTAGCCCAGGACTGCATGAAGAACAACTGAAGTTGTCAACTGGATAAAGCCTGTTGAAAAGATCCATAAGCATGCAGCCACAGAAGCTGCTGGGAAAGTTGGAGGGAAAAGCCGGGAATTAAAACAACTGAGTGACGCATGCTAGGGTTAGCATGTAAAAAGTACCTGCAGGATATAAGTACAGTTCCAAGTCAACAGGAGAAGAAACCATGAAAAAAAAGTTCTAACAAGGGTGTACTACACCATTTGGATACCATTCCTCAAGAGATGCTTAGACAATTCAAAGGAAAGGATAATAACTCAACTGTCATTATCCTCAAAGACTCCTCACAGTCTGCAAGTAGCAGCCGAATAGTCAAATGCAGTAGAGCCTGGAGATGCTGAACCTGTCAGAACAGTTAGTAAGTTCTATAACATTGAGAAAGAAAAGGTCTTCACAGAACTTCACAGTGTTTCAAGCATCCTTCTACTTCTCCAAATCTAATGTTCAGGAAATGCCTAAAGGACAATAGGTCTGTTTTTCCCTTTTCTTTTTAAACTCCTAAAGATTTATGCAGCGTTACCTGTTGCCACATCTACAGTTAAGAGGTCATTTTGCAAGTTAAAACTTTCGAAGTCTGTGTAATGAAGAGACGCTTTCTGACCTACCGCTACTTTCCATTGAGCCAGACATTCCAATTAATTGCTAGGAAGTCATTAAAATATTTCAGCAGAAAAAAAGATTTAAAGATAAATTAATAAAATAAATAAACGTTTTTGGATACAAGAAATCCATATACTGTACAATGAATGGACTGTAGTGATCTTTTCAGAACTTTATCACACTTCGTTACTTGACGCCTTCACCTGTCAAACTTTACCTACACCATTAATTTGCAGTTCAGCTTTTCTTTCCTTTGAACTCTGTCAGTCTGCTTTTAAAGGTAGACCCCTGGGCCATGCCGCCATGTTGAAAATGCGAACATGGGAGTGACAAAGGTCATATGGAAAGTAAGAAAGTGTCCTGTGCTGACTGCTAATAGGACCTGTTTTTAAATGTCATTTTTGCTACATCCCCATGTGCCTCATGCATTTCTTTCTTTTTTTTTTTTTTTTGCATTGTTCTGCCATATTTTTCTTTTGGCTTTGACCTTAAAATCTTTCTCTGTGCATCTGTTTACTATGGTTTTGAATCCATTCTGTTTGTTTCCTTCGTGGTTATTCATGAAGCCGAGTGTACGGTTGTTTAGTTTTCGGATGCCTTATGACTTCTTTATTAAAGTCTACCTACTCAAGGCTGAAAACAAATCAAATAAAAACTCTAGACTTTACCTACTTACGTATATTTATTTTTTTTGCATACAATTAATTTACAAGATAATTTGCTCTATTTAATAAATTAATACACAGATTTATTTTATTTATAGATGCTTGACAGGAAGGTTCACAGGACATCTGGGTAGAACAAGAGATGCTAATTGGATCCCACAATACAACAAAGAAGTCAAAGGTTATTAATTTTATGCAGGTTTAATTGTTTAAGTTCATATATTCATTTATTTATCACACTGTTGCCTCACAGCAAGATGCCCATGTTCGATTCCCCTGCAGGGGTCTTTTTGTATAGTGGAGTTTTGCATGTTCTACCTGTGCTTGAGTGGGTTTACTCCGGGTTCTCCGGTTTCCTCCCACAGTCCAAAAACATGTATGTTGGATTGATTGGTGATTATATATATATAACATTTATATAAATATATATAAAAACCAATACCCGAAACCTGGGCTTACACTGTGCGATTTTGCCCATGATTTGGTCGTCTGAGACTAAGTTTGAAATCCTAAAAGATTCTGTTAATCCTATGTTATCCTGCTAAAATCCTACATTAGGATAATATTTGACAGTCTAACAAACAACAATTGCAAAAGACTATTAAAAATCGCACCTTGTAAACCCCGAATACTAAATCTGGAATTAGATATTATAAAAAACACATACTATTGTGATGGTCAGACGTCCCAATACTTTGGTCTATATATTGTATAATACACTGCCTTTCTTTTGTTTCCATTTATTCTCATTTATTTGAATACACTCTCGAATACACCCTTTCCTCTACAATTGCAAGCTTATGCAAATCACTCCGGCTTAAGCCCATTTCAACCCACCATATTTTAAAATGTCTGAGTTGGCCTCTCTTTTATGACGCAGTGCTCCGAGGTTTCCACATCACTGAAATTCCTCAAGATTTATTCAAACCACAAAAGCCCATTCAGTCTGTTTTCAGAGGAGGAAGGCAGCATGCACTGCTGAGCATTCTCCCTGATGTCCTTACAGCGCACTATGGGGAGAAAAACTAGCGACAGCAGATTTCCATCATGTGGGACATCCATCAGTTTGTGCCAGAGATGCTCTGGAGCCACCAGATGGTGTTGGGGAATGTACGAATTAATTAAGCCCTTCAACTGAAAAGTCTCTAATTGATCATCTGACATTCCCGCTCTAGAGATAGTGTCCTTCACATGCAGTGATGTGTCAATTGCATTGCATTGATGCATCGAATTATCACAATTAATTATAATTTGTTTGTTTGGGCGCATGTGTGTGTGAGTGATAGATGATGTCATTACTGTCTACATGCATTTCTTGTTTAAAAATTTTATATTTAAATCTACTGGAAGCGGATCAAGATCCACCACCTCGTTCCCAATTAGGATGAATTTGTTAGTACTTGGTTTGGTTTTCCGTCAAGAAGACATAATGTTCGTTCAATAATTAGCTGCAAAGGAGGAAGGGGCCTGTAGGGTTGGGAAACCACTGACCGTAATTAGATGCTATACTACGTACGGGTACTGTAGACTGAATACATGCCCAAATGGCCCTTACAACACATTAAATATATACACATTCTAACATTATCGGTTCTAAAAATGTTATTTCTTTACCCCTGAATCGTTAACCTGCAGCATGAAGGATGCTCGCTTATTAACTCATTGGATAAAGCAGGGGCCACCAGACTCGGTTCTGAAGGGCTGGTGTCCTGCAAAGTTTAGCTCCAACTTATCTTGACATACCTGCCTGTAAGTTTCAAGTATACAAAGTCTTCACAAGGGATCTGTCTTTGGGGCTCCTCTAGTTGTCCTGGTCTCTAAGGAAATTTAGGGATGTAAAGGTCGTCTCTAGGTGCTGATCCATTATTTGGGCTGGATACGGATTGGATCTGGTGGTGAAGGAGACCTCAGAATAAGAAAGTAAGAAACAGACTATTATTAGCAGAGATGTCTATATTGCTTATGAATGAACTGAAGTAAATATAAATTTTTACGGATGTTGATTAAAAAACCCAATAATGCGCTCGGTCCACCAGACCAGTAAACATCGGCAAGGTAACAAAAACATGAGCACCACCTGAGTGTTATAAGTACCACCAGATAGTAAGAAGAGTAGATAGGAAAATCAAGCAATATAAGTGTGTTGAAAGGATGTTTAGAATTAAAATAATGTGATGGACACTAATTTGCCCACACCGATTTCCTAATTTATTGCCAGATCCACTTATTGTTGATTGGTTCCTCTCCCAGTATACAATATATACTCACTTGTGTTTCAGCCCTGGTTTATTGCTTGTTTGTTTGGATATATACCATGTTTGGGGGGAGTGGTGGCTCAGTGGTTAAGTTATAAGACTGCTAATTGGAAGATCAGGGTTTAATTTCCTGCACCACGAAGTTGCCACTGGTGGGTTAGGGTTAGAAGCATTAGCAGATAATAACTTCAAACCTGTATGACCGATAAGTACGACTTTTTAAACGGTTCTATAGGAATGGAAATGTAGAAACGTCTAAATTAACAAAAGGTGAGTCACTTAGCCTTGTTATTTTACATTCAGTGTTGCTTTTTTTTGCACCTGAATACAATTTCCACAAGAGAAAACATGTTAAAACACAAAGAGTGTGATTTCTTGAACTTATTGCAACTAGGTGTAAGTGTTAGTCACATGGTTTATATCTGATTAAAAAAAAACCCTTTCTCCACTCTGGGATTAGATCTAGCAGCCCTTTGGAAAAAAATATGCAGCAATGTTCACTTAATACATGCATATGAATCAGTATGCAAAGTCTGATTTGCAAGGTCTCCTCTTTTCAAAACTGTTGAATGCGATGAAAGAAAAAAAACATATAATGTAAATAGGCAGAACAGGACAAAGGCAGGATTAGTCATATTTCATACAAAAGTGATTTTTTTAGATGAAGTTTACACCTTTAACATTTTTTTCAAGAACTGTAGCTCAAATCTAACACACTTTTTACTAATGTGCAGTATATGAATAAAAGTTTATGCACACTTTACCAGCACACCTACATAATTGTGTCTAGAGTCTAGAATGTCTTCCAAACCACTGTTCCAGCATGACAATGTCCCTGTGAACAAAACCCCTGACTCCATAAAGACATGCTGTGTTTTGGTTAGTTTGGAAGACCAGACTAAGTGTCCAGCACACAACCCTCATTCTGACTCAACCCCTTTAAACTGAACACCTTTGGAATGAACTGGAACACTGACCGAACCCCAGACCTCCTCGCCTCAAAATTAGTGTCTGATCTCATTAATACTATTATGAGAGAATAAACACAAATTTTCACTACTATTTTCAAACTAGTCGGTGTTCTAGTCCATCCCAAATTTGTTCAATCTCAAAGGGGTTGATTCAGAGTCCGGACCCTGTGCAGGACACTCGAGTTCTTCCTCTTTTACCAAAACACAGCATGTCGTCATAGAGCTCAGAGAGGCTCTGTGATGCTGGAACAGTGTTTGGATCTCTGGTTCTGAAAGAAATATTAGTAATGCTACAACATACCAAGATATTCTAGACAACTGTTTGCTTCCGAATTTGTCGAAAAAAAACCAGTTTTGTAGGTGTGCTGGTAAGGTGTCCAGAAAAATATTTGTAATTCGATATACTTTGGGAGACCCGGAGACATCAGTTATGTATTATTACACTGACTGTGTTACAGTGTCGGTACTGTTAGTATTCCAGAGACTTGGCAGGTGACGGTAATTACGTGTAGCTTGAGCGTGAATCCGAACAACTAAAAATCTCACCCTGTTTACAAAACCTGCTTCCTCCTGACTTCCCGGGCCAACTTTGGTCAGTTTTAATTTCCGTAATATTTATTCACTGTGACCGACAATTTCACACATGGGTTCTCATGCCACCCGGCTGTCACTGGAAGATGGAAATACAAAATTTATAGGGTAGGAAACAGGCTAGCCTTCAATATTCATTGGCAGGTTGGAATCTGTAAAACAGTGAAATAACATGAAATCTGAAACCAGTGTGAGAGTAAGTCAAGGTCAAGGTCACAAATTAAGGATGTGTAGAAACCCTGTTTTGCTGTAGGAAGCTAATATATGTGTAATATATCCATTCATTAACCAAATAACTTGGGACAAAGTTAGTTTTAATAATACATACTGTAACTCGTTTTTAATTAGTTTTTTAGTTAGCATTAATTCAGGAATTATGAATGACTGTAAGTCGGTCAAAACAGGCACAAACAAAAAGACTTGTCCAGAGTTTTACGTCGTCCATTTGTGACAAGTTTGGTGAGATGCATTCTTTTGCGAAATGGTAGCTAGCGGCCAAAAAACAGCGGCGATGACACGTTATATAGACACATGTCATCACTGAACCCTAATGAGTTTCTCTTCTTGCGGTTTTGTCCACCTACATTTTCCTGAGATGCTTTGAAGTTGTCACAATAATTGCATTATGATGGTCGGCAATCCTATTGGTTCTTGTTTTGCTGGTGGTTGTAAGAAAAGTCACACTGCAGGCAATCTTCTGACACCACCCCAATTTTATCAGAGGAAAAAACTGATTGTAAAAATCGAACCAACTATCAAAGACAACAGATTTTAGGTAAGGATTTTAGGAATCTTATAGGATTTTTTCAAATTTGTCTCAGACGACCAAATTGTGGCCAAAATCGCTCAGTGTAAACTTGATTTTATAACGTTATTTTGTAATGTGTTTCTTAACATAATTATAATGAGAGTTAAATTCATGGTGAAATTCATTTTAAGCTTGTCATTGTCATTTTTGTCTTTGCAATGCAATGTACTTCCTGGAATTCATCACTGTTTTTGGTTTAGTTTGTGAAAATCATCTCTAAGGTTACAACCTTGTTTTCCAGAGGGAACGAGACGCTGCTTCATGTGGTCATACCATCAGTATCCCTGTCTACATGCTTCAGGTCGAAGCCTGCTGAACATGGCTATACATATATATAGCTACAAATTTCCTGGTTTGATTACACATGTTCTTCAAGACTGCGGTCACACAGGTAACATTCCCATAACATTGCGATGCAGATCGATTTCCCAAAGGGGAACCACAAATATGTATTACATCTGTTTGCCTTTCTGTTATTTATATTACAAATGCTTTCGGATTTCCGTATCAATCTAATACGGCGGCATGGGAAACTACTGACATTCACGAAGTCTAAGCCATGTAACTGTGAAGTGTTTTCAGATATCCTCCGGGTGCTGATGTTTGCGTGTTGAAATGAGAGTAACGTGACGAGGCAAGGTTGCTCTCGGTTAGCAAAACGGAACAGTGATTAAAGGCAATCATTTTGGATTAGGACAGATGCTTATTAGGAACTAGGATATACATCTCTGGCCTATAAGTCTTTCTCTCCCGCTCTCTCTGTTTTGTTTTTTTTTCTCTCTCTTTGTATGATCTATGTCCACAGTTAGTTGATGCAATGGAATGTGGATGTGATTTGTGAGTTCACTGTAAACAAATAATTCTTTATTTCCTGTTGGATGTGGGAGTAGAGCTGCAAAAATTCAAGCAAATTGGTTGCATTAGCTTTCATCATCTGAGCTTTTTTAGGTGTGGGGTTAGAATGTCAGACTTGTGATTTGTCGAGGAAAATCAATGCTGTTGTTTGCAGGAAACCTGTCAAAACATATATACGTTTTAACCAACTGTAATTTGAAAACCAATTTCATCTAGGGGCAGCAAGGTGGTTTAGTGGTTAGCACTGTTGCCTCACAACAAGAAGGTCCTGGGTTCAATTTCCCAACAGGGGCTTTTCTGCGTGAAGTTTGCAGGTTTTTTTTCCCATGCTTGTGTAGGTTTTCGCCGGGTATTCCGGTTTTCCAAAAACATGTATGTTAGGTTGATATGTGATTCTAAATTGCCCGTAGGAGTGAGTGTGACTGTGTGTGACCCTGTGATGGACTGGTGACCTGGCCAGGGTGTACCCCTCCTGCCTTTCAGCCTTTTAGAGATGGCTGGGATAGACTCCAGCAGATCCCTGTGACACCAAATTAGGGAATAAGCGATAAATGGAAGAATGTGATTGTGTGTGGCCCTGTGATGGGCTGGTGTCCTGCCCAGGGATAGGCTCCAGCAGATCCCTGTGACCCCAAATTAGGGAATCTAATGACATTAAGCTGGCATCTCCTTGTCAAGATGTTAATAAGGTTAAAAAGTAAGACACATAGCAAAATCAACCTAAAAGTACACTTTTTGCAAACTCACAAACATGAACGCTCCCAAAAACACTGACTATAAAATGAAATAGAATTTCAGAATATAATCAACTATCTGATGTCTGGACTTGACCGTATCTTCACCATCGATACTTGAGGGGAAGTTCTCATATTGAGCCTTTTTTGATTGGTCTTTCTGTGAATAATCAATAAGACATGCAGCCTGAGGCTTTGCTTCTATCAGCGGGATCTTTGTGACACAATGTTTGCTGTCACACTGCGACACTGCAGGACATCTACACACTGACGAACAAAGACTGTGATCATCAGCTTTTCGCTTTCCCTTCGGCTACAGAGTTGAATTCTGTCCTCACCATGACGTCTTCACTTTTCCTGCTTTATCACATTCCGGATTCTCATTTTAATGGCAGTTTTTGAGCTGCTTTCAACCGATGAGACTGACATTCTTATTTCAGCCCCTAACATTTTCAAATAGCACCCGAGCATATTCATGGCTGATGGCATCACTGTGGCAGTATGTTAGGTATAAAGACAAGCTAATGGTATTAAAGGCTGTCTTGATTTCCTGTATGCCAATTATAAACTTCTGTGGAAGTGGTGGCCCAGTGGTTAGTGTGTTGGACTGCTAATCAAAAGGGAGTGGCTTCCAGAGCAGGGTAACTCTCAACTCTCAAAAGTTACTTCTAGAAATGTAAATAAAATGTCAATTTCTGCTTCCACCACTGGACTTCCTCTGGACTGGCAGTTGGTTGAGGAGGTCTGGGGAGTTGTCAATGTTTCAGTTCATCGAAAAGATGTTCAGTGGTGTTGAAGTCAAGTTCTTTCATTCCAACCAAAATGCCCCATGTCTCTATGGAGCTCAGGTGCTTTGTGCACAGGTGTATTGTCATGCTGGCACAGTGTTTATTTGTCTTGTAAATTTTCTGCATACCTCAGTTTGGGAGGTTGGGGTCTAAGCACAGGGTCAGCCATGATACATTGCGACTGGAGCAGAGAGAATTAAGGGCCTTGCTCAGGGGTCTAACAGTGCCCTCTCAGCAGTGGAGGGGCTTAAATCCTGATGATCATGAGCCTAAACCCTTTGAGCTACAACAATTGTTTGCTTTAAATTTTGCTGCAACAAATTGAAGGAGTGCTGCCAGGGGTTCCACTAACGGGGGGAACTTGGACAATTTTAAGGACCCACACACTTTTGAGGCCCCCGAAGATCTGTTTTATTAGAAGTAACAGTACTATCAGTAATGTAATAGTAAATTTGGGGCAAACCATGTGCCAACCTTAAATTTTTTTATAGGGTTGAAAATGGCTAACAGAGCCCCTAAGTACTTGTGAGATGTCCACAAATTTTTGGCCATATAATGTTCTTTTGGCTATAAAAGTCCTTTTTCCTGAGCATCAGTCAGTTATAAAGCTGTGGGTGGAAAAAAGACAAAAAAAAACAAAAAACCCTTTCACTTCAAAGTGGATCAATTAAGGCCTGATCATGGATATCACACGGCACAGCGTGAATTCTTTTCAAGCCTCTGCTTTCCACCTGCTTTTTGTACTCAACATTCTGTAGGACTATAATTTTTAAAGAATTTTTATTACAAGACGTTTTTTTTTTTTCTTTTCCTTTACCTTTAAAATCTCTCCAAAATCAAAATGCCTTTCGCCTTGTTTCCCTCTCTTTTTCTCTTACTATTTCAGCCATGTTCTTCCTCCAGTCTCTTTAGTTAGCTTTAATTATCTACAAAGAACATCTGTCCTCATGGCAGGTGGCGGTAACCTCGCCCCCTGGCATGTTTCTCATCTCCATCTACGCTTCCACCGCCCCTCCTCACTCATCTTTCTCACTACTGTGATTTCGGGTTCACACTGATGATCTTTAGATGTGTTTATTTATCTGAAAGAAAGCATCCTATCCCTGTAAAACTGCGCCCAAATTGGAGTATTGACTTTGTAGCAATATGGCGTGTTTATCAGGTGTCGGGTAATGACTGCGTAATAAGATGAGTGATCAGAACCTCGTGGGTTACATCACATCTTATTAACATCACTACTGTTTGTTTTTCAAAATGAATCTGATGTTTTTTTTTTTACTTTTTAGTTCTTTACTTTGAAATATGTATTTGTATCTTCCAGTCTAAAGGTTTCTGCCTCAAGCAATTAATAGAAAAGACAGATTTTCCCCAGGCAGAAAGCTTAAGGTTACGGAGGAACTACATTTTAACGAAGTGTTAGTGTGGATAAGTTTGGCACTGAATTGAAACAAACGTGCATCGTTTACTAAAAAAATGTTCATATAATTGGACTCGACTCACTTTTTTCCTTTTTTAGTGAAAAGTAGATTTTTCTGTCTTCGACTATCTAATTAAATACCATCACATTACATAAATTTATTTATTTATGTTTTTTTGTTTTCTTGCTACCAGAAAACCCAAGGAAATACATTTTCCTCTGCAAATGAGTCGCTCGGTCCAGATCGTGTAGGTGCTGGAGGCTGGATGGTAACATCTGTGTAGTTTATTTTATACTGCCGTTTTTAGTTACTGTTCTTCTCTCCGAGTCTCAACAATAGTTAAATAGGCTGCAAATCCAACAATAAAAATAGTACACGGTATTATTAGAAGTCGTGATGGAAAGTTCGGCTCATTTTCCCGACTCGGACCAGCAAAATGAATGAGTCATTTTGTTCATTTTATCAAAGTATAATGTTACTTCCCTAACACATTTATTACTCACCCAAACCTTAATCACACTACTAACAATAAAAAGTACGGTGGAACAGCGGTTACCCTAAAAGCAAGAAGGTCCTGGGTTCAATTCCCGGGCAGGGGTCTCTCTGTTCTCCCCCTGCTTGCATAGGATTACTCCGGGTACACCGGTTTTCTCCTACAGTCCAAAAACATGTATGCTAGATTAAGTTGTTGATCTGAAGACCAGGAAGACCTGGGTTCAAGCCACACCCCCGCCAGTCAGCCACTGTTGGGTCTTTAAGCAAGACCCTTAACCCTTCCTGCTCCGGTGGGCGCTGTATCGTAGCTGACCCTTCCTTCTGACCCCAACTTACTAAGATGGGCTATGCAAAGAAACAAATTTCACTGTGCTGTAAAAAGTATATGCGATAAAATAAAAGCATTTACGTCTGGAAAAGTATGTTCCAAACAAAAGATGCTTGACTCTTCATGACTCTTTTCATTATTTGTCTTTGACAGACTTTTAAGTCGTGGCTTCAGGCTTTTTAGTTTTATTTTCACTTATTAGACAAAGTGTTTGTACAGTAAAACAAAAATCTTTTTCTTTTTCCCCTCGGACGCTTAAGCAAGGAAATTTAGATATCCCTACATATATTTATTTATTGTCATATCTCTCTCTTTCTCTCACACACACACACACACACACCCCCCAACAGTCTTCCTGTCACTGTCTCCTCGCTCATTATCTCTCTATTTCCTTTCTATTCCTGTGTCACATAAATAGCTTGTCTTATCTGTCAGAAAAGCCCCAAGTGAATAGAAGGTAGACGAAGATGCCAAGCCCTGAAGATAATAGTCTCTTAAATGCTGGATCACATTTTATTTTCACTCTCCAGGCAAAAAGATGTCTGTTCTGTCTCCGGGATATGGCATGTAAAAAAAAAAAAAAAAAAAAAAAAAAAGTGCTCTCAGATGTGACGGTAACTCAAACAAAAGTCTGTAAATCATCTAAACTGTAAGTGTATCGGTACTTTCAGTGAATTTTTAATTAGTGATTTTAATTAGTTTTGCCATTTTTTGTCTGTCATTTCCAGAAAGATTTTGTATTAATCGGTGGCTATTTCAGGTCAGGAATTAAATTTTGATTCTATAAGTCCTATAAGTTCTATCTATCTATCTATCTATCTATCTATCTATCTATCTATCTATCTATCTATATCTATCTATCCTATCTATCTATCTATCTATCTATCTATCTATATCTATCTATCTATCTATCGATCTAACTATCTATCTATCTATCTATCTATCTGTCTGTCTGTCTGTCTGTCTGTCTGTCTATCTATCTATCTATCCCTTTCCTAGGATCGATCTATCTATCTATCTATCTATCTATCTATCTATCTATCTATCTATCTATCTTTCTGTCTGTCTGTCTGTCTGTCTGTCTGTCTGTCTGTCTATCTATCTATCTATCTATCCCTTTCCTAGGATCGATCTATCTATCTATCTATCTATCTATCTATCTATCTATCTATCTATCTATCTATCTGTCTGTATCTGTCTGTCTGTCTGTCTGTCTATCTATCTATCTATCTATCTATCTATCTATCTATCTATCTATCTATCTATCTATCTATCGTCTATCTGTCTATCCTCTCTATCTATCTATCTATCTATCTATCTATCTATCTATCTATCTATCTATCTGATATATCTATCTGTCGTCTGTCTGTCTCTGTCTATCTATCTGTCTATCTATCTATCTATCTATCTATCTATCTTTATCCTAGGATCTATCTATCTATCTATCTATCTATCTATCTAGTATCTATCTATCTATCTATCTGTCTGTCTGTCTGTCTATCTATCTATCTATCTATCTATCTATCTATCTATCTATCTACTATCGTATCCCTATTCTAGGATCTATCTATCTATCTATCTATCTCTATCTATCTATCTATCTATCTATCTATCTATCTATCTATCTATCTATCTATCTATCTATCTATCTATCTATCTATCTATCTATCTATCTATCTATCTATCTATCTATCCTGTCTATCTCCTATCTATCGGATCTATCTATCTATCTATCTATCTATCTATCTATCTATCTATCTATCTATCTATCTATCTTCTGGATCTATCTATCTATCTATCTATCTATCTATCTATCTATCTATCTATCTATCTAATCTATCCCTGTCTATCTATCTATCTATCTATCTATCTATCTATCTATCTATCTGTCATCTGGTCTATCTATCTATCTATCTATCTATCTATCTATATCTATCTATCTATCTATTATCTATCCTACTATTCTGTCTGTCTGTCTATCTATCATCATCTATCTATTATCCTTTCCTAGGATCTATCTATCTATCTATCTATCTATCTATCTATCTATCTATCTATCTATCTATCTATCTATCTGTCTATCTTATATCTATATATCTATCTATCCAGGTCTATCTATCTATCTATCTATTCTATCTATCTATCTACTATCTATCTGTCTATCTATCTACTATCTTCTATCTATCTATATCTATCTATCTATCTATCTATCTATCTATCTATCAGATATCCCTTTCCTAGGATCGATCTATATCTATCTATCATCTATCTATCTATCTATCTATCTATCTATCTATCTGTCTGTCTGTCTGTCTGTCTGTCTATCTATCTATCTATCTATCCCTTTCCTAGGATCTATCTATCTATCTATCTATCTATCTATCTATCTATCTATCTATCTATCTGTCTATCTATCTGTCTATCTATCTATCTCTATCTATCTATATCTATCTATCTATATCTATCTATCTTCTTCTAACTATCAAACCCATACAAGAATATTAGTACAAAATTTTTTTTTTGCTATTCCGTTATTTAATGCAGAACCTGCCCTCCTGGGATATCTATCTGCCCACCTGCCCTTCTATGGGTGGCCCATACTCTTACTCCTATAGGAACCTGCGCACTTCTCTGAGTCTTACATTAAAATGACAAAAATGACACTTTACACAGTTTAAAACAATGCATCTCGTAGTTTGCATAAAAAAATCAAAACTTATTCCTTCATTCTTTTCTCTAATGAAAAGGGTCTCGATCTTTATTCATACACTTCATATTAAGAGTCTGCTTAAATTACCACATGCTGGGAGGCACATAAGCCCCATTGTGGCATTAAATTTAGCCAACCAATTACACACTGACTCTTTAAGGTCCAGGGCTTGAGCTTAAAAGAGCTGCATCCAAATGAAGGAATCTTTCTGCTGTGTAAAATGTGTTGATTTTATTCGGAAGGAATTCACTCGGGTTGATAAATTATATTTTACAATAATTAAAAAAAAAAAAAAGCTAAACTAAACTAGACTTTATAATAACAGAAACACCAGTTCGAGGTGCTACACACTTCAACACTCCCGATTTCTTCACTTCCTTTCTCCGGGTTTGGAGCGAAGAATGTTTCTCTCTTTCTCTCAATTTCTCTCTCTCACTTTTTCTCTCTCACTCAATTTGGAGTAAAGAATATCAGATAGGCTGTAAGTTCACAAACCTCTCTCTCTCTCTCTCTCTCTCTCTCTCTCCTCATCTCAATTTCTCTCTTTCTCTCAATTTCTCTCTCTCACTCACTTTTCTCTCTCTCACTCAATTTGGAGTAAAGAATATCAGATAGGCTGTAAGTTCACAAACCTCTCTCTCTCTCTCTCTCTCTCTCTCAATTTCTCTTTCTCACTTTCAATTTCTCTCTCTCATTTTCTCGCTCACTTTCTCCCCACTCTTTCTGTCTCTCTCACACTTTCTCTCTCTCTATTACTCTTTTATTTTCTCTCTCCTATTCTCTTTCTCTCTTTCATTTTCTCTTTCTTTCTCTCACTTTCTCTCTTTTTCTCTGTCTCTCTATTACACACACTCTCTCTCACTTTCTCTCTCTCACACAATTTGGGTTAAAGAATGTCAGATTCACAAACCTCTCTCTCTCTCACACAATCTCTCACTTTCTCTCTCAATTTCTCTCTCTCACTTTTTTCTCTCTCACTCAATTTGGAGTAAAGAATATCAGATAGGCTGTACAGTTCACAAACCTCTCTCTCTCTCTCTCTCTCTCTCTCAATTTCTCTTTCTCACTTTCAATTTCTCTCTCTCATTTTCTCGCTCACTTTCTCCCCACTCTTTCTGTCTCTCTCTCACACTTTTCTCTCTCTCTATTACTCTTTTATTTTCTCTCTCTCCTATTCTCTTTCTCTCTTTCTTTCTCTCACTTTCTCCTCTTTTTCTCTCTCTCACACTTTCTCTCTCTCACTCAATTTGGAGTAAAGAATGTCAGATAGGCTGTAAGTTCACAATCCTCTCTCTCAATTTCTCTTTCTCACTTTCAATTTCTCTCTCTCATTTTCTCGCTCACTTTCTCCCCACTCTTTCTGTCTCTCTCACACTTTCTCTCTCTCTATTACTCTTTTATTTTCTCTCTCCTATTCTCTTTCTCTCTTTCATTTTCTCTTTCTTTCTCTCACTTTCTCTCTTTTTCTCTGTCTCTCTATTACACACACTCTCTCTCACTTTCTCTCTCTCACACAATTTGGGTTAAAGAATGTCAGATTCACAAACCTCTCTCTCTCTCACACAATCTCTCACTTTCAATTTCTCCCTCTCTCTCTATCTAATATTCACTCTACTTTGTCTCCCTTTTTTCACTCTCTAATTTTCACTCTCCTTTATCTCCCCCCCTTCTCTCTCTTTCTCTCAAAAGACACACTCACTGCTTTTCTACTCATTATTCCTTATTCAAACATGAGCTGTCAGCCCCAGAGCCCACGATATCCACTGTGGCATCAGCTGAAGAGAAATAGATTAGAGTTTAACATTTTGAATTATTCATCATTGCATGAATATTCAGTTTGCATAGGAAAAAAACGGTGTGTTTTTTTCCCCTTAATAATAATAATACCTTCCATTAGATACGTACATAAGGTACATTTTACATGCACTTTTACATCAATGAGTGTGTGAGTTTTAAACCTTTTTCAAAATGGCTTCCATCATTGATTAATTCAGGATCAGGTTCTATAATCACACTATCTAATGTCAATTGTGAGGCAAAGCAACTTTTCAATAAACACTTACTTACTTAAAGTCCACTTAAAAGTGGATAGATAACAAATGTAGGCAGCTGAGAGAACTCTAAATATAAATAATCGTAAATAGAGAATAGAGAATTGGTAGCTCCGTCTGTTAGCGCATAGCATCCCGCTACCTATCTACCCAGGAAGCTCACCTAAACGTTACACTCCTGTTTACTTTTCCATCTTTTCCGTGCCTTAGGTGCCCTCTGCGGAGCTAGTTTACCCCATTAGCTCCAGCGCTAGCCCCACTCCTCCATCTCTTACCTACCTTTCGCTACTATCAATAAACGTGACCCGCTGGGTTTTCCAGCGACCGCTGGCTCCTGTCTGGTTATATTATTACAAAGCGTTGACTAAAATAATTTTTTGTCTAGAAATTGTTGTTAAAAAATATTTTTCCAAATAAAAAATAATAAAAAAAGTCAACGATTCACTAATTATTGTAATTATTATGTAATAATCATTTTTTTACCGCTTGAAAATATACGGCGCTTTCACACGGTTTTGCTGTCCTCGTGATATTTACTCATTATCCTGCACATCCCGCTGTACGCAATCCTTTGATGTTTCTGTTATAATCACTCGAGCTGCTGAATGCCTTTGCATTCCTGCGTCACCTCATCACCCACCTCCTGACACTGATAATGCTTCATGCCGCCTACCTGCACATTTCAGAAAGGAGCCTTTACAAGAGAATCCCATTCATTCGTAACCTGCATAATCATACGACACTTTTCTGCCTTATTATAGCGTCTGCTTCTGCCCAGGAATTTCGCTGGTAGAGTAAATAAGACCTGCATTCAAGGACCGGAGAGATTCCTTTCTTGCCTAATGAAAAAAAAAGAAATGACAGGATTTTGACTAGCAGGACATGACGAGGAAATGAAGCCCAAAATGAGACGAAAGACACCTCTGACTGAAGATAGATGGGTTCATCTAGTAATTTAGAACTATATTAGATTAGATCAGATTAGTTTAGGAAGGCATACACGCACAGACAGAGACAGACAGATACACACACAGACACGCAGACAGAGACCCTGATGGGCAGACAGACAGAAGAAGATAGAGACACAGCTGGGCAGATACAAACGGACAGAGACAGACACACAGACAGACAGACACACGGTGACAGACACAGACATACATACACACAGACATACACAGACAGAGAAACACAGACTATTATTAGCTCTGACTAACGTACCACCAAGCCACCGCTGTTGGGCCCTTGAGTAAGGCCCTTAACCCTCAATTACTCAGTTGTATAAAAGGGAATAATGTAAGTCACTCTGGATGAGGGCGTCTGGCAAGTGTAAAAATGGGGAAGTAGTGGCTCATGGTTAAGCTGTTGGCCTACCATCCTAAAGATTGTTGGTTTGATTCCCAGCTCCACCAAGCTACCACCGCTGGGCCCCTGAGCAAGGCCCTTAAGCCCTAATTGTTCAGTTGTTTAAAAGAGATATATGTAAGTCGCTCTTGATAAGGGAGTCTGCCAAATCCGGTAAATATTATATTTTTGAGCCTGGGCCAATAAGTCTGTAGCCGAAAAAATAACGAATAGCATTATTTCTCTTTGAAATCGGATCCCATGAGAACTACATTAGATTAGATCAGATTAGATTAGAAAAAATGAGATCAGATTGGATTAGATATCATAGCATTCCTTTTTTTTCTGGTATGAAGTTATCACTGGTGCTGAATTTTATAACCCGACCTTAAACCCGTTTAGTTGTAAATTTTCACTTTCTTTAAATATATATTTAAAAAAAAAACTAGTTTAATAGCCCTGTATTTGTATTCAGTACATATTTTACATCCCATCGTTTTCTGTATTTATTGGTGAAGTCACCTTTGTCTTGATGTGTGCTAGTGTGACAATTTAAATACTTCTATTACCCTCTCTCATCAGGACCACTTTATTTTCTTCCTCCGAAATGTATGCGCTCGACTTCTGGCTCCTGCGCCTGCAGTCTGCCTTTATTGCTGTAATAAGATGGATTCAGCAGAAACCGGACAAGGTCGAGAGATGAAGAGCCAGTTCCTTTTGATGGATTGGTGTTTTAAAAGTTTCAGAAGATGAATTTTGCTTCAATCCTGTGATGGTTAGTGATGCATTATGCACACATTCTACTGTAAGTGTAAAGATATTAATTTCTCTAAAATGTCAAATAATGGCTTAAATGTCAAACACATTTGCTTGAGAAATTCAATGACCTTGCTAAAATGTCAAAAATATAGAATCACCGCTATCTAAAATAAGTTAATTAAGACTTTTCAGGGACGAGAGATAGAGAAAGAGAGAGAGAGATAGAGAGAGAGAGATAAAAGAAACACTACTAGTGTGGGATTGAGAGACAGAGAGCAATTGAGACAGACAGACAGACAGACAGACACACAGATGGGCAAACACACACACATAATTAGATATACAGACAGACACACACAAACAGACACACACAAGCAGACACACATACAAACAGGCAGACACAGATGGGCAGACAGACACAGACAGGCAGAATCAGACAGACACACACATAGGCATACACACACAGACAGAGACAGACAGACACACAGAGACCCAGATGGGCAGACACCCACAGACAGAGACAGACACACAAACAGACAGACAAACACAGACAGACAGACATACACAGACAGAGACACACAGACAGAGGTACAGACTATTATTAGCTCTGGCTAACGTCAGCTCAGCGCTTATAATTGTTTGAAAATGATGTATTTTTGAGTCTGTAGCCAAAACAAATAATTAATAGCGTAATTTCTCTTTAAACAATCTTTAAAATCAGATCCCAAAGACCAAAAGACCGCACAAGGGTTAATATTAGTATTAGATCTATATTCATTCTGATCAAGAGGTTTGAGCTCATGGCCTGGTGTCTGTTTCAGCTCTGTGTAATTCGCCCTGCTTATGTTAAAAGTCAACACATTTCATTGGATATAGTTATCAAATCAAGCGCTTGGTTTAATAAAAGCTACACTGACAGCAGGGTCAGAGGTCATCGGTTCGACAAATCACTGAGCCTGGTTTATTACTACATGTTCTCCGTTGTCTAAACATCTCCGCTCTATCCATTTCAGCACCGCTTCACTACATTGTGCTGCATGTTATCTGATTCCTTTCCTTCTTTCGGAGCTACTGTAATTTCTTGATGCCGACTGACTGGATGGCCAACCGGAGGCCAAGCGTAAGCAGTTTTTGTTTTATTTGTTTTAAATGATTTTGCCTTTAATATTTCCATATTCTTTCATCATCCTTGGTCTGTAAACATTTTGAAGAATAATATAACCATAATATAACAACAGCACTTTAAAAATCTGCCTAGTTTTATATTATTTTTGGCCCTTGTATGAGGATCATGTGTGGGTTTGTGTGTTACATTTATAAACTTAATTCTCGAGTGGTATAACAGGTAGAACTCCTCTTTTACCGGCCTAATTCTATCCTTTAACCTTTCTCATTGCCTTGAAATCTAATTGGTTAAAGAAACAGTCTTTAATAATACTAACCAATTAGCAATCTGCCACTGCTAATATAGTTTAAGGTACATCAGCCAGCACTACTGATTCTGAAAGCTCTGGGCAGATTGGATTAACATGACAGCACATAGAAACTGAAATCTGATTGGACAAAACATACACATACTGGAAGTAGTGCAGCAAGTGTAACGCTACGAAATAGAGAGAAGAAACTGTTGGGAATAAATTAATACAAGTTCATAACGCAAATATTAGAATTTTGGTTGTAAATCTACGTCAGCTTCTGATATTGTTTAGGCCACCAGAGAAGGACTTACTGGCCCAGACTGCCCACCACTGATGCCGTGCCAAAACAACATTTTCTACGGCGGAAAGAACTGATCATTTGCATTCCTGAATGAAACGAGGCTCAAAGGGATGAGCCAAATTGTGTGATTTGAATCACAACACATGTAAACAGCATCTGTTCACCGGTGGCCTAATTAACTGTGTTTATTAAGTCCTACCGTGAATTTTTATCCTGGGGAACTGCAGCAGTTTCCTTTAAAAATTGACTACTAGCATTGGAGATTTGTAAGCAGGTCTGTACTCGAGTTTAATTCCAGGTATGTGCCTTTGAAAATAGGCATTAGTTTTATTTGATCTGTTTGATTTGGTGTTAACTTTTTAGCCGTGGGTGGTAACGGCAGGCTTACGTTAGACGTGTGGATGAAATGTATTGCTAAAACACTTCTTCGTAGCAATCAGAGCGTGACAGGGCGGCGTGGCACAGAGACGATTGACAGGTGCATTTAAAGCCAGATTGTGTTTTTCGGGTTCAGGAATTTTACTAATATTTAAATAGTCTTTACTTTAACAGCCATTTTTTTTTAGTCTAGACTAAATCTATATATATATATAAACAATGTAAGTTTTAAATGTAAGTTGCTCTGGATAAGGGCGTCTGCCAAATGTTGTAAATGTGTGGACGTGACTCATAAATCACTTTGCTAAGCTAATTTTGCTTAGCCTCAAGAGAACCGAGAACAAAAGACACAAGATGTTACTGAATTTCCAAAGAAACCGTAAACGTAAAAGATTTCACACCTGTGATATGATGTTGAATCCGGAACAAGAGCAGTGTGACAACAAAAAGGCGAGCTTGAGCTGGTGGAACATCAGCACCCTAATCGATCACTATGTTTGTATCGGTGGTCATGTTAAGGACCAAGGCTTTCCACAGCGTTCCAGCACATTATGTTTCCCTGCAGGTGACTGTTCAAAGAGAACAATTTTCCAGTATAGAACAAAATTAACTCTAAAATAAAGGGCAGATTGAGGTGCTTATGGAAACCTGAGATCTTTTACAGCACATCAGATAGAACCGTGATAGGAGAGTTCGGATGTCTTTAAAGTTCTTTTAATGAGACAATTTCTGGTCACTGAATACACGAGTGTTTATAAAGCACGAAATAGAAAAAGAATTCTTTGTTAAACCATGTTAATTTTAAGCAATTACATAACACCAAATTTAACCCAAGGACCTAAGAAAGGTTAAGCGTAAACTAGTTTAGGATCTTTAACTTAAATTAGAATCATATACACATGCTGTCAGTTTACGTTATAACTTTAGACTCAGTAAAACATCTACTAAAGGAAATTTCTTTCATAAAACTTTTACTAAAATGGATGACGTAGATAAAGTTCCTTTATTCATTCATGCATCTTCTATACCCACTTATAATCTAATTTGGGGTCCAGGGATCTGCTGGAAACTATAGAGACGACTAAAAGACACTCTAAAAGAGCGAAAGGCAGGAGGGGGACACCCTGGACTGCTCGCCAGTCCATCACACACTCACACTCACTCCTATGGGCAATTTAGAACCACCAATCAATCTAACAAGGCAACAGTGCTAACCACTAAGCCACCATGCTGCTAAAGGTTCTTTTAATCTAGCCAATTTTCGAACAGATTGCTAATTAAATAATCTTATAATTAATGGAATATATTCAAAAGCAGACAATTTCTACAAAGTCGGCATCCTTGAGCTAAATTCTTTTCAGCTTTTTTAGACTTATTATAGCTTTATAGACTCATAGCTATATGTTATTTTTTCAGTCCTCTTCGGCTTTTCTTGTTATACTTAAGTTAAAAATCCTTGATCAAAATTTTAATTCAAGTTCAAGTTAAAGTTCATATATTATCATTTTAGCCATATATAGCAGATGCAGTGCACAGTGGGATGAAATAACGTTTCTCCAGGACCCCCTGGTCCAACAAGAGCCACTAAACAGGATAGACATAAAGTGCATGTGTGCAACCTGGTGCAGAAACAGACCTGGTGCAATAAACAATTCAAACATTACAAAGACAGTGCAAATTAGACAGTAGAGAACAGAACATAACATAACGCTGAACAGAATTAACCAATCACAACCATCTGATGTCACCAGTGTGTGTCGATCAAAACCCACCTTAATTCATTATTAAATATTTTTTTTGTCCATGAACAAACTTTTAACAGTAAAAGCTGCAAAAAAAGCTGATTGGGTAAAACTGGTAATTCGTTAATTTTGGAATAATTAACTGATAATGACGATTCCTGGATTCGTCACATTTTTACTATAAAACGGGTTTTAACATTATTCCATTAAATTACAATCTTTTACCATTTTAACAGTCACAAGCCAGATTTTTATAACCATAAATTTAAAAAAATCTGTCGCTAAATGTTGACTAGCAGCAACCAAACAGCAGTGACGACACTTCATACAAACATTACTTTTCCCTCCATCATTTATTAAGTTGCTGTTCCAGTCCAATGAACTCATTTCCAAATTTTGTCCAAGGGGGTTTAAAGTTTGTCGGAAAAACTGCATAAAAGGGTCCACATTTTTTTTCCGGAAGAACAGACATTGATCCGCTAATCAAAGACAACTAATTAATGAAATCTTTTAGGATGTCAAAGTTTGTCTCAGATGACCAAATCGTAGCCAAAATTTTGTCAGCTTCTCAGCTCAGGGATTCCGTCAAGAGTATTTGTGTTTTTATGTATTGTTTAAATTTTAATTGGAGAAAGTTTGAGTTTAGAGTAAGTAATAATTCCATTAAAGTTTATTACTGTATTAATGATTTAATTTCTCATGAGGCCGTGTTGGATTCCAGCCTGTAGACGTCTGGCAGGTAATCTTGTACATCCTCCGCTTCATCTGCTTCCAATCTGTATTAGAAAAAAACCCCAAAAAAACCCATAGCTTTTAATTTAGTTACGGCAGATGATGCAAGTGATGCTAACTGAGTGTCAGGAAGATGATTCAGCTTCTTAAGTCGAACGAGCCCAATTTCAGGCGGCATTAGAGACTATTCAGTGCTAGAAAAGTACCAAATTATACACTTAAAGCTTTAAAGCTTTTATAGACTCTTTATGCTGTCTTTAGTTCTAAAGTGGTAAATCACTTAAACTTAAATTTAAGTAAACATAGAATAACATACTCGAGCTTAACTGGGTTAATATGTGGGATTTCGAAAACAAATTCCGGAATGAGAAGCGATAGCTTAGTTGCTAAGGCTTTACACTGAGCATGAGAAGATTAAGGGTTTAATTGCAAGCAGAACCGAGCTATCATTGCTGGGCCCCTGGGAAAGGCCCGGCTTAGTTAAAGATGGAAAAAAAAAATGAAATTGGTGTTGCTGAATTTGGAAAAGGGCGTTACCAGAATTGTATAAGTGTAGCCATTGTTGCCTGAATGTAGCCAATGTTGCTGACCTTACTAAAATGCATCATCTATCTATCTATCTATCTATCTATCTATCTATCTATCTATCTATCTATCTATCTATCTATCTATCGTATCTATCTATCTATCGTCCGTCTGTCTATATATCTGCCTTATACTTATATACAGGGAGTTCTAGCTCAGTGACTACTGATCGGAAGATGGAAGAAGTAAGAGTTCAATTTCCAGCACCACCAAGCTGCCAATGCTGGGCCCCTGAGCAAGGCCCTTAACTCTCAACTGAAGTCACTCTGCATAAGAGCGTCTGAATGTTGAAGAAATGTAAATGTAAAAAGTAAAATTCGGTATTTTAGGACACGACATGACATATTTTCATTCCCTATAAACATCGGCACGAGTGAAGATAAATAGCTACAAATGAGGACAAATTAGGACATTAGGATCGCGAGTCCTTTTCCAATCACGCTGTTACGTCTTCTATTATTTATCTGTGATGAATGTGTTTCATTTCGCCAGGAATAATATAATATTCTGGTGTTTAACGTGTGATGATTTGGAAAAAGGAACGTTTGATAATAATAATGCTACATAAATGTCTTGCTGTACGACTATATAAGGAATGTTTTAGTGCGTTTGTTTAGTTAAAAATGACAGATTGATAGCAAATGGAACGTATGAGTCTAAACATAAAGTTAGCCGCCGTCTACCGCTCTGTCTACCGTGATCTGATCGCAGCTATCTAAGCTGGGATATCTATTTCAAAAATCTATTTCACTGACGTTCTATGGCATTCATCCTTCTGCTTTTAGTCCTGCTTCTATGCAGTTTAATTGCACCAGGTTTATTATATAGCTTAGCATTTGATTATAGGCACCTATACATCAGAATTTTGCAATCAATTTATTTAACCCGCCCCTCGCACCCCACCCACCCACCATCCGCCTTTCCCCGCTTTTCCGCATCTGTGACTCAGCTTGGCCAAATTCACGGCAGGGAAGGTGTGTAATTGGTATTCATCAAATCAGGCGTTCATATTTCTTGCCCACCTGGGTGTCCAGGAGCGATGTCCAGGCAGCTTGAGAGGCAGCGGGTTCCTCTTCAAGGCAATTTTTTTTTTTATCGAAGCATGAGTAATGCTTCTCCCTGGAAAGTGAATGAAATTATTCTTCCATATTCTATACCTATTTATTTATGTATGAACCTGAACCGTCTTGGACATGAACGTAGTATATCTCCATAGGTGCAAAGTAAGGCATTAAACCTTGCAATGGTGCTTCATATATCACGACCTGTCAGGGGATCGTCACCGGGATGAACTTCCTGCCCTGAAGTGCAGCAAAGTGCATCATGTTGGGAAAAAGAAAAGACCAAAGATTAAAGCTTGTGCTGTTTCTGGGGCCATTTATAATGCGATATAATGCGATTTTGTCTTATAAAGATACATGAATGAGGAATGGACTCAGGAATGTAATTTTCCACAGATTTGGTTTTATTTCTATGTGGTCTTGCTTGTGTGATGATTTTATTTGGAAGAAAAACCCCAGAAAAGTCTTGTTCTGTTTTTTCTCCAGGGTCCTGTGCCATCTCACCTGATGTGTAAAGAAAAAGGAGGTAGATTCAACCTGCTATTGACTGAAGAGGCTGAATTTTTCTTTTATATAATCAATCAATCAATCAATTCTATCTATCTATCTATCTATCTATCTATCTATCTATCTATCTATCTATCTATCTATCTATCCTCTTTTTTTCTGAATGTGCAGAGCTTTCATATCCCTAACTGAATTCATCTTTCTATCTATCTTTCTATTTATTCTCTATAGTAATTTTGCCACATTGACTTATTTGGGACTGGCCATCACTCACAGAATCAGACTGATGTGATATATTCGGCTGTAAGTGTTCTGCTGTGCTTGTCTATTCGTGTGAAATGAAATGTTATTTCATGGCAATTACAGATCATTGATAGAAACAGATCCTCCACCTGCAGCGTCCATGATATTTCACAGCAGATACAACTGTAATTTCAATCAAACTGCTGAAGAGGAAAAGCCGATGAGCTCTCATTCAACATTACATACAGTTTAAATATCTATCTATCTATCTATCTATCTATCTATCTATCTATCTATCAATCTATCTGTCTGTCTGTCTGTCTATTTATTTATATATCTATCTATTTATTTATATATCTATCTATCTGTCTGTCTGTCTCTGTGTATTTTTGTCTATCTTTCTGTCTATCCTTCTTTCTATATATCTATCTGTCTGTATATCTATCTGTCTATCTATCTGTCTGTGTCTATTCTTTTGTCTATATATCTATCTATTTATTTGTCTGTCTGTTTGTCTTTCTATCTGGCTGTCTATATATCTATCTGTCTATCTATCTATGTATCTGTCTGTCTATATATTTTATGTCTGTTTGTTTGTCTGTATAGATAGCTATATATAATATATAGACGGCCAGATAGACAGATATGTACTATATACACAATCTCACACACAAAACAGCTAATTTCAATATCTATATGCTGCCATCCTGTATCAATGAAAGGCAGAATAGTGAAAAATTTCTCTCAATACATTTTTCTCATCATGTTCATCCTTTTTTGTGTGTGTGTGTGTGTGTGTGTGTGTTACACAGTTTACCGCCAAAAAGCTAATCCTGAACCCAGGACGTGACAATAACCTGACGCTGGAGAAATCCTTTGGGTTTAGAGATACACTTTATTTTTCCAAAGTGTCTTATTGTCACTGCAGGTTTATTCAAATGCAAATAGCATCATCGTTCGCTTCATTTGCATATCTTCATTACCCTTAATATGAAGAGAGCATAAAGAGAGGGTCAAAGAAAAAAAACAAAACACACACACACACACACACACACACAGACAAAACAAACAGGGGGAGGGAATAACAGCCTGGATTTTTTCAGCAAACAGAAAATTTTCTCGTGTTCAGTGTCTGTACGTGCTGCACAATATATTGTGTGTATGAAGGCATTTATACTCATATAAAAAAATACTTTAGTATTGTACAGTAATGTTACTATAGAATATGTAGTGAAAATGTCCTGTAGTGTATTTCATTATTCATGCATCTTCTATGCCCGCTTATTCCCTAACTTGGGGTCATGGGGATCTGCTGGAGTCTATCCCAGCCATCTTTGAAAGGGCAAAAGACAGGAGGGGACACCCTGGACAGGTCACCACTCTATCACAGGGCCACACACACACTCACACTCACTCCTATGGGCAATTTGAAATCACCAGTCAATCTAACATACATGGTTTTGGACTGTGGGAGGAAACAGGAGTACCCACATAAGAACCTACAGGGAGACCATACAAACTCCACAAATTAAGGCTCCTGCAGGGATACGAACCTGGGCCTTCTTGCTGTGGGGCAACAGTGCTAACAACTAAGCCACCGTGCTGCCATATTACAATAATAACTATAGTAAATTCTGGGGGTTAAGGGTCTTGCTCAGAGGCCCAGCAGTGGAAGCTTGGTGATGCTGGCCGTTGAACCCCTAATCTTCCAATTAGCAGTCCAACACATTAACCACTGTGCTACCACTTCAGTTTCATTTACAGCATTTAGCAGACGCTCATGTCCAGTGCGAAGTACAAAAGTGCTTTGAGTCACATCATTAAACAGCTCAATACTGGCACATTAGATTATGAATCAAAGTGTAACAACCCACACAAACTGTTGAAAATAGTAGCATAGGACCTAAAGCTGAGGAACCAGGAATTAAGGAAGACGATGTCGGAATCGGGATTGGAGAGATCAGGTAAAGTGAAACGGTTTGCGAAGGAGCTTATTAAAGGTACTTTGAAGATAAAAAAGGGACTCCAGACCATAAGTAACAGCGTGTTATTAAATAGTGGAGTGAAGAATGAGTGAGCGTAATGGGAAATGAGTAGCAGGTAAAACTAATTAGGGCTTTGGTGATAGTGAATAGAGTGGTGGAAGGATTGGGTGAAGTTCCTGGTGTATCGTGACAGGAACACAATATTCCCTATTAGTAAGTCTGCTAAATATTGTTTCAGTTCACTAAAGTTCTTTCTATAGTATGGTTTACCGAAGTCTTCTAGTTGTAAAGTTTACTACAGTATTTACTACAGTTTGTTAGTTTACTAGAGCTAATACTATAGTACAATGTAGTACGATGGAATAAATATTATAATATACTACACTATAGTACAATTTACTGTAGGAAATTCTAAAGTATGCTATGGTGTGTGTGTGTGTGTGTGTGTGTGTTTGTGTGTGTCGAAACGTCTTTTCCAGAGTCAGGAGCTCAGTTCTAAAATTGAAGCTCTCCAGCATGTTTTGCTCTCCATTACAGCTCATCGATTTTAGCCCTTACACCTAATCCGAACCTCCTGATTTCGGTTTTTCTGAAGTTACTGCCCTGAACCAGAGAGTGAAATCCACTCAGAGCATGAAATAAAGCCGTGCTGTAAGGGTTACAGTGATGGAAAAATTCTCGGTGTGAAAGGCTGAGGACCGCTTTGACCCGAGCTGCTCTCATATCAGCCACCCACAGTGGAGGAGATTAATGATTTTTGTCAGGTAAGAAGCTCTCATTGGTTCTGTGAAAGTTAAGAACTCACAATAAAGTCTATATCCGACACTGGGAAATGTTTAAAAGCAGATATTTGTGGAAACTTTTGTGATATTTTTATCCAGGGCAGAACTGGAATGATCACAATCACAGAAAGTTTGTATGGTCTAGCAAACATTGAGAGCTACAAGCTGAAAATAAACTGTAAATAAAATAAATGAAGTGGTAGCATAGTGGTTAAGGTGTTGGACTGCTGATTGGAGGATTAAAGGGGTTTATTTCCTAGCACTACTAAGCTGACACTTATGTAACCAGCTATCATCTTTTCATTCTGTCTGCTTACTTTTTTTTTTTTTGAGAAATGACACAAATTGGCAGCACGGTGACTTAGTGGTTAGCACTGTTGCCTCAAAGCAAGAAGGTACTGGGTTCAGTTCCCCTGCAGGGGTCTTTCTGGGCGGAGTTTGCATGTTCTCCCTGTGGGTTTACTCCAGGTTCTCCGGTTTCCTCCCACAGTCCAAAAACATGTATGTTAGATTGAGTGAGGATTCTAATTTGCCCATAGGAGTGTGTGTGTGGCCCTGTGATGGACTGGCGACCTGTCCAGGGCTTCCACCTCCTGACTTTTGCCCTTTCAGAGACGGCTGGGATAGACTCCAGCAGATCCCTGTGACCCCAAATTAGGGAATAAGCGGGTATAGAAGATGAATGAATAAATGAATAAATGCAAATTGAACATTAATAGCTATTGATTTGCAACTGCAAAGCTGCTTTTGGTAAAAAAAGCCCAATTTTAAAGCAATAATACAACTCAATTCCACACAAACGGCACTGAACGGAAACCGCATTAATACTCCTTTTAATTTGATCATTAGCTGCTTTTAAAATCAATATGCTTGATTGGATAAAAAAAGGATTCGAAGTTTATTATTAATGCCTGTGACTTCGGCATAATAGAGCCGGAGCCTGTAAGCAGAACCGAGGGAAAAAAAAACCAGTGAAATTATACAAGAAATAAATTAATCAAAAAAATCCTATTATAGCTGTGAACAAAATATAAAATGTTCTATCTCAGGGGGTAATTAGCCTGAAAAATCTATGACGTTATGAGTTTTTTTCTTGTGCTGTTTTAGTCCTCGGTTTATTCAGCACAGTTTTTATGCTAAAACTAGACAAAAATACAGTATATATATTTTTTTCCCCTCGATGAAGTGTGTCGCAGACCCATTCGGCATTCGTCGCTCGTCTCCTGACTTAATACAGATGTAAAATTTATTCCTATCTTCACCATCATCGCTTGCCTCGACTACAGGCTCGAATGTTCTTTTGATATCGCCGCACTGCAAACATATCGACTAACCATCAACATCAACATGTTTACCGGCTGCCTTTACGTTCAACTTATGTTTTATTTATTTTCAATGCATTGTTTTGTCTATCTGAGTGCAATTTACTGTTGTTTCTCTTGTGTCTCTGTTGCGTTTGGTAATGTCTTCGCCTGTCAGGACGGCATAGACAAAATATCTCAACGTGAACCCGATAAATCATGCATCATTTCAGCATCGCTGTAGATTTTAGGACTTGAAAGGGCCCCTCAGTTAGAATCAAGCATGTAAACAGGAGTCAAACACCTTAACCACAAATTTAACACTAGGGAAGTGGTAGTGCAGTGATTAAGGTGTTGGACTGCTAATTGGAAGATCTGGGTTCGATTCTCAGCACCACCGAGTTACCACTGTTGGGCCCCTGAGCAAGGCCCTGATTTCTGAGTTGTATAATTAAGATAAATGTAAGTCACTTTGGATGAGAGTGTCTGCCAAATGCTGTAAATGAAACACTAATCTATAAACAAATATAGCAATAAATATGATGCTTTGTTTTTCAGTATTTATTTATCTATCCATCCATCCATCCATCCATCCATTTTTTATCCCACAGAAGGTCGGTAATGAAACTTGAGGCACAAAGCAAGGGACTGGCTTAGGGGGGGAATGTGGGTGCCGACCCATCACAGGGCACATTTATACACCCATTCTTACACTCAAGTAAAGAAATCACTCAGCATGTCTCACACGTCTTTGGACTTTGACTTTGGGTGAAAACAGGAAACTGAGGTAACAAAAGGAAAACAGCAAAAGAAAGAAGGAAACCCCTACGACCCTGAAGGGGCAAATCAATTACTTGTTTATTCTTTAATAACTAATAAAAGTGTGTATTAGACAAATTTCAGCGTTTTACTATTGTTTTACACCCCACCATGCTTCATTCCTTCAGAGTTACAGCTTTATTAACAGACATATGAATTACTCATTCAACACCAGTTCATCATTTTACTTCATTAATACTGTCAGTTTCATTAATATCTTTGCATTTTTTTTTTCTTAAAACCGGATAGTTTTTCTTACAATTTATTTGTTTTGTAGGTTCAATATAATAACGACAATGGGATTGTAATTATTGTAATCAATAGAGTAATTAGGTCTGTGTGCGTGTGTGTGTGTGTGTGTGTGTGTGTGGCTTTAATGTCTTTATTTACTTAATTTCCTGTGTGTGTGTGGCTTTAATGTCTTTATTTAACAGCTTAATAGCCGAGTACCGTAATATAACCACATAGATGCACACACACACACACACACCAAAATGAAAGCATTGCCAAGTCAGCTAATAACAAGAGACTCGTCTTCATTTACTCTGCAGTCGCTAGAAAACAATTAAGCTGCAGTGCTTTACATTTGACACATATTCAAAATCCATCAAAGGAATTTTGATAGTATAATTATCCAAAGTATTTTTTACCTCACTTTCTGGTTTTATATAATTATTAATAAGGGTAATACAATTACCCTTTGCACCATGACATAAATTTCGATAAAATTCTGTAAATTCTGTATAATTCGATTAATTTCTATCTATCTATCTATCTATCTATCTATCTATCTATATTATTACTATCTATCTATCTATCTATATCTATCTAGATATCTACGTCTGTCTGTCTGTATATCTATTTATATATATCGTATCCACCTATCTGTCTGTCCTTCATCTATCTATCTATCTATCTATCTATCTATCTATCTATCTATCTATCTATCTATCTATCTATCTATCTATCTATCTATCTACGTCTGTCTGTATATCTATTATTCATGTATCCACCTATCTGACCTAATCTATGTCTGTCTTTCTATCTATCTATCTATCTATCTATCTATCTATCTATCTATCTATATCTATCTATCTATCTATCTATCGTCTGTCTGTCTGTATATCTATTTATTCATGTATCCACCTATCTGTCTGTCCTTTCCTATCTATCTATCTATCTATCTATCTATCTATCTATCTATCTATCTATCTATCTATCTATCTATCTACGTCTGTCTGTCTGTATATCTATTTATTCATGTATCCACCTATCTGTCTGTCCTTTCATCTATCTATCTATCTATCTATCTATCTATCTATCTATCTATCTATCTATCTATCTATCTATCTTCTATCTACGTCTGTCTGTCTGTATATCTATTTATTCATGTATCCACCTATCTGTCTGTCCTTTCATCTATCTATCTATCTATCTATCTATCTATCTATCTATCTATCTATCTATCTATCTATCTATCTATCTCATCTACGTCTGTCTGTCTGTATATCTATTTATTCATGTATCCACCTATCTACCTATCTGTCTGTCCTGTCATCTATCTATCTATCTATCTATCTATCTATCTATCTATCTATCTATCTATCTATCTATCTATCTATCTATCTATCTACGTCTGTCTGTCTGTCTGTATGTATATCTATTCATTTATTCATCTACTATCTGTGTATCCACCTATCTATCTATCTATCTATCTATCTATTTATCTATCTATCTATCTATCTATCTATCTATCTATCTATCTATCTATCTATCTATCTATCTATCTATCTATCTATCTATCTATCTATCCATCTATCTAACCATCCATCCATTGTCTACCATCCATGTCTATCTATCTATCATCCATGTCTATCTATCTATGTCTGTCTATCTATCTATGAGTCTGTCTGTCTGTCTGTCTTAGTATCTCTGTTCATCTATCCATCTCTATCTCTTCCATGTCCTCTCCTCTTTTGCAGTCATGTACGCGTACTCTCGCCTCTCTTCCTGCAGATTAACCTCATTATTTCTCTTGATTTCCCTCGATCCTGTCCATTCTGTGCATCATGCAACAGTTCCTGCAGTAATTGAGTTTTTATTGCTTACTCAAGACACATTTACCAAATCCACACAAGCACCTTTGTGCTCTCATTATTGTCTCCAGTTGACAGGAAGACGCTGCACTGCATTTAATGTTAATTAGGAAAAAAATATTGTAGCTTTAGCAAATTCCACCTTTACGTATAACAATGGCTTGACCTTGCACATGCAGTATTTTGCTTAAAAGAAGTCAAGGCAGGAAATGCAGAAATGTTTCTTTGTGCCAACGGACGGGAAAATGATCTAAATTCCTTTATAAATGTGATTTTTCTTTAGAAGAAAATACAAGGTCAGATCTGACAACATGTGAAACTGTATGAAAGACTGAAACAAAAACTTCATAATTAACTATTTAAGGTGGATTTACAACCTCAAACAATCTCCCGTCCTGAGTAATAACAAATTAATAAGAAAAGAACGCAAGAGTTAGTAAAAGAGTTTTAGTGTTATTAAAATGGTGGCTGCAATAAGTTCACGATACAAATGGTCTGTTTGCTGAAAGGGCAAAAAAAAAGATCAGAACTGAAACTATGATTAATAATATTGTGGTCTGTAACTCCTCCCTGAACTTCCTGCTGCCTGGTATCTTGGTCTTTCATTGGCTGTAGATTATCACCGATGTACATTAACATTTATAGCGTTTGACAGACGACCTTATACAGAGCGATTTACATTATCTTTTTTATACAACTGAGCAATTGGGGGTTCATAGCCTTGCTCAAAAGGCCCAACAGTTGCAACTTGGTGGTGCTGGGAATTGAACCCCGATCTTCCAGTCCAACCCCCTTAACCACCTTAACCACTGAACCACCACAATTGTAACTTTTGTATAAAACCCAGTAGAATAGGATGTACTGCAATAAACTGGTTTTATTAAGTATAATGTACAGCATTTACCTTGGAGATCAGACGACTCCACTTGCTAGCACGCATGTCTGACTAGCTATCGAGTGAGACACAGGATGCTGGGCGGATGTTACGACGTCCGGCATTCTTCTTCTTCATTTTGTGTCGTTTATTAGTTGTTGACAAGCCAACTTAGGGTGTATGGGAGTGTGAAGCATTGCCAGGACGGGAGAATGAAAAGAACTCTTAACCCGAATTTTAGCTCACAACTCAAAGTAAAAAAACAGCTGAGAGATTACTCGTATCTCTACAAACCCGTTAGTTGGGACACTCGTAAGAGAAGGAACCAGTGTATAGTCACCATTTGTGACTATGATTAGGCTAAACATTGTGACTAGGAGTAAGCTAAAGGTTGTGACTATTACATTCTAAATAAGACCCACCAAAACACTGGACTAAAACGTTTATACTTTATCTAATATAAGTTCTCCATCTTGATCACTGACCGACTGAAGGTTTTCTCAGTTGCTCGTTTATTCGTTCATTTACTTGGCAAACCAAAGCGGAGCTTCTCAAAGAAGGTCTTGATTTAACCGATAGCGCTAAGTAATGTTTAATGGTTGCTCAGTGGAGTGTCTCTCTTTCTCTTGTTTACACTTGCTAACATGCTTGTATCGACTCACACACACTTGAATACACACATTTGCTTTCTTTCTTATTAGTGATATGCTCTAGGGATTTTTAACAACAGCAGAATGTGTGTGTGTGTGTGTGTGTTTATATCCCTGGGTTCTTTTAGGTTTATTTCCTTTCTCTCTTTTTCTCCCGTTTCACTTGTGTCATTGTTATTACTAATCATTTTGTTTCTGTGTTAAGCTCGTTTGCTCTCCGTATGTTACCGTTGTCCACCTGTTATGCTGTGTCTTACATACATGCGGAGACTGTGAAGAAACACGGACAGCGGGAAGGGCATGCTGGAGGCTGCTACTAGCTAATCCCCCCCAGGCTTGCAAATAGGTTATTGTTGCAAAACAAATGTAAATATTTTTGAGACTGCAGACAGACATGCATTAGTCCTCAGTACAAATATTTTAAGTGCCCCTTACTTTCTATTTCTACAGTTGATAATTATGCAAATAAGGCTATGTTTAGACCAGCCAATAGCTACTTTCCTTTCTGAGGGGTTGGCAACGCCGCCCTGGAGTCAGTGTCCACAAATCCAGAGTAGTACAGAGTGGACATGTGGTGTATGTGTAGCTCGTTGTATTACACTGATCTCCCGAGAGTGTGTATTGATCAGAGAGGGTTTTACATTCCTACAGATTCCTACACAAGCGATGAGGTCGAGATGTGAAGCAGCTTTGAAAGTATAGACTGTAATAGAGTGTGTGTGTGTGTGTGTGTGTGTTGTCCATTCCTTTTATCTTATATTGCTTAAAATATAAAGTAATATTAATTCATAAATTCTTGTCAAGTGGGTTATACAACATATACTATCAAATAAAATACAGTGGTGCCTTGACTTATGTCAACAGAGATCGTAACTCAAATTACTCGTATGTCAAATCAATTTTTTCCGTTAAAATGAATTGAAATGCCATTAATTCGTTCCGGGTCCCCAAAAAAACGTTACATGTTTTTAAATAAAAAAAAAATAAACTTATAAATAATGAATACTGTATAATAAACAATACAATAGGATGTACTGCAATAAACTGGTTTTATTAAGTATAATGTACAGCATTTACCTTGGAGATCAGACGACTCCACTTGCTAACGCGCATGTCTGACTAGCTATCGAGTGAGACACGGGATGCTGGGCGGATGTTTCGGGGTTCACTGTGGCATTTTCTTCTTCTTCTTCTTGTGTTGTTTATTGGTGGTTGACAAGCCAATTTATGGTGCCACCAACTGGACTGGAGTGTAAAGCATTGACAAGACGGGACAAATAAAAGAAAAACACTGTGGCATTCGCTACACCAACTGAGCGGTTGGGTGCCTGAAGCTGGCTTGTAACCCGAATTTTAGCTCACAACTCAAAGCAAAAAATCGGTCAAGACGAATCATATAATGAAAAACTCATAAGTCAACGTACCACAGAAAAGAAACAAAAGGATGAATGAATTAAAATGAAGAAATTTGATTTAAAAAATACAATAACATTTGCTTTACAAGACAGAGGATAAATTAAGACAAAATACAAAAAAAGTGGAATTTTTAAATTAATTAAATTGAGTTGCTTAAAAAATTTCCCTTTAACTCAAAAAAATGAGACGAGACATTGATATTAATCCTTTCCCCCACTCTACATCTCTCACTGTTCCATACATGACTTTGCCTCCATGTTTCTTCTTCATATCCTCAGAAATTCCGTCTGCTCATTAAGGTGACTAATTATCATCAGAAGGCTGCGAGTTCAAGTTCCACTAAATTAGCCCTGATACATTTTTGCCAAAACGCTGTTCCAAAAGCTTATTTGCGAACTCATTAGCAGGGATTGTGAAAGCTGTGTGGTTTGCAGAGACTTTGGAGCTGCAGGTTAGTTTTTCAGAGTCGTTAGTCATTAGCTGCCTGTGATAACTGTAAATAAGCTTCAAGCTGTTTTATGTCGTCACCCTAAATAATTTTCACTACATCGAGCCGAACTTTTCATAAGCGAGGTTTAGAAAGGGAAATGTTAAAACTGGAGAATTTGTTCATGTATACATGCCTATTTATTTATTCATGTATCTTCTATACCTGCTTATTTCCTGATTCAGGGTTACGGGGATCCGCTGGAGTCGGATCCGCTGGAGTCGGCGACGTGCCCAGGGGACACCCTGGACACATCGCCAGTCCATCACAGGGACACACACACTAACTATGTGCCTCACTCCTATGGCCAATTTAGAATCACCGATCAATCTAACATACATGTTTTTAGACTGTGGGAGGAAACCGGAGAACCCGGAGTAAACCCACACAAGCACGGGGAGAACATGCAAACTCCACACAGAAAGACCCCCTGTCCAGGAATCGAACCCGGGACCTTCCTGCTGTGAGAAAACAGTGCTAACCACTTATCAAAACAGTGTAGATGCTAGAGAGAGACAGAGAGAGAGAGAGAGAGAGAGAGAGAAAGGAAAATACAGAGTGAGAGATAGAGACAGAAGAAAAAAGTAATAAAGCGAGAATAAATAAAATTGATTTAAAAAGTGAGAAAACAGTGCTAACCACTAAGCCAGTGTTCTGCCCCATGCCCATTTAACTAGAGGCAAATTTTAATAATGTCTCTATTTGCAAATACAGACAGAAATACCTCAAACAAGCTGTCGTTTCGCTCCACCCACTACTGCCTACCAAGTGCTGAATGGACAGCTCCCCACGTTGGACTCTTTTTTCCGCTTCAAGAACTGAACTCTAACGTCTTGTTCACCGCAGTGGCATATTGGTGGTGCTGGGAATTACATTTACGGCATTTGGCAGACGTCCTTATCCAGAGTGACTTACATTCATCTCATTTATACAACTGAGCAAGTTGGGGGGTTAAGGGCCTTGCTCAGGGGCCCAGCAGTGGTGGCTTGGTGGAGCTGGGAATCGAACCCACAATCTTTGGGGTGGTAGTTCAACACCTCAACCATGAGCCACCACTTTAACCACAAGCCACATTAAATTCAAGACTTCCCGGTCAACAGTCTCAAACCATTGAGCTTCTCTTGTGTTATATATTAAATAATTACTTTTTCCTTGAAAGTAATTTCAAAATAATTGCTAATTACTCAAATATAATTCTACTAATAATCATTGATTATTCAACTATCAAATATGGGTTTGTTGTGACTTTAAAGCATTTACATTTGTCCTCCTATCCAGGGTGACTTACATTTAACTCCGTTTTTAACTAATCGAGCACTTGAGGGAATAAGGGCCTTAGTCAAGGGCCCAGCAGTGGCATATACTTTAAATTAACCTCCCAGGTAGAAACAGGTAGTAATGTTCTACGGGTTATTGTACCTACAGAAATGTACAAATCCTACGAATAGTTTCAGTATGTTTTCCCCCATAATATATTTTAAAATGAGGTTAGATTCCGGTGTCCCGCTCTATCCTATCCTTTTCATCATCTTCCAAACAGTTCGGTCACCAAGCTAATAAAAGTCATTCATCATGCCTGGACATCCCCCGGCTTTTAAAAATGTCATGGGGCAAAGTGGCGGATTCTGACTGAGCTGCTCTGACAGTACTTCCAGCTGTAGGGGTGTAAATTAATCAGCAGCTGCTTGTGGCTATGAATTGTAGTAGGGCAGAATGACATTAATGATGGCATCGCCTCAAACCAGTGTAGATGCCATCATGTTGAAGGCCACTACCACAAGTATTAAACTTTAAAAGGAAATATAACTTGATCTGGGATTGGGTTAAGAGTCGAAAGAGAGGGAACAATAAAGATAGAGAGATAGAAGCAGAGAGAGACAAAGAGAGAGAGAAACAGAAAGAAAAATACAGAGGGAGAAAAGAGAGAGAGAGAGAGAGAGAGAGAGAGAGAGAGAGAGAGAAAGAAAGAGAGAGAGGAAAACACTGAGTGAGAGATAAAGACAAGTCATAAAGAGAGAAAAAGAAAGAAAGACAGACAGAGAAAGAGTAAGGAAAGAAAAGACAGAAAGAGAGAGAGATAGAGGGAGAGAGAGACAGAGTAAGAGAGAGAGAGAAAGAGGGAGAGAGGGACAGAGTAAGAGAGAGAGAGACAGAGTAAAAGAGAGAGAGGGGATTATTTATATATTACTCAAACATAGTAAATGAAAATTCCCAAAATTCCATCTCAAATCCGAACCAAATTTAATTTCCTAAAAATGGTAATCCTGGAATAACGGAACTCCAAAGGTTCTAAAACCTCCACTGAAATCCTGTAATAAGAGCCAGAGTGTGTGTGTAAATCAGCCGGTGTGTGAATAGTGCTGTGATCCCCACCTGCAGCTGTCTACCTGTTGTTTTTTTAGAAACTCCCTGAGAGACTTCCTCTGTTCCACTCTGACTCCTAGAACTGTAAGACGTCAACGTGTCCTCTCATGTCTTCTGTGGGTCTCCTTCAAGACCCATCTGCCTGTCAGACCAGACGACTGCTGCTTTACACACACACACACACAAACACACACACACACCATAATTTTATTTTATATTTCAATTTTAAATAAAATTTGGATTGTGGGTATTTTATGGTGATGTCACAAGATGCGTATTTTTATTTACATAAAATAAAAGACGGAGGACAAATTGTGACTATATATATATATATATATATATATATATATATATATATATATATAATATATATATATATATATATATATATATAAACAATATAGAAAATTATCTTTAAAAATAAACTAAAATCAAGCAGAAATTATTTATTTGTACAGAAATTAGGAGAAAATGTATTTAAATAAAATAAACAAACTGAAGAAAATGTTAATAAAACAAATAAAGAAAATGTATTAAATAAAATAAACTGATAAAAATATAATTGAAAAGAATAAACAAATAATAAAAAATGTAATAAAATAAAATGAACAAATAAAGAAAAATATTCTGAAATAAAATAAATAAAGAAAAGTGTAATTAAATAAAAAAAAAACAAATAAAGAAAAATATAATTGAATAAATTAAACAAATAAAGAAAAAAATAAATAAATAAAATAAACAAATAAAGGAAATGGAATCAAATAAAATAAACCAATAAAGAAAAAAGTAAATAAATAAAATCAACTAAAATAAATAAAAAATAAGCTGTACAAGTATTTTATATGTATTTAAAATTAAATTAAATAAAATTTGCTGTACAATTCTGACAAAACAAATATAGTTATTTATTTATTTATTTATTTATTTATATATGTTTTTTTTAATAAAAAGAAATACATTATATAAATACAATCTAATAGCTGATGATGATAAACACTAAATGTTTCCCGGTTATCTATATAATCCGCAGCTCGCAATCAGTCCTCCAAAATATACTGTATAAGACCAAACTGCTATTTTCATTGGCACTCAAATCCAATATGTTTTCCATATCCAGCTCGGAAAATAAACTAGCAAATGGAAGTGCAAAGTGCTGCTGTAATGAAAGATTTTTCGTTTGCAGATGTCACATTATGATAAACATGGTTCTGAAAATTCAAGAGGCACTTCTGAGGAACCTGTTTACAGATAAGCAGCTGCTGGAGTTCAGGAAGCTCATCCATTTATCAGACACGAACTGGGAGCTTGAAGCTGTGGGTGTAAAACTAAAGCTGACTGACAGTAAAACACAGCAAAATAACATAAGTAACGTAAATAAGGGGAGAATTCGGAACCTGGACCTTCAGTGGGGTTTTACCCGACTAATACACCTCTTAATACCACCACTATCACGTCGCAATTATAGAAATCGTCAATACTAAACAAACACACAATGTAAGATGGTGTGACATTACAGACAGAGAGACATTTCACTTATTTAGGATGAAAACCATTTTTATTTAAGCAAGAAACATCGTTAACACAACTCCAAACCTCTACACTACAACCACAAATGTACCACATACATCATCTGGTGCAGTTCAGAATCAATATTTATCTTAATATTAATATAAAATCACAAAAATATAAAAAATAAATAAAATATATAATACATTTAAAGGCTGTAAGCCAGAGTTACCGGTCGGAGGACCACGTCTGGAAACTCCTTCCCAGGCTGAGACAAGCTAGTTATCTTCAGGGTTAGCTGACCTTTCCTCCTGATGTCTAACTTTTCCCGGAAAAATCCGCCTTAAAAAGTATTTTTAAATATGTCCGAAACAAAGTTAACTTCTCCTCCTCCGTCAGCCGTACAGACATGTTTTGCTAATATAGTTTAAGTTCCATGGGCAGCACTGCTAATTCTGAAGACTTTGGCAGATTAGATTAACATGGCAGCACATAAAAACTGAAATCTGATTAGACTATTAGATAAAAAAAATCTAATCTGCAGTACAGCAAGAAAAACGCTACGAAATAAAGAGAATAAACTGTTGGGAATAAATTAATACAGTTTCATAAAACACATATAAGCGTTTAGGTTGTAAATGTAGATACTGTTTTAGGCAGCAGAGAAGGACTTGCTGGTCCTGACAGCCCACCACTGCTTGAGGGTACAGGAGCATTGACATGACTCTTAATGGTATATAGATCTAGATATAGATTTAGACAAGATGGATAGCATTTTTTTAATACAATACATGCAAATGGGTTTGGTTAGGATGCCACAAGCAACTTCCTGTTAGAACATGTGCAAAAAATTTCAAGCTTACCAGAAAGACCAGTTTTACAGATTTGAAGTGTTGATTTATGCATTTATTTTTTTTATATAACACATTATAAAAAAATAATTACAGGCATCTCATTGATGGTTTGTACAAAGTAGCTTTATTTTCAGGAATGGTTCCATCTTAGCTCCTTATTTAGTATATATACATCTGCCTCTCATATATATATATATATATATATATATATATATATATATATATATATATATATATATATATATATATATATATATATTACTGTGTATTCATTCTAAACATAAACTCATATCAATGTCTATAGAGCTTTTTCATTTTGAAATAAAATCAAAAAAATCTCTTAGGGGGAAAAACTATTTTTACAGTTTTATTTATACAACAAACAAAAGAAAGCACACAGATCCACACTGGCATGCACTCTCAGAACAAATGGTTCTTACTTTCAGGACTTCAGGATCTTTTGTGTGATTGGTACCTTGGTACATCGTTTTCTTGATTACCTTTCACAGTCACTCGAATTCTTGATGTATCTCTAGGATTTAAAAAGACATTACATATAGTTTGGACCGTAAAACCTTTATTGACCAGACAGACTTGTGGTACACCATTTGATCAGAACCAGCATGAACTATTATAACGGTTCTGTAGGACCAGGTGGACAAGACTTTGCTTTCTTTGCACCTTACCGAGCTTTTGGCGTCCATGACCCCGTCATTGGGGCACAATTGATCCTTCTTCGGACCCAGTCATCTAGTCATCACAATTTGTCTCAGATACTGTTTTTGCCTCAACACATAAACTTTTAGAACCGAGTTTTCACAATTCATTCCCCCTTGAAATTCCCACTTCATTCCCCCTTGAAAAATCTTCCCTTTACACGTCAGTTACATACTAGAGGTACTAAAGATTCATGCTTTAAATGCCACACATTCTACCGCAGTCGCTTATTTGGACTTTATATATATATATATATAAATTAGGGCTCTGTCCAAAATCGCATACTACTGAAGTATGTACGCATTTAAAAACCTACATTCTATGTAGTATTGTTACGGGAAGTGTAAATGAAATTTGGACGAACTACATCCGCCATGTTGATATTGACACATGACATACTACGCCACAGCAACTCGAATTTAAAGTTGATGTTTGAAGTTTAACTTCACTAATGTTAAACAAGTGCAATTTAACTAGAAGAAACGATGTGGTTTTACTTTAAGTAGACTTTTAGTCACTTCCGCACTAAGACTTTCCACATAGTAAGACTTTGCGTGTACCACCCTGATTTTAGACTAGGTTCAGAAGGTTTCGTACTTGACTAACACCATCTACTATCTGTTCTGCAAATTAAGAGTCAATAAGTGTAGTCTTGTAGAACTGTACTCGATATAATAACCAAAATAAACAGGCATTTGTATAAAGAGACACATATTTTATAGTCCTAATGTTAAAAAATAGCCAAATCTGGCAACCCTACCAGTAACTGAACTTGCTGCCCTTGTTACGATTAAAATTGTTTTTTACTATATAAAATAATAACATTATAATAACGTAATAAGGTACCCGGTTCTACAATATTATCAAACTTCGACCAATTAAAAGGGAACTTAATTAATAGAATGTATTAAATAATGCAGTAAAATCTTTTAAGTGGTTTATCACTTGGTCAGGAAGGCTAAAAAAGTTTAATTACTTTGTTTTAAAAGTGTTCTCCGTATCCAAAAAAATCCTACTTCTGGTCCACAAGTCAATTTGGTAACTGGGACTTCAGGATGGTTTGACAGAACGTCTTTTTTTTTCTTTTCTTTTCTTTTCTTTTCTTTTCTTTTCTTTCTCTGGAGTTTATTCAGCAGCTGCTGCAAAGTTTGGATCCATTTTTAACTGTGTGTGTTTATAGAAATAAACATTAAGAGTTACAGCCTGGAACGAAACAATCATTATAGACAAAGAGTACATCATCATACCGTTGCATACCTGTACCATTATAGCATTGAACATGCTGATTACAAAAGAACACAAAAGGACCATATTTGTAAGAATAACCTTTTAAACAAATGCACAGCATTTTTTTTTATGATACAGCACTCAAGGACGAGCACTGGGACAAAACACTTAGGCCAGCCAGGGTTACTGTGTCACGATGTCTTTTTAGCGGTATAAAAAAACATCTTAATATCGTTAAACTCTCTGAAGCTCTCATGGTTGTATAGTGTATACTGTTCCATAGATTGGTGTAATCTCGAAGGTTTTAGATCAAAGAAGTGTGGGGTCTTGGATTGTAAATCTCTGACCTATGACATGGCCTCCTTGCCAGAAGATCTGCCGTTGTCCAAGATAAACTTTAGAGATCTGTATTTCCTGCATAAACGAGATTCATTCACAGCATCATTTTGTCCTTATTTTAAGGTCAATAAAGTCTTTATTTCCTGTCACATCAATCAGTTTACGAGAAGCCAGAAATCAAAAGCTCTCGCTGAAGATGCCATGTTGATCTACTGGCAGAGATAAAATAGACTGGGAAAGAGAAACAAAGAAACACATTGAGGAAATCAAATCATAAGCTTTGCAAAGGAAAGGGGTTTCACTTGTTCCCGATCCTCACTGACAGTCCTAGCAGTTTGTAAAGTGTCCTTCATAAGAGACGCTTTAGATGAACCATTCTTTCTTGTTTTCTTCGATGGCGTCTGTGAAATTGGGCTCGGCGTTGATGATTGCCTTGTCAGACGATTCGAAGGGTTCCTCTCCTTTGGACTCATTAGTGTGGTACGTTCCTTTGTGGCGAAACATGTAGCGAATCAGGAACGCCAGCGTGCACAGGATGGTGAAGATCACCACAGCAATGATGCCTGAATCAGGAATTGAGAATATATATATATATATATAATATATATATATATATATATATATATATATATATATATTATATATATAATAAAAAGCCATTTTTTAAAAATAGAGATACAACCTTAGTATTTTGGAAACGTCCTAAACCGCCAATAACTGCTGAATTCCTGTTCACCCCATCCGGCACAACTCTTTCCTCATTGAGCGGGAAATCAGCACCTAAAGAACCATCATGTGTGTTTGATAAAAGAACTCTATATCAAGTCACCTTTTTTTTAAAAAAAACTTTAAATTAGGAATATGTTTATATAAAAAACAGTTTAGATTAGATTAGAGCATTCCATTCTTATGTGGTAATGTTTTTCCCCTCTATTTTTTAATATATATAGGAAATATTTTGAAATATATATTGTATATGTGACGCTCAGATGTAAATCATATCCAGACGCTCAGGCATAAAGTAATTATATATAATATATATAATAATTTAATTATATACATTATATATAATATATATATAAAATTTAATATATATAATATATATAATAATTTAATTATATACATTGTATGGGTGATTCTATAATTGTGTGCACATTAGGGGGTCCGAAGCCATTTTTTTTCCAGCTTTTTTCAATTGTATAGATTTTTAATTATTTTTTGAAAAAAAGATACTCATTTTTAAATGAGTAATAAAATTATATTTCTTGTTGACAGTGGGATTTTCCACCAAATATCTTGTTTGAACATGTTGCAGTTCCCATTTTGACCACAAGGTGCAATAGTAATTTTAAAGAGTTTAATAGGACATCCTTGCTAATACAAAACATAGATCAAATAAATAGAATCTGTCAAATAGTAACATCCTTTTCAGAATTGATATTGAATTTGCTTTTGATCATCAATCATTAGTTTTTGAACCTGCATTTAGGTGCCAGGGGTCAGTATTGGTGGTCATCGGTGAGACAGTAAGGGGTGATGCTCCACAATTGGATTCAACCAGTTTGCCCTGGTAAGAGACGGATGCAGAGCGCTGAGACCGAAGAGCCGCTTTCAGAGGGCTGATGCTGTTAAACTGCACTCGGGAGAGACAGCCTACGAAGCCAGGAGTGTTATACTTCTCTATCAGCACCGGGTCGATGGGACCGGTTTCTAGAGAACATCAAGAAAAAAATTAGTCAAAAAGTGCATGCTGGTCTGCTGATGTATCTGAAGTGCATTTAAGTTTTAAAACAAAATTCACTCACGTAATCCAGTGTTTACAGTATGTACTTGTTAGCTATAAACCTGGAAATGCTAGCTGATTGGTTGCGGCGTTGGCCTGCTGACCATAGGATCGTGGGTTCAATTCCTAGTATCACATGCAAGCTAACGATTCTACTGTCCTATCCTATTTTCCTAAATACAAATAAGCAAATTTGTGCCAACCACAGCAATCCTGCCTCCAGCTGAAACTTTTGAAACGACTACACTTACGTAGCGTTCCTGAATTAGAAACAAATTAGTAGCCCTAGCCAAAGAGACATAACCCTCAGCAGGCAGTTTACTAGGAACGAGCCAACCTTAATATCTGACAAATTATGTACCATAATCTGGTATGATTTTGGAAAAAAATCCTAAAGGCTTAGAGGTATTTAAGCTGAAAATGTGATTACAAAATGGGTTTTAGGTCAATGGGATTAGTAAAGGTTTGGTAGTAGGCAGAGAATTCTGGGGATACAAAGCAGATCTTTGGACCTTAGAATATCTTAAATTCTGCAAAAGTCCACTTACCTAATACTTTTCCTAGAAAAAGGGATTTGACCAGGTTGAACTGAGTGTCTGATGCTTCAGGTAGAGTGTAGCTGACCAAAGGATAGTGATCCAGCTATAAAAAAATCATAAACACACACACACAGGGTATTATAATAATAATAATAATTATAATTATTATTATGTTCAATTCTTGTTTTTTTCAACTGGATTCTCTGCTTAAACAAAGCAGTTTTCCAAAACAATAAATCAACGATTAATCATCCCAGCGGATCTCGCTAACAAAGAGCTTGACGTGGTGTTATCCTGGGATAAGGTGACAGCCTTCAATAGCTTTGAGCTTATTTACCGATATCACAGGGAGCTAATGGCTGACTCAAAGAGATGAATCACTATAAAAAAGACTCCCCGAGGCTTCAAACTCTCCACCGGCTTTAACGATCCCTGCTAATGAGTTGTAAATAAGCTCCAACTTCACCTCGTGATACGTAAAAAAAAATTTGTTTTGCTTTTTTAACCCCAGAACGTGCGGTTTGCGGAGACACTACATACTGTTACGGCGAGGTGTGAGTGCAAACACACCACACACACACACACAAAAAAAAACTTAAGATCCCACCTGCACGTGAATTTCTCTTTCGGTTCTGGTGATGTTGACACTGTGTGGCTGTCCGTTGGCCAAATTGCGCTGGTCCAGATTAACAGCAAAGGGCTCAGGAAGGCCACTGAGGTTATAACGTAGCTGAAGAGATCCTGATTAAGAAGGAAAGAAAGTTTGCTTTCAGGATCAGCACCGATTTATCCGAATCATCCTCATCATCATGCCGGTATGTGTTATAGAAAACTGGAATCATGAATTTTGTCTCTCTGAATAATGCTAGTCACTTTATTATTTTGATTTCACATTTCACTGCAGGCATTTAGGGGGCAGTGGTGGCTCAAATGTTCAAGGTGCTGACCAGAAAGACCAGGGCTCAAGCCCCACCACTGCCAGCCAGCCACTGTTGGGTCCTTGAGCAAGACCATTACAGCTGATCCTGCACTTAGACCCCAACCTACTAAAAATGTTATATGCGAGTGTATAAATGTGTTGATTTGCATTATTTTCCATTACATTTTATTTTTGTCCCTTTCACATCATTTCTTTCACATCATTGATAAATTAAATCAGTGATATTTGATACATTGATTAAAAAAAAGGACTGGGACACTATGTATAATTTGACAAATGCATCGAAAATTCGAAATTCGAAAAATACTGCAAATAATTTGTCATTTTTGTTTTGGGGTATTTGACCGTACCGTTCCGTTGCAGCACCACAGCCATGTATTCCTGTCTCCTTGAGCTAATGTACAGAAGGACACTGGGAGTACTGGACGTGCTAAAACTGAAGCTCACTTCCTCCTGGCTTAAATTCAGATCTGATGACAGCACCTGGCTCGAATCCTCCGTGCTGGACACAGAGGAACTGGCTTCCGGAATCAAGTTATACCGGACCATCGTTCCGGGCTCGAAGAAAGCTCCCACATCTGCAAAACAAACACACAACTTCCTCAGTGAGACAGCAATTCGGAAAACTGAAAGCAAAACTTGATGGCAGTTATGTAAGGAAAGCACCTTTAGTGCAGAAGGGTCCGTCGTAAGCAGTGTCTTTGCAATCGCATAAGTAACCATTGTACTTCTCCACACACTTCCCCCCGTTGCGGCAGTACATTCCGAAACTGGTGCAGTGACCCGAGCATCCAGGTTTCACTCCTGGAGTGACTTTCGCTCTTTCTTCCAGGTCGAGGGTCACGCCATTCATCTTCAGGGAGCGGATGCATCCGAGGAAGCCTCTTTGACCTCCTGCTGCGCCTGTAGCATTAACATAAAAATAAACTTGATTAGCTGATTTCTCTCTGTTTAGGGTTGAAGTTTCACTGCAGGGCTGTGGCCATCCAAAATCTGAGTTTGACATCTGTGCTTTAAGGCACTATTTTGTATAAATACATTAGAGACAAGTCATGGCCTAAGGCAGAATAGGCAAATGCCAGGGGCAACAAATCCAAATGAAATAATCAAATATTATTAAACATATTATAATTATTGAAAAATCATTGAAAAAACCCACCAGAAAAAACGCACAGAAAAGCCTAATTACATTACATTGCTTAGTAGTCATTTGACTAATCATCCTGGTCCGACGTGTCAACCTTCCCCTCCTCACTACTCTTTGACTGATAGTGACAGATGGTTGAATTTATCATTTAAAGATTAGCATTACAACCTGTCAAAGCTGCTTACAATGTTAAGAAGACCCTCTGGTGGCCCGGGGAGAAATGGAGAAAAGAAGAGGAAGAAAAGACAGAGGTAATGTGATGAACGGTTTATATGTAACTACATTAGCAATGTTTGCTAATTTAAAATTTGCTAACAAGTGTCACTGTCAGTTATACGTAATGTACTGTCCACATAAACTGTACTACACTTAGTGTGTAAACTACAGAAAAATGTGGTTCTGTAACTTGATGAAATGACAAAATCAAGAGGCACCAGGTTAAATTCTGCCTAGAGCAGTAAATTGGTCAGGGTCGGGCCTTAGACAGAGACTTATGTCCCTAAACAAGTTCAAAAAACTCTCAATAAAGCATTTGACTGAAATATAAAATGTCTTTCTTGTGAGCACGGAACTGAATTAAGGTAATTACAAAAACAACACTTTTTGAAAAGGCTGTGAGATTTTTAATATATTCATACCTCCATGACTATAATAGGGATGTTTTGAATAATTTACAACTCATTAACTTCACCTCATTATTTTTGGTTTTCTGGCTAATCTTTTGTTTTTCCAACCAAACAACCACGTTTATTTTACATTATCAGTTGCTGATTATATCTGAGAAGCGATGCAGGGCTGTTTGGAGAGACATATAAACCGATCGTCAGCTTGATGTTGTTGTGATCACTACAGGAAAAAGACAATAGGCAGTTGTTATAGTCGGGAAGTTTGTATGTGAAAAAGGTCTTGACCTCCGAGGTTGGTTGACTTGACGTTTTTTATATCCTCCTGAGACCCAATGAGAATTTTTTTTTTCTTGGGTCTCAGCATGCCCACTGTAGCGTATCACATGACTTTTTTAGTTAAGTTATTAGAAAAGACTAAATTTTTTTATAAAATGTGATTACTCTTATGGTGGCCACTTTTAGATGCAGTGTAAGAACTAGTTTCTATCATCCCAGCCAATCAAATGAATTATCACTAGAAAGCCCAAAATGTCCTCTGTACAGTACAACAATAATTGATAGAGTAGCTAAAAATGCATTTATAAAAAGGACACAAGTTAATGGACAGGGCCTCCGGAGGCTAAATAAGCACTAAAGAATAGGAGAAATGTAGAATGTATATTTCCAATAATGCAGCTCAGCCACTGCAACTATTTCAGCTAGCAGATAACTGAAGCATCTCTTTTTAAAAGTGTTACTGTTCGGTTGTGTGTGTGTGTGTGTGTGTGTGTGTTTTATGAGCATCTCACCCACATACAGCTGGCTGTAAAGCTCCAGGCGTGTGTGTCCCTGTGCAGGTGCAGCTCGAACCTGTCTGTACTCCTGATCCAGTTGAAGCACAGCTTCTTTGACGTTTCTCTCGGCGCCGACTCGATGCCACTGGTCGTCGTTTAGTGGTGTGGGCGAGTAAACATTCAGCTCCACTGGCCCATTTCCCACATCGAAGGAGAAGGTAACGATGTTGGGTGCTGAAGAGAAACAGGAGGCCACACACACACACATACCACTCTGTGAGGCAGCCTGCTTGATTTATTGCTTACATCATGTCTAGTTATCGAGGGAACTGGTAGAAGTGAGGTGTATAGATGCCTGCTGTCATTTTCTGGCCCAAAGCATTGTGGAACAGCAACCTTTTAAAAGGTTTGCTGATTCACACCCATACCTAATATCCTGCCTCACTCAGCTCTCTTACACACACACACACATACAATCCCACATTAGGGTACAATAACAGGATTATTTTAAATAAATAATATGATTTGAAAATCACCCATGACCAAAGAAATCAATTTCAACACTAGGTGCTTAGAATTTTGTCAGTGATTTGGGCTTTGTTTTTACACCATCATAAAAATACCAATCAGGTAAAATAAAGTCTAGTATATGCTTCCCCTGAGACATGTGAAGCTAAACGACTTTAACTGTTTAAACCATCACATTAGCCATTACTATTAGCGTAAGTGGTAGTCTAGTAGTTGGGAAGTGGTGGCTTAATGGTTAAGGTGTTGGACTGATACCAGAAAGACCGGGGTTTGATTCCCAGCGCCACCACTGCCCAGTTGTATAAAAAGAGATAAATGGATGTCGCTCAGGATAAGGGCGTCTGCCAAATGTAAATGTAGGAGTTTTGTTGGACTGTTAATTGGAAGATTATGAGTTTGATCCCCTGCACCACCAAACTTCAAGGCCCTTAACCCTTAACTAATAGGTAGATCGGGGTTTGATTCCCAGCACCACCAAGTTGCCACTGCTGGGCCCCTGTGCAGGGCAAGGCAAGTAGGGAGGTCAAAACAATCCTATAATTTACTGTAAGTTTCCAACATGGAATATTTCCAAAATTTCAAAACGAGTTACCTTGAAAAGTTTCCCTAATTATACTGGAAATTTTCCACCCGTTTGCAACCCTAATGATACATGAATCTGACATATACAAGCTAAAACTGTGCCAATGACTTACATTTTAGTTCCAGCCGGATGAAGTCAGTGTTGCCCAGATTCTCCAGGAAAACCCCGTGAGGTGCAGAGGTCTTGAAGTAAAAGGAGATATCAGCGCTGGTTTCAGCTCGGAAAGTGGGGAAGTGCAGGTAGGAGGATGGGGTGTTAAAGGAAGCGGCATTCCAATAACTACCTGAAAAACATCACATGGAATAAAAGCCGACATAATAATTTTATTACAATGTAGGAAATCTAAATGTAAAGATAATAATGTTTTAATAATAAATGTAACAAAATAGCGAGGGAGGAAAGGAAGGATGAAGAAAGAAACAGAAAAAATGAACGTGAGGCTGGAGAAAGAAAAAGCAAAAAAAAAAGATAGAATTAAGAAGGAAGGCAAGCAAGCAAGAAAAAGAAAGAAAGAAATAAAGAAGGAAAAAAAGAAAGAAGGATGAAAAAAGAAAAGGACAAACTAAAGAAAGAATGGACGAAGCAAGCAAAAAAGAACGGAAGTAAGGATGGAAGGAAGGTTGAATGAAACAAGCTATAAAAGGAAGGACTACGAAAAAAAAGAAAGGGAGGTTGAAGAAGGAAAGCAAGCAAGACAGAAAGAAAGAAAGAAAGAAAGAAAGAAAGAAAATAACTCAGTACTCGACACTAGAAGAAGAAAAGCAAACAACCAAGAAAGCAAGCAGAAAGAAAAACGAAAAAAAAAGAAAGAAAGAAAGTAAGAGAAAATAACTCAGCACTCAACACTTGTCACATCAAGTATATCTTTCAAAGAATTACTCTTTGTCCCTGTTTTCTCTATCACACACACACACACACACACACATACACACACAGTTGTTCAACCTGCCATTGTGTTACTCTGGTAGATTAGGAAGTGGAAGGCATTGGGGATTGCCTGTGCTTATCACAGCTGCTCAGGAACACTGGCTTCAATCACACACTCCCTGTGCAGCTCCTCTCTCAAACACTGCTCATTAACAGCTGCTGTGTGCACAAAAAACTCCAGCCAAAACACACCATGCTATCAGGAATCACCAATAATTTCCATCCAGAATGATGGAACTGGACTCCCGCCAGGTGGCGTCTACACCTACATTACAGGTGACACATTTTTCTCTGATTCCGTCTGTCTGGAATTCTGCATTATTGCTCAGTCTTACTTTGATACAGGAAGAAATTTACTTGTGGAATTTATGTACATGGAAGTATGGTAGCCACAGATGGAGTGAAACACGGGTAAATTGATTCATTATTTTTAAACCTAAAGGCTGCATATCAGATATAGACAGAAAAGAAGTGTTTTACTTGTGACTTATTTATTCACTCATTTAATTGCCTAACCATCTAGTCCCAAAAACACATCCTGGATTTGTGGTGTTGACTGAAAGATCATGGGTTTAATTGCCAGCATACAAGCACTACCAATCTGCCACTATTGGGTTCCTGAGTGAGGCTCTTAACCTTTAAAATGTAAGTCGCTCTGGATAAGGGCGTCTGCCGAATGCCAGAAATGTAAATGTAAATATGAAGGTTGATCAAAAAGTTTTGAGACAAAAAGTTTCCAACTTTGATGCAGACACGCCAACAATTACTATAATGGCAAATCACCTCCTAAATGTAAGACAAAACACAACACCATAAGCCGATATCTTAAGATAAAAAATAATGCAAGGGAATAAAACAAGGGTGAAATCGTTTTCATCGTAGGTTAACAGCGTGGCCTGCCTTAATGTCAGCTCCTAAGTTCCGAGAGTTCCGGTTGAATGACAAACGAACATTGATTTACTGTTTGTTGCAGAATTTTTTTCCAGGGAAAAAAACAAGGGTGACCCCAACATTGTACAACAAAAATTGTACAACATAGTGCCTGATTACCTTACTAAAAATGCAGTACATTTACATACATTACTATTTCTGATTAGTTCAACAGGGTTTGATCCGAACTCGGCCCTATCCAGAATTGTACAACATAATTAATTTTCAAAAAAAACCCCCAACATTGTACAGGTTTGTGTTGCTAACAATGCAATTTTTTGTACATCAATTGTAAGTTGTGCCCATCCGCCATCATATTGGTACATAATTTTTGTAATCATTTTTGATACAACCTACTAGGTATGCCATGCCATGATTTTTAGTAATAAAGGTGTATCATGTGCTCCATCTATAATTCCCTCAATTTTTTGTACCCTCTCGTAAGATGCCAGTCATGATAGGTGTCTTAGTAATAATGGTGTTGGGCTCCAAATCCAGATAAATTCCCGCGCCCAAAACTGGCAATTGGGCTCCATCAATTTACATTCACGCCATTCAGCAGACGTCTTTATACAGAGCGACTTACGTTCATTTAATTTATACAATTGAGCAATTGGGGGTTAAGGGCATTACTCAGGGGTCCATCAGTGGCAACCTGGTGGTGCTGGAAATGAAACTTCGAACCTCCAATTAGTAGTGCAACACCTTAACCACTGTGCTTACCACATTCTCCTTGCCACATTCTCCTTTTTTCAGCCAATTGCTAATATTTTTTTAAATTAAAAAAAAAAAATGTTATTAAACTATTGCTGCTTTTTTTGCTAATGCCACATCTATCTAGAACCGGTAATATTTCATGTGAGACTAATTCAACAGAGGGTAAAAACACACACCTGACCCTGAAAGCCTCGAAATTTAAAAAAATGTGCTAGCAGTAAGATCTCCTTTCTTGTAAGCTTACCTAATGACCAAGAAGAAATAAAAGCAAAGACAAAGAACTAAAGAGAGGCTTGAGGATCCCTTTGGGAATTCTAATGGAGAGTTCAGCCTCTTAGAAACTCTGCTAATGACAGACTAAAGTGCTACCCGTCTTATATACTCTCGAAAATGTCAAGTGCATGATTGAAAGTTCTGTCACCTTTTTTCTGTGGTCAACAAAGGCCAATAACAAAAAAGGTATCGGATATTAATACTATAGAACACAGAAAGTGCTTCGACTATCACATTGTTAGTGTCTGCTGCCAGTTTACCAACACTGATTGGTTACCCTAATGCCGAATTCACCCTGCACGATTTTGAAAGTCATGGGATCATCGTTGATTTCACACTTCACGACTATCTGGGGTAACACATAGGCGCCGCTGTGTTCGATGGATCTGTGGCAGGAGGTTCCCCACTGAATGACTTTACAATAGGAAGATCATTAATCTATTCATCTTGTATAACCGGGGTCACAGGGATCTGCTGGAGTTTATCCCAACCGTCCCTGAAGGGGCAAAAGGTAGGAGGGGTACACCCTGGACAAGTCACAACAGGACGAATCATGGACAATTTCGTTTCATAACCAAACAACGTACGCGGGGACTGATAAGGAATGTTGCCCCACTGGAAGTGTTATTAAAATGGTAGCCCACAAAAAGTTCGCCATACTAAATGGTCTAAATAATAAAGAAAATGGGACCTGAAGCCATGCCTGCTGATATCATGCTCTGTAGCTCCTCCCTTCACGCTGCCCAGTATCTTGCTCTCTCATTGGCTGTAGGTAATCGCCACACATTTCTTTTATACAACTGAGCAATTGATGGTTAAGGGCTTTGCTCAGGGGCCCAGCAGTGGAAACTTGGTTGTGCTGGAAATGAAATCTTTATCTTCCAGTTAGCAGTCCAACACCTTAACCACTGCACTACCATTTCCCAGATTTACATTTATGGCATTTGGCAGACAACCTTATCCTAAATGACTTACATTTATCTCATTTATACAGCTGAGCAATCAGTGGTTAAGGGTCTTGCTCAGGGGCCCAGCAGTGGTAACTTGGTGGTTCTGGGAATCAAACCCTGGTCTTCCAATTAGCAGTCCAACACCTTAACCAAAGTCTTCCAGATCGAGTCTTTAATAATTTACACTTCGAAATTGTCCGCAATTTTGTAAAACCTGCGAGTCTGAGAGTTAAAATAGCGGCTAAAATCCCACAGTTTGAATTCGGCAAAACTTGTTCACCCGTTCCTTTTTTTCACACTGTTATTCTGATTCCTAACATGCTTTCTGTAATATGATATATCCTGGTAGTTTTTGACACTACCTTATCTATGATTCATTCTGGTGCTGTCAAAATGTAGTCAAATATAGCTGGGGTATTAAACAAAAAGGGAAATACACCAATTAAAAAAACTATATTATAATCATTTGCAGCTGTCTAGTGAAATAAAAACATCTGGAATATGAATGATATAACCAGCTGTAATTTGTTTAACACAAAGACATTAGACTCAATTGAATAATGTGACATCGTCAGGGATAATAAGTGTCCAGTTCCCAGAAAAGATTCTCATATTAGCCCTGTTTACCTCTGCTCATTTTTATTGCTCTTCTATGATGATTTGCCCAGATGGGCTGTAATGCGAGTTTACCAGATTTCACTTGTGGAAAATAGCTGCTAAAAATAAAAAAAATAAAAAATCTTTAACACACCATGAAATGACAGTTTATTCTGAGATAGATTTTATTATTATAGCCAGCTGACCTTCAGACTCGACTGAGGAGAAATGATTTTATTTACATTTACGCCATTTGGCAGACGCCCTTATCTATTTATCACATTTATACATCTTAGCAAAAGGGCCTTGCTCAGGGGACTACTAGTAGTAACTTGGTGGTGCTGGGAATCGAACTAAAATCATCCAATTAGCAGTCCAACACCATAACCACTGAGCTGCCACTTTTACATTTACAGCTTTTAGCAGACGTTCTTAGCCAGAGCGACTTACATTTATCTCTTTGGTGCTGGAAATCGAATCCAGATCTTCCAATTAGCAGTCAAACACCTTAACTACTGAGCCACCACTTGCCCAAAATGCTAGTTAAGGCTAAATGTCCGATATCTTAATTATACATATTAAAATTATTCAAACTTAAAAAGCTCAGTGATTAAGGTGTTGGCCTGATTATCTGAAGATTGTGGGTTCAATTCCCAGCACCACCAAGCTGCCAATGCTGGGCCCCCCGAGCAAGGCCCTTTAGTTCATTTTAATGAAGGCCTCTGCCTGATGCAAGAGAAAAGCTGAAGTGAACTGACTGTACTGTTAATACAAAACTTCAAATTATTGAACAAATTTTCCTATGATATCAAATGAGATTCTCCGACTAACTTTCTCGGAGTTTGGTTTTATTTTAGGCTATAAATCATCAGGCCATCCTGTGTTTTGGCAGGAGCTTGTGTCTAGTGTAATTGAACGCTTATCAGCTGCTGTGATTCCTAGCTGTGGGATGAGACTTGCCGTCTCTTTCGTCTGTAAACACGGCAAGACATTTTTCGCTAAATAAAGACTTTTTAAATGTTTTCTCTATATTTCTATTCAGACCATAAAGATGAAACCCGCAGTCTGCGGTTGCAACTGCGTTTTTCTAAAAGTGATTTTTAATTGTGATTTAATTCGGACCAACAATTCTGTAATAGCAATTATCCTTAGAAATTAGAGAAATATTATTTACAATATCATCAAATTTTCATTCTACTTCAGTGCACTTGCTTTATAACACCTTATTATTACACTGGTATCTTGACTTAAAAGTGTCCCAACTACTGCGTTTTTAGGGATATGAGTCGTCTCTCGGCCGATTTTTCGCTTTGAGGTGTGAGCTAAAATTCGAGTTACAAGCCAGCTTTAAACACCCAAACACTAGTTGGCGTACAATATTCGTTATTTATAAGTTTATTTTTGCTGTGTTTTTCTGGGAACCCGGAACAAATTAATGGCATTTCAGTTCATTTCAATGGGAAAATAAATTTTATATACAAGTAATTTGAGTTATGAGCTCCATCACGGAACAAATTAAACTCCTAAGTCAAGGCACGACTGTATTATTATGCAAGGGAATAAAATGTTATAACCCCTAAAATTAATTCTATTAAATCATTAAATTATGTGTATCTAAATTTATTATTAAAGAAACTGTAACAGAAAAAAAAAGCAGGTCAATCCACTGTTGAGAAGAATTCCTGTCAAGTAACAGGTAAGTAATTGCTAACGGAAGGCTAAACTCACGGTCTCCGTGACAGTGCAGCGGTCCCACTGTGAGTTTGGCTTCCGATCCGGGTCGATTTGTGTCTCCCACAGCTACCTCACTTACAGGTAAGTGATCCTTATAGACCAGAAGCCCTGAATCTTCTCTCCTGTACACACACACAAGAGAAAAAAATTAACCACAATCATTTAAACACAGAATCTGAAACGCAAATGTAACACTAGTATTTTTAATAATGTATAATACACTACCGCCTGGATTAGACTAACTGGTAAGCACCTCCCATTGGATAATTACAGGATGGATGATTATGTTTTAGCTGGCAACAAGTTATTGAACCCGAACTAATTCTCATTTCTTAAACAACCATGTCGGAAGACACATCCTGTGGTCATGAAAAAAGCGTTCTTTTGATTCAAAGCGGTCTACTAAAATTGGTTTAAGAACTGTTTAATGCAATATTTTAAACTGGAAGGATAGTGGGGAACCATCATATTCCAGAAAGATGTTAAATAGTGAATTTAAGAGCATTTCCACAAGTTTAATACAAAGTGAACTCAAGGAATCGGGACTAAACAGCTGTGTAGCCTTGAGAAAACCAGTCAAGCTTTTCAGAAAAATAGGCTTCAAGTTGTTAGGGAACATAAAGATTAGACTTGGAATGGAAGAAGGACATGTGGTCTGATGAGTCCACCCTGTTCCAGAGTGATAGACACATCACGGTATGAAAAGAGATGGATAAAGTGATGCAACCGTCATGCTTAGAGCATGTCTGTGGGGCATTGCTATGATCTGGGGTTGGTCAGGTTCAACGACGTTATGTGCCCAAAGAATAAGGTCAGCTGTCTACCTAAATATATTCCATCAATGGATTTTTTTCTTCCCTGATTGCAGTGGCATATTTCAAAATGACATTGCCAGAATTCATCAAGCTCAATGGATTGGCCACCACAGAGTCCAGATCTTAACCCTATTCAGATTTTTCCCATCATTAATACAAGATCTTGGTGAAAAATAAATGCAACTCTGTAGAGGAATAAATGTTGTGACATTGCAGAAGCATATTAAAACGATGCCACAGCATTCGCATCCTGCAATAAAAGCCAAAGGCTAATATTAAAGTGTGTGACCTTTTATTTTAGACGGGCAGTGTATTACCAATTATATTTGCATCACGCATTTAATAACACGCCTAATTTTCCAAAGTGTTTATTTTATATTTGTCGCTAACAAAAACATGACCAGGCAGACATGGAGCGCATTTTAATATCAGCATCCATTAAACAACAGTTTCATTAAAGAAAATGTATTATTCTTGGCTAAATCAGACACATTTATTATGGATAATTATTACCAGCTATAACACCAGGATTGACTGTTGCCTCACAGCAAGAATGTCCTGGGTCCAATACCCGGGCAGGGGTCTTCCTGTGTGGAGTTTGCATGTTCTCCTTGTGCTTGTGTGGGTTCACTCAGGGTACCCCAGTTTTCTCCCACAGTCCAAAAACATGTATGTTAGGTTGATTGGCGATTCTAACTTGCCCATAGAAGTGACTATGAGGCCCTGGCGACCTATCCAGGGTGTCCCCCTCCTGCCTTTTGCCCTTTTAGAGATGGTTGGGATAGACTCCAGCAGATCCCCATAAGCGGGTATAGAAAATTAACGAATGAATGAACACCAGTATTGAACAAGGATCCACCAGCCTAATGTCCTCATCCATCCTAGTTTTAATTACTTTTGGCTTACAATTTTTTCTCACCTTGTTGAAGCAAATTGTAAATGAACACAATAGTTTGGCATAATATTAAATAAAAACAGTTCTAAATTCACACATATCACTTCCTGTATTTGAATAAACTACATGTTCGGCTGTATATTTACTACAGTGTGTTGGAATGACAATTTATTTCCTAGAACATTGAAGAAACATATTATTCTTTTATTACGTATCACAAGAAAGAATCATTTTTCTCCCTGACTGTCAGAAATCCACTTTTCCTTTCAAAATCTTTTTACTATACTAACACATACACATTTGTTTGTTTGTTTCACTGTTTATGTTGCGTGTTCACGTAAGATTTGTCATTTTGGAGGCTTGAATGAGGACCTAACACAAAATGAAACATGAAAAAGCTCTAAACTGAATCTGTTTTTAGAATTGTATTAAGCAGTGTTTTGTCCTCACCACTGTTTCTGATCAGCATCACAGTTGCAGTGGTGTTTGGAGTCGATGCAGTTGTGCTCAATGCCACAGGAACATTTCTGGACCCCTGGTGCTGAGCCGCCCCAGTAGAAGTGTTTCTCGTTCCCTTTGCCGACCCACCATGTGTACGGAGTCCCGTCTGTACAGAGAAAAAGCGTTTAACTCATTAGGGGATCTCTTCCATTCCTTCATATTTTATTTTGCTGTTTTGCCATCCAGAAAAAAGTTATTGAAGAAATGCTAGTCCTGGTAACAGCTTTTACTACCAGGCTGTCAGACTCCCCCTGATGCTGCCAAGTAACACCCACCTCCTTACTGTACTTCAAACCAGTATTGACACAGCTGTCAGCTTGTACCTACTCCCTGAAGAACATTTACTCTTGGGTTTGTATGACGGATTAGGACTACAATAGCTAGGATAGCTTCAGTAGTAAACACTTTTCCCCTTATGTCCCCATCAGTGATCAATTTACAAAATAGACATTATGATAAAACTAGAATGAAGTTCCTTTAAAATTGCGGTACGTTTTGACCACTTCCCGGCTGGTGGTAGCTCAGTGGTTAAGCTGTTAAACTGCTGATCAGAAGATCATATTCATGGGTTCAATTCCCAGCCCACCAAGCTGCCCCTTGCTCTAATCAAGGCCCTTAACCCTTATCAGCTTAGCTGGAAATAAATGTACTGCAGGCACTCACGTGCTGTTGCGCTCCGGAGAACTTTTATTATTATTAATTTATTAATCTATCTGGTACTATCTAGTGTCTCCCAGATGAGGTCTGGTTCCTTTGCAAATTTCTGGTTAGCTCATCTGAAATAACGTAAATAGTCCAATGTTAAAATAACCACAAGGGAGTTCCTCAAACTATGAGGAACCAGAGTTAGAGACGTAATAAAAGCAGGCGGTCAGGGCAAGCAGCAAGAATGAATAAACCCATAAGCAGGTTGAATAACGGGCAAACACCAGTACACGGAATTAGAAACACAGTGAGGTAATACTACACTAAACAAAACTTCGTTAAGTACATGACAGAAACGAAAGTTTAATCAGTCTGGTTTGAGATTAGAGTCAGGCTCATCTGTCATCTTTTAATACGTTCATACCAAAATTATATCAACTAATCCAGCATTAGGAGGCAAAATAAATTGAAAAATCATAATAAAATCTTAACAATATTATTGTGAGTCGCTCCGGCCCCGTGTAATTTCCTGTTACAGACCGACCCCCACCCACCCCCATTAAAGAAAGAAACTATTATTTGGTGCTCAAAGAAAAAAAGTTAAGGGACCCCTGAACTACATAAATAAAAACTTTATTAAATTGACTATTTTCTATTTTACTCTGTCTTTTCGCTATTACAAAAGGTTATTTGTGACTTCTTATCTACCAATTAAAATGTTTTTTCTTAGTGAGATAAACCCGCAATCGCGATTGATTAAGTCTGAATTGCGTAATGAAAAGTTACAATTGTCAGGGGAAAAAATGTCATGATAGTCATGTTAGCTATTTATAAAATGCTCCACTTCAACCTTATCTGATGTATTGCGTCTCTGCTACAACTGATACCTACATAACGTCCAGAATCTACTGTGATGTAATTCCCCCAATAAAAATGACAATTTCTTTATTAGTGAAACTGCGCTGAAAATAATCTTTTCCATTTTTATAGGCTATAGAATATTCGGTCTCACCGTCTATGTACATGTCTTTGAAAGTCCCATGAGGGTCAATTTCAGTTTTTTTTCCCCTTACAATACAGTTTATACAAGATCACACAATTCCGACTTTTTATCTCGCAGTTGCGAGTTTATATCTTACAATTCAGAGGAAAAAAGGTCTTTTAAAAAAGAAATACAGTGGCAGAAAAAGACTTCCATGGTACAATAATAATAGCTGTTATAACACTAAAGATCTACATGCTTTGACCTAAGCTGTCAGATAGATAAAGTCTGTGTAGAAGCTTCATGTAGCCTACAGAGCTAGATTTTCCTTCTGACAAAATGTACATGGAGTGATTTTATAGCCTTGATTAGCTGCATACTGAATCATCTTCATGACACTCAATTAGCAGCTCTCGCGTCTGTCGCTTGAAGATAAAGCACCGAATTAAGGACTGGGTTAGTTTTTTTTTATAATTTTGTGGCAGAGAGCCTAGTTATGCAATCACAGACACACAGAATTCCAACATAGATATCTGATGCGTAAAGTGTTATATTTATATCATTATTTATAGTAGTCAGCAAAGTTGTCCTAAGAAAAAACTAGTATTATATATTTTTTGAATAAACACAATCCATTGGCATGAAATTAAATAAAAAAATATATATTTTACTTATTTATATTACTTTCTGTAATTAAATGAGGTACAGGTTCAGCTCTATATTGTATACAGGAAGTGGTAGCCTGTTGGTTAAGGTGTTGGCCTGCTTACCGGAAGATTGTGTGTTTGATTCCCAGTACAACCAAACTACCACTGCTGGGCTCCTGACGCTCCAAGGCCCTTAACCCCAACAGTAGCATGGTGTGGTGTATAAGTACGTATATATTGACTTTATGTGTCACATATAGATTTCAGTAGAGTAAAATTCTTTAATTGCATACCCTATTCCGGGAATTTCAGGGGGCAGAGCACGGGGTCAGCCATAATTCAGCACCCCTGAAGCAGAGAATGGTTAAGGGCCTCCTTACAGTTGCATCCTCCAGTTAGCAACCCAGGCCCTCAACCATTGCTGATCCCTAAATACCATAGCACATATCAAAATGGAAGTGGGTGTTAACATGATCTCTCTGGAGGTCATCGAAGGGGGAAATGCCTTTCTCCAGAAAAGGAAATGACTGCTTCATTTCTCCATCAGAAAGATCACTGATGCAAAAGCGAGTCCCTCAGAAGCAATATCGGCTCTCTCAATGTTGTGCCCATAATTCATTTCGAGAATGGCTGTCTCCTCTCCTGACCATCTTTATTTCTACCAAGACAATCCTAATACACAGGCCGAGAATGGCAGGTTTTCCTTGGGGAAAAGAAAAATGACAGGGGGATCGATATCCATCCCATCGCATCAATGAGACTTGTCATGGTCTTTGAAAACTAGAGTGATTATCACACACTGGAAAGAGGATCGCATGGTCCATGTGCCGTAGCGGACAATGATGCTATTGATTTACTGCTCCAAATATCCGTATCAGTGTCCCCATTTCAGTCTGAGTTCTATGGTAGATTTTCCAAAATATTAACAAAACTGGTGCCTAATTGAAACAGCTGTGACTCTGACCAGGCAGCTACCAGGTAGGACTTAATGAACACTTGATTTGCTTTTTTTTTATTAATGACACGGGAACCTCGGAATTTTCAATGTAAAAATGTTTGCAAGAAATTTTCATTAACATGCGAAGCATTTTCGCATACGAACGTGTACGTCCAAGGGTTGTTTAAAATAAGTTCAGTTAACTTACATGTTTTTTTTAGATGTTTTAATTGCTTTTGTATACAAAAAAAATATATAATTATACTGTTGAAAATTAGTAATATTATACAAACATTTTTCCTTATGGGATTTTTTTTTGGTATCCACTGTATTAACATTAATAACAACCAGACCAGACATACTTTTATTATTTTTTAAATTTCAGATTTGATCAGTAATTTTGCCAGCATAAAAGAGAACATCTTGTTATTAATTGTTTATGACATTGGAATCAGACTAGATTAAAACGACAATAATCCATAATCGCAATCGGGAACGAATAGACTAGCAGAGGACAGAAAACAAGAAACAATGGAAACGAAAGCCAGACACATCAACAACGACCAAAAATTTACAATGTAACAAAGAAACATCAGGGTGTCTAAACACCAAGTCAGGAAGGGACCAACAGGTGAAGACATTATCAAAACAGGTGGATAGGACAACGTAAAGAAATGATAGATAGATAAATAGACAGAGAGACAGATAGATAGACAGAGTGATAAATAGATAGGTAGCTGGATGAATAGACATAGATAGATAGATAGATAGATAGATAGATAGATAGATAGATTTACAGTATATAGACAGATTATTGTAATATTATGAATTAGCGATATGTACATTTTAAATTAATTATATTATACAGAGAAAAGTGTAGCCGAATCTACCGGTTGAAGCAGAACTGCAAGATGTGTAGGTGAAGTGTAGTGAGACATGAGTGTTTTAGATGTGTAAGGTAGAGTTCCGACGTTTTATGGTTGTGCTGAAAAAACTGGCCTTGAACCTGCTGGTTGTGATGTAGATGGTCCTGTCTCCCTTCTGGATAGGAGGAGGTTGAAGAGTTGATATGACAACTGATGATAAGATGCTAAAATTGGACAGAAAGCCCTGGCACCACTACAAATAGTGCAAAATGTTGCTACAAGGCACTCGAAAGTGGAAACAAATCACTTCTACTCTTTCATACTTCAAATGGCTGCTGGTCAATTTTAGAATTGAATATAAAGTATTATTTTGGATGTTGAAATGATTTGTCACCAAAGTACCTGGATACTTTATTGAGCAGACATTCTCCTACAAGGCTTCTAAGATCTCCTAATAAGTTTCTTTTAGTAGTTCCCAGGTCCAGATTAGAGCTTGATGAGATCATACATTTTCAGTTGCTGTTCCTTTAGAACTTCATGTATCTGATCTGCAATTTCGCTGCAGGTTTGCAAAAAAAAAAAAAAACCCACAATACTGACTCTTCCTTTATATCATCTCCTATAGCCTGCTTTGTATAAAGAACAAAAGAAGATGCTGCTTCTATTTGCCCAGCTTAAAGGTCAAACAGGTGCTGATGGTTAACAGAAGAAGTGCCCCGGCCAACACTAGGATACTTGAGTGAAGCTGGCCAAATGCAGAAGGGTGTGTATTTGCTTGAGAGCAATTAGAGCGAGCAAAAAAACATGCGTTTAAATAATTAAATGACAAAATACCAAACCCCCTTCTATTGTCTGGCAGCCGGCCAAAAGGCACGACTATCCCATGCCAGAGAGTGCGCATACATTATCCATGAAGCCTGCTTCGCTCAGTTTGTTCAAATCCACCCTGCCGAGAGTCGCTCATTAAACTGTCAAAGCAGATATCCGGCGGCAAACAGCGAACAAAAGCGGAGGTCAAAGGTGAAGGATTTACACTATTTCATAGTCCAGTGATCTCAAGTTGAAGTCATATCAGACAGTAGGTGGCATGATGTGTGTTCCTGAGGGAAGGATACAGATTTTTTTGCCATCTGTTGACAGCTTGTCGCTACAGTGACTGGAAGAAGAGTGGCTGTCAGATGGAGAGATAGAAACGGAGGAAAGAGAGATGGTGTTGGTTACACACAGAACCTCTGATGTGACCCTGTAGGAGCAAAACCATCTGCCCCTCCACCTACAGCCCACTTGCTGTCAGAATTTTGCTCGATGGATCATTCCCCTGTCAGCTTCCTTTTCCACTGATTTCAAGACCAGCAACTGGAGCTGGTGGACAACTTAATACACCAAAATAGCGAATTTAAATTGTTTTTTCGCAGGTACAATTTGCTAGTCAGATTTTTAGCTCGCTTTCAGATTTTTGTTACTGTGTTTTTTTTTTTATTTTATTACGGCATGCAAATTTAATTTGCTTTGGACGTGAGTTCTTAAAGCAGAAATTCATGTTGCAAAACAAATTTTCCAACATTACCAATCTCCAACACTTCTTCCAAATTATATTTTGCATATAAAAACATTTAGAAATGGACAGATGTATAAAATAAGAAACAAATTGACACACACCACCAACCTGTCAACAAAAAAAAGTGTTTGTAGTGTGAGTTAACTCAAAACAGCTTTTAACGCTTACTCTGGTTTGTATCGTTTGTCCATTTATGGTCGCAAACACATTTTGAACGTCCCCCAGACTTTTTTATTTTAATTTGTTCAGGTTTCTGCTACATTCACCTTTTCTTTCTCTATTAAATCTATATACAGATACAGTGGAACACTGGCAACCGAATACCATCCACTTCATCCATCCATCCATCCATTCACCTATCCATCCATCCCATCATTTCATCCATAATCAATCCATCTATCATTCATCCCTATCATCCATCCATCCATCCATCCATTCATTTATTCATCAATCCATCCATCTATCCATCCATCCATCCATCCATCCATCCATCCATCATCCATTCATTTATTCATCAATCCATCCATCTATCCATCCATCCATCCATCCATTCACCTATCCATCCATCTATTCATTTATTTATCAATCCATCCATGTATCCATCCATCCATCCATCCATCCATTCACCTATCCATCCATCTATTCATTTATTTATCAATCCATCCATGTATCCATCCATCCAGCCATCCATCCATTTTCTTTCGCTTATCCAAGGCCGGGTAGCAGGTCTCAGAGAAGAGACGCCCAGACTTCCATCTCTCCAGACACCTCCTCCAGCTCTTCCAATTGAGAGACAAAGTCCCTCCAATGTGTCCTGGGTCTTTCCTGGGGTTTCCTTCTTATGGGACATGAGGCATTCGAAACAGATGCCCAAGCCACCTTAACTGGTTCCGTCGGCCGTCAGCAACCATTCGAAAGGTTGCCATTTTTTGCCACCTTTTTTTTTATAGATTGTTTGCCATCGGTCTATTTATTTCATATTCGCCCTTATTTACATGTATTTTTTAATGTTTTTGATTGTTTTGTATATATAGAAAATATATATAATTATAGCGTTAAAAATATATATGTAATGTTTTAAGGTGGCGGGAACAGATTATTTGCATCCACATTATTTCTTACGAGAAAATTTCGTATTGCAATACAAATTTTTTTCGTAATAACTTGACTTCAGAACGACTTAAATGTGCATGCTTTCTCTTTCTTAAGCCAGTGATTTCACAGAAGAACATTTTTACCACCGCTACATACTCACACTAAAAAAAAAACTTTGGCATCTCGTAAAAGTACTCGTAAAAGTAACGCTAATAAAAAGATATAATAATAATGTATATTTCTTATGTCTTACGCCATACACAGTACAATATATATGGCATGCCATGTTATAAAAAGAACAGTAAGAAAAAGAACCCCATTTTGTATGCCCTGTATAGCATTCTGCAGCTACAGCAAATTTCTCTTTTCTACATTGTGTTGCTTATGAACAGATTTTCTTTAGCTGCTTTTCTTCTCTTGACGTCTTCCATCTTTTTATTTTTTATCCTAGTGGGCTGATGTTTTGTCTGGTAGAGGGCTGTGGCTTTCTGTTCAAAGCACCGATTACAGGTGGTTGATAGACGTGACAAATGGGTTTGCGTAAAAGAATGGCAGTGCAAGTGTGTGTCTAAGGTACATGTGAACCAAGGAGGCGTGGTACATACACACATTTGGTGTGTTAGCACTCGTGTTCTGAGCCTTGCTGGTCTCCAAATGAAAAGAAGTTTACGTGTAGATCATTTGGCGGAACGGGAAAGACCTGCACCAAATAAAACAAACTGTCGCCAAATGATCCGTTCCCCCTGCGCGGTTTGAGCATATTTGAGGCATTAATAATCTCAGCCTCATGTCGCTTTCATATCGTGCGGCATGTTTTAAACAGTTCAGAGTCAAGCATGTTCTCGGCGGGAGTTGGGTCGTGTCGTTCGCCGGTGACAGACGGAGCACTTTCGGTCCTTCAGGAGAAAGATGTGAGCTTGAATAAATGTTCATTTTGCACTCGGTCTGATCCTCTCAATACACAGATGGCATTACTGTCAAACAGAATAACATGGACGGTTTTTAGCCGTCGGTGGTGCAGGGTGCAAACGCCTCTGTGACTTCAGAGAAGAAAATAGGTCTTTGAAATGCGGCACACTCATGCTAAAAGGGGCAGAGATGACATGAAACCGGATCCGTAACCAAGTGTGCCTGTAAATGCTTGCCTGTCATTACCGCAACTGCGACGTGCTCTGATGTGCTACAGCTTTCATCAGGGCGGCATAAAAATGTCTCTTTTTTTGTCTATTTGTGGCTAATGTGGCTCTCCTTTTGTCTATTTGTCTTTGGACATTTTAGATAGCCCTGACGCTCCCCAACGAGGGATCTCGTTAACTTTACAGATCATTAACATGTTTACTTTTGTTCTTTATTTTCATATAGACCTAATGTTTAATATTCTTGGAATAACTTGAAATATATTTCCAAAACTCCCAGGATAAACATTTTCATAGAAAGGTTCCAAAAATTTACCAGAAATTTTCTGCCTCTTTTCAACCTCATTGGTAATTAGTTACATAAATATCAATAGCTAAATTGCCCTGAATACGTCACTAGCTTTTCCGGCTCTAAAGCTGTTAACATTTACTGCCCGCAAATTGCTGCTGCAGTACAAGGCAATTTTTGTGCCATAAACCCATTTTACAAAGTCATAATATACTTTTAGCATCAAAACATGCTTTTCTTCGATTGCATTTTATCTTTCTTATTTTCCAAAGTCATTAAAATCTAAGCAGTTACTGTTGATCCTAAAATTACAGAGCAATGTAAGCATTTGAGAGACTTCTCATACTGGCAAGAGGTAAAATGTGGTAAAACATAGTGTGATGAAAGGCCTGAGCAACGGTAAGGATTTAGATTGTAAAAGGAGTGCAACAGAGGAGCAAACAAAGGAATATGCTTCAAAGCTTAAAAAGTTGATTGGAAGGACATATAATAGTCTGTCTTCAGCTAAAATTAAATAAAACAAAGAAAAAAAAACATAAAACAAAATAACACAGCTATTTTTATCGTTGGGTAACTTTCAAAATGTTATACGTTAAATAAAGAAATAAAAGGAAGGGAAGTAGAACAGTGAGATTACAGGGTGAAAGGGTAAAGAAGGTACTGGCATTTAGGTACTTGGGGTCAACAGTCCAGAGCTGTGGAGAATGTGGACAAGAGGTGAAGTATTGAATGCACGCAGGTTGGAATGGGTGGAGAAACATCTCAGGAGTGTGTATAAGACAGTGATGATAGCAGCTATGTCCCTTCTTATTTATAAAGAGACAGAAGGCAGGGTTGGAGGTTGCGGTCCTTTTTGGGAGTAATGAGGTTGGACATAATTAGGAACGAGCACATCAAAGGGACGGCTCATGTTGGACATTATAGGCACAAAGTCAAAGAGGACAGATGGTTTGGGCATGTGCAGAGGAGGGATAGTGGAAATGTCGGTAGGAAAATGTTGGACATGAAGCTGCAGGCAGGAGGCAAAGAGGAAGGCCAAAGTTGGAGGGATATGAATAGGATAAATGAGGACATAAATTTAGTCCTTGTAGAGAATAGGGCTAGGTGGACACAAATAATTTGCTGAATGAGACAGGCAAAAGAATAAGAAAGACAATAGCTCACTGGATCAGACAGCGAATAGGTGGCATTCTGGAAAAAGACACAATTAGGCTTTCAAAAGACTGGAGTCATTTTTTATCAAGCAACGTTGTGACTTTTAAGAACAGCTATTTATAACAATCTGTCCTTGTATTCACTGATAAGATGCTTGTGGGAGGCTTAAGCATTTTCTCTACACTAATGTAACAGTCACACTTCAGGAATGAGCAAATGTAAAAGTAAATAATTTACAGAAAAAAAAAAAACTGGAATTAGCCGGAACTGCGAAACAGCTCAGTCTGACAATAAATATGAGGTAGAAAATGACTCACTGGGAGAATTTGCTATTTGGACAGCAAGGGCAGTAAAAAGACTTGACCCATGTCTGCCCTGTATTTTGAAAAGTTGTGGTCAAATGGGGCCATACTCGTAGTTTGTAAGGTGTGAAGCAGTAATTGCTAAGTGATTTTGTTAATTAGGTTGGGCTACAGGAAGCAAAAAGCAACAGCAGATAGCAAAAAGCAACTCGGGTTATGAGTCGGCGTAGCGAAAACCACAGTGAACGCCGTAACATCCGCCGAGCATCACGTGTCTTACTTGATAAGGTTAGGGTCAGACATGCGCTTTAGCAAGTGGAGTCGTCTGATCTCCAAGGTTAATGCTGTACATTATACTTAATAAAACCAGTTTATTGCAGTACATCCTATTGCATTGTTTTTTATACAATATTCATTATTTATATGTTTATTTTTCTTATTTAAAAACATGTAACAAAAAAAAAAAGGTGCTGTTTTTTTGGGGACCCGGAACAGATTAATGGCATTTCAACTTATTTCAATGGGGAAAATTGATTGAAAACTGAAATGCAAGTTATTTGAGTTTTGAGCTCCATCACAGAACGAAATTAAAGTAAGTCAAAGCATCACTGTATGTAAGTCTTTTTTAACAAATGGCAAGTAAAACAGTTTAGCAATTAATTTTAGACACACATCTTTACAATGTTCTTGGGAACATCACCCAACCGAACGCAAACTGTGTGTTATCAAAACACACAAAATCCAATCACACCATATTCCCAACTGTCCAAAAGAAATACCGCAACCATGACATCATCTTTTAGACTTTCTGACTCCTGTAGTCGTGGAATTGATATTAAACTTTTTATTTATTTTTATTAAGTTTGTTCCAGCCATTTTTTGCAGAACGTGAAGGCAGTGACAAAATCTGCATGCGAACCAGCCACAAAACCCCTTTTCAATAATGATCCTAATCAGGTAACTTGATGCAAAAGGTTATTTTTTATGTAAACAAATAGTTTTAGCATTTAAAAATTCATAGTGCTAGCTGGGGTTGAACTAGTTTGGGTGTTCTGATTGAACTGGGACATACACCTATTTGCAAATAACCTTTTTAGTAGATATTTCTGGATGTAGTAAAAGGACATATTTCCCATTTAAAGGTTATGAATGAATGTGTTTCACTTTCGGGAATCCTTCTCCTCTCTGATTTAACTAAAGTCACAACCACCAGACAGCACAGAACAAAATCTATATTTACAGAACAGACTCTCCTTCAGAGTCTCAGGGACGTGCAGTGAAAGATCAGAATCCCCACTTAAACAAGCAGTACGGGTTTAATGTTTGCTAGGACACACTTGGTTAGGATAAAATGGGAAAAAAATATTACATAATATTATATAATATAATAAGTAGGTAATAGATGGGTAGGTAATTGGATGCTATCTGCGGTGATAATTGCACCCACTGCCATTTTGGCCATATTGGGGAAGTGGTAGCGCAGTTGTCGGACTACCAACTTGAGGAACTGGGTTTGATTCCCAGCCCCACCAAGCCACCAATAGGGGCCCTTGAGCAAGGCCCTTAACTCCCAATTGTTCAGTTGTATAACAAGGAATATTATAAGTCGCTCTATATGAAGATCGTAGGTTTGATTCCCAGCTTCACCAAGCTACAACTGTTGGGCCCCTCAGCAAGGCCCTTAACCATTAATTGCTCAGTTCTATAAATGAGAAAAATGTAAATAAGGGCAAATATATGACAGCAAAAAAAAATTTTTTTTTCATTTATTTTCATTGTCGGTATCACCTAGTTGTTTTTCTTAACCAGTAAGTTAACTAGCCACAATGATATAGAACATATTACTTATTAATTAATTATTTTTTAGCATTGTATATTGTAAAATTTATATTAAAACATAACCAGATCATTTTTAAAACATTATAATACATTACTAATAGTGTACGTATATTATTAATACCTCAACAGTAAAACCACCTTTTGTTAGATAGAGACTTTTTGTTTGGTCACGTATATATACAGGATCGGTGATTACATTTAAGCAGATGCAAATTGATGAGGTGTGAGGTGAGACAGGTGAGAGCTCCTTTCTGTCCATGGTCAAACGGTAGACAATTCAAATCATGTCAAATAAAATAATAACAGTTGGCTTATCTGCCTGAAAGGCCATGGGCTATTTGGCGTGCTGGTAATTATTTCTTTCTATAAAAGATGTTCTGCATTTTAATACAGCTGTCGTTTTTCTCGGAGGCCTACCTGTCTGCAGAGAGCTGATGAGAGAGACTATAATTTATTCTCTGCTTTTGTTTAGATCCTCCACCTACGCTGTAGTGCTGTAAAGTTAACATAAGAAGAAACAGGATGAATCATTTATTTATTGCACCTTTTATCACGGATTCAGATTCTCCCACAGGATTGCCAAACATTGTGAGATACAATTCCTTAAGTAGGTCCCTGGGCTGCCCTAGAGACCATGTACTAGTTACAAATGAAGCAAGGGAGAACCACAAGCCATCTATAAGGGAGAACATCTGTATGAAAAGACATCTATATGGGTAGACATCTATATCGGAGCACACCGACTTATAATTAAAAAAATAACTAATAATCCCCTAACCTGGAGTGTTGAGTAACCGTGATGAGCGGCAGGTGTAGGTGATGTGCTGTTCGCACTGCTCGGCGGCGTCGGTAATGGCGGCGATCTGCTCCACGCTGGCGCTATAATTCAGCTGCAGCACGGTGCGTTTGTCCCTGCTCGAACCCGTAACTGCTGTCTGAGCCGGCAAGTTGTTTACCACCGTCGTCCAAACCTTGTCCTCTGGAAATGCATACAAAGTAACCATTCAAGGGTTGTCAAGAGACTGGGACGTTTCAAGCATTTTATTAAATTACAACTGAGTAATTAGGGGTAGAGGGCCTTATTTAGGGGCCCAACAATGGTAGCTTGGTGGTGCTTGGAATAGATGGTGCACAATAGGTGGTGCTCCGATCTTCCAATTAGTAGTCCAAGGCCTTAATCACTGTGCTACCAGTTTTATAACCTGAACATATAAGGATAACTATGTCAATTAGTTTAATTTAATTTCTCAGTGCAGGAATTTATTGCTTTGTATAACCCAGCTGTGGGGCAGCACAGTGGCTTAGTGGTGAGCACTGTTGCCTCACAGCAAGAAGGTCCCTGGTTTAATTCCCAGGCAGGGGCCTTTCTGTGTGGAGTTTGCATGTTCCCTCCAGTGCTTTTGTGGGTTTACTCCAGATACTCCGGTTTGGCCCTGTGATGGACTGTCTTTTGCCTTTTTAGAGACGGCTGGGATGGGCTCCAGGAGATCCCTGTATAGAAGATGAATGAATTCTACAAGAACCAGTTGCTTTAGAAACTAATATGAAGTTAAGAGTGCCCTGTTAAAAAATAATTGTTAATAATAATTGATGTTTTTATTTTTAGATATTTTCTGCACTATAAAGTCCAGTGCATTGTATTTAATCAACCAGGGTAACAAGTTCGTTCAGAGAGTCTGGCGTTCCACTTTTGTTTCCCTATTTGATACTAAAAGATTTACCTGTCATTTTGCAAATAACCCTGAAGGGTTCCAGATGTCCGCTGCCATCAGGATCGATCCAGTAGACATCTGAGGATTTCCCCATGTGCTTATAAGCCTCACATGATTGCTCATAGACAGCTATGGGAAAACAACAATTTTAGGCAGATTCAGCAGCATATCATTTAAAACATCCATCCATACATCCATCCATACATACATCTATCCATTCATCTAACCATCCATCTATTCATTCATTCATTCCACTGTTAATCTTTCCATCCACCAATACGTCGCTTTAACTATCCACTAATCCATTGGGTTATAAGAAAGCCTGGAGTTTATCTAAGGGCCCTGGAGACACTCTGGATTATGTGGCAGTCCATTCCAGGACATTCATCTATCTGTTCATCCATCCATATGTCCATCCTTACAGTCATCTATCCATCTATAAATTTATTTATTCATCCATTCACTCATCAATTCAACCATCCATCAATTTAACCATCAATACATCCATTTATCCATTCATCCATCAATTCAACCATCCATCTATTGATCCATTTATTCATCCTTCCATCCGTCTAGTCATCTATTTATCCATCCATCCATCCATTCATCCATCAATCCATTTATCCATCGATCCATCCATCCATCCATCCATCCATCCATCCATCCATCCATCCATCCATCCATTTATTTATCGTTCTGTTCATCCATCTATCCACCAGTTTAATCATTACTCATTTGTTCATCATTCAGTTAGGGTTATAAGAAGCCTGAAGTTTGTCCCAAGGCAGTACAGACACTCTGGTTCATCTGCCAGTCCATCCCATAGCATTTATTCATCCATCAATTCATCAATTCAGCCATGTGTTATGTGTTTTACATGTGTTATGTAAATAAAAAAGACCCTAAAGTATGAAAAGCATGAAATGATTGTTCTTTAGCGCAGGTGGTAAGATAAAGACGTGGTCTTTTATGTAGATACAGAATAAGTGAAAAAAAAAAACAGCTGCAAGATGAGCTTTTATGCTAATACAATAAAGGTCAAGCTATCAAACATCACTAAAGATACTAAAAAAAGAATTATTAAGACTCTGAAGCCTCTTCTGAGCATTCTAAATTAACACAAATATTGCAGACAATTTAAGCTTCGAGAGTGTGTGTACGTACACGTGTGACAGGTGGCCCCGGTGTATCCAGTGCCGTCACAGGAGCAGGTAAAACCGTCCCAAGTCTGAGTGCATCTTCCTCCATGCTCACAGTGGTTAGGCAGACATCTGAAAGACATAACAGTCAATCATTAAAGCAGACGAAGAACCTCATACCGAACACTTTGTCCTCCTGTTCAATGCCACACCACTTCACCAACCTCCATCCAGCCTCCATTCAGCTCCTAGAAAGGCTTTCTCTTCTTCTAAAAAAAAGTAATTAAAGCTCTTTTTGAATAATCTGAAAAAGACATATTCAATTTAAACTTTAACAGTCTGTGTCAATGTAAGTCTGGAACCATCATGACGTTTTTCTTGATGGAAAAGGAGACAAGGATACCAGACGGAGGTGAAGATTAACTATAGCCAATGAACACATTCCCGAAACCTAATAGAATTATACGTAATATCTATTTTTATTACATCAGGTACATGTTGAGGGGCTTCCGTGGCTTGAGTCTCCGCCCCTTTTTTTGAAAAGTACTCGCTTTACTTATTCATAAAAAAAATATTGTGGTTGAATGTATTTGAATTATAATGAATATGAGGACGTGTACAAATACAGTAACAACTAAAACTCAAAATTTAAATAATCCCCGTTTATACGTCTGACATTGTAACACTTTCCACGACCACCGGAGGACGTTCACTTCTGGTATCACTTCCTGTGGTTAGCCTTATAACCTAGCACTAGCATGTACACTTTGTTAAGTAGTGTTTGCCTAGCCTACACACCAAGCCTTTTCTTTGTATTTATGTCTGTTTGGTTTATATGATCTCTTCTACATCCATAGCGTGTTTTTGTTACTGTTTTGTGTATTTGAATTTTAAAAAAAAACTCTATTGCTTTTTGGGTTTTATATATTTATATATATATATCATTAATTTTTATTTTTGTTTTGTTTTAGATGATATGCATCGGTCGGTACAGCAAAAAGTAATTTTTTTATGCAGCGTTCAAAAGCTAAAATTGGCCACTTTAATTATTTAAAAAGTCGTTACATTTTTACATCTGTAAAAATACATCCCTGTCATTTGGAAGTCTTTGAGTTTTTAATCTAACTGAGGGTTAAGGGCCTTGCACAAGGGCCCAACAGTGGCAAATTGGTGGGATTGTTAAAGATTATATAAATTGTACTATATTCCTTACACAACAAATTCCCTGGTGAACACTTATTCTGGACTCACTTAAAAAAAGATTCATTTTCGAATAAAACGGTATTACCCACGCTCGCTCCAAGCTAAACTAATTAAGTAGAATATATAAAGATTATAAACAAATATAAGGTTAAATGTGGCAGGAAGCCTCCTACACAGCAAAAAATTACATTCATCTCACAGTGACTATTTCTCTTTTACAGTTCAGAAGGATGCGGCCTGTTTCATTAACGTACACGAGTGAACTAAAAGCTTTTTTATGTTAAAGCTACCCACTGTCTTGCATGCTTTATCATCGTTTTCAGCCACCTTTTAACAAAAGCGTCAGAGTTAAAACCTTTAACCAATTCTCTGATTCCTTTTTTTTAATAATGACTCATTTTTCTTGTCTTTTTTAAAAAAAAATGTATTATTTGACCGAATGTTAACATTTACCGCCAAATGACAAAAATGTAAATATGGGAGTTTCTTCTGTCTTTGACTGTAAATTTTTGTAAATTTTTTACTTTTATGCAGCGTTCACAAGCTAAAAAATTGGCTATATTTATTATTTAAATTCTTAAATTTTTAATTCTGTAAAAATACACTTTTGTCATTTGGCGGACTCCCTTATCCAGGTTGACTTTTATTGCATGTTTTAATCCAACTAAGCAATTCAGGGTTAAGGGCCTTGCTCAGGGGCCCAGCAGTGGCATGCTAGTGGTACTGAGATCTGAACTCATGATCTTTTCACCTTCCAAGCTTTTATATGTTTAATTTTAGCCAATATCTTGCATGCTTTATCTTTGTTTCCGGCATTAAAGAGTTAAAACCTTTAACATTTTTTTTTTTTTTTTTACATTAATGATTTAGTGGTGCCGGGAATTAAACCCATAATCTTCCGATCATCAATCCAACACATTAACCACTCAGCTACTTTCCCAACCTCGCTCATTTATACTACTTGAGTTTTTTATTCATTTGCAGGTCCAAAACAAACCACTTTATAAAATTTAATGGCAAATTATGTGTTTCTATCATTAACAGTCAGCTTTTAGGAAAAATGAGTGTGTGTGTGTGTGTGTGTGTGTGTGATGCAGCTCTTGTCCTCTCTGCTTCGTTTACAAATTCACTATTCCTGTGAATGTAATGGAAAATGACACTTACAAACACAGTCATTACAGACAATCAAAGGGAGGTAATGTTGGGTTTAAAATATCGTCAGCACCATTAACGGACAATCCGCTTGCTACAACAACTTACAACTGATTTGTGTGCGATGTTCCTTAAAGATCAACATTATGCAACCAGCAGGGGCAAAACAGCAGGAGGCATGAAGGTTCTGCGCTTTAGCCAAAGTGCCGATGTAACATTGACATCTTAACTGATGAAGAAAAACACAAAATCAATGATGTTTTAATGAGAGTCTGACTCCCAGTAACGATTTTTCACCGCAGGCCGATCGAGTGCTAGATAAAAGCAGGGAGAAGCGCTTGACAACGTCTCATTCGCATCGTTATTGCGATACACACTGCGTAGATAAGTGTATCGATAGGTGTAAGTTTAATGTTTAGATTGGAAGGGAGATTTGCCTGCTTCAAGTCAAGTCAGACTGTTCCAATATTAGTTATAATACTATTTATTAAAAAATTAAAACTACGGCCATGGTGTACTGGGTTACGGTGCCGGCACCCACATGCGCAGTTGCCCTCCGGCGACCCGGGTTCGATTCCGGCTTAGGTCCCGCTGTCCTATTAATAAAGGCAAAAAATGCCCCAAAAATAAATTAATAAATAAAAACTGTATTTCATTCATCTTCGTTTGTCGGCGCTGGAAAAACTAGCATGTATGTTGATTTGTAAACTTTTGGAAAGTATGATATATAATGGAGAGCTCCAATTGGCTACTTTTGCATTCTGATCCCTCCCATTTTTATTAGCAAATCGGTATTGTTTTGTTTTTGTTTTTTTAATTCTTAATGAGTCTCATTCCCGCTCAGCTGGATGCAATGTAAGTCATGCATTTTATTGTTTTCCCTCAAGTGGACAGCATTAGTATTACAGCCTTTATATCTAAATCTAAATGTGAATGGCTGAAAAGTTTAGATAATAATCTTAATTACTTAATTACAATAATAAATGATTCGGAACCTTTAAACCAAATCCGAAAAATGAATAGCTTGAATTTATTTTACCGGTACAAATTTACACATCAGCTCAAGCTTCTCTTTACCAGTGTGTCATGTGGTTTTCTTGTTCTAGGTGTTGTGTTCATTTATCTCATTAATAACATTCTTAATTGCCATGCTAAACGGCATGTTGCCACGCTGGCATGTGAGCGTGAAAGACTCGGAGGCACATGTTAAGCATCAGAGGCATGAAATGTACAAGTAATCCATCACTATTAATGTAATGACAAAGAGCTGCTGCTGCGTTAAATTAAATAAACTTTAAAAAGGGATTTAAAAAGATGGCCTGCACACAAAAGCTCTATCAGTTACCTTACAAATCAATGTTATTATTTTTTTTATAAGTAACTAAGCAAGCAATCTAGAGTTAAGGGCCTTGCTTTGGGGCCCAACAACGGCAGCTTGGTGGTTCTTAGGATTGAGCATATAATTATTTGGTCAGCAATCAAACACATTAACCACTGATCTACCACTTTAGCATATTTAATTGGAACCATCGATCTTCCAATCAGCAATGAGGTTCAGCACACGAAAAGGAAAGCCTGCCGGCGGCTTCAGGGAATCAGCATTGCTTTTCTTTTAATGTTCAGAGACATTAAACGTTAACTTCGCTAACCCGGGAAATCGAATTCCATTCCAAAACCACTGTACTTATGATCGACCTATTTCTTAACGATCAATTATCAATAATTAATAATTGGTCGAAAAATTGTTTGATCATAAGTACAGTGGTTTGAATATACATAAAGTGCGAACTGGGATATATATATATATATATATATAGATATAGATAGATAGATAGATAGATAGATAGATAGATAGATAGATAGATAGATAGATAGATAGATAGTGACATGATGTAAATCATGTGTTATAAATTCTTGAATCATTTACCTGGGACTCCTTATGAACACACTGTGCTGTATATGAGGAGCTCTGTAGTCATCTCTTGAGGTATTGCATCACTGAAATGACCAAACTCTCACTTCTTTAGTGTTTATTGCTTATTGGATTTTGCACTGCTTCCTGATTGGATCGCTTTTCCTCCATGTAACTGGACAGCCATGGTGACAAATTAAGTCATACAGTGGGTCGGGTCGGGTTATCCCTCAGAGAGAAGTCTTACAGTGAATCAATACAATAGTTCTCCTGGCAGATCACATTTCTAGCTTAAATAACTAATTTTGCTAGTGTCTGCTCTGTGGTCAAGGCTTTAGGTTACTAATCAGAGGGGGAGGGGGTTTCAGCTTCGGCACCACCAAGCTGCCACTGTTGAGCTTCAGCCCTTCAGGGACAATGTATCATGGGTATTATACAGTAGCTAACCTAGGGCTTTGATCCAGGTTCCTTGCATAGATGAAAAGGCTTTGCTATAACAACATATATATATATATATATATATATATATATATATATATATATATATATATATATATATGTGTGTGTGTGTGTGTGTGTGTGTGTACATTCGAACAAACCAACAAAGACTCAAAAAAAATGGAGAGGATCCAATGAAGTTATGTGGAGCAGTGGAAAGAAAGAAGGGAAATGGGTGTGGCCAAATTAGCATTTATAGCAGAAAACAGGTGGACCGAGCAGCAGGGAAAGATTAAGAAAAACCAGGCCACAGTGGGGACATCAAACTCCAAACCAAAAGTCCTTGAAGATAGACAGAACCACAAACAGGGATCGAAAAGGATCAAAAGTTCACTTGCTGTTTTAAAAACATCAAATAGCTAAAAAACTTTCACAATCGTAATTCCTGATACTGTGAGTTTTGAGTCAAAGTACAGACCTGTCCATAATTGCGCATGTGTCCAAGCTGACATTCTCAAACGCTCCCATCAAACCTTGCTCCACAGATGCCAGGTCAGCTAGCTGATCGTCCACATGGATGAGCTGCATGCAGCCCTGAAACGAGCGCTGTGACGGAGATTCTTGAGTCTGCAGGAAATACCCTGTGTACACCGAAACAGGAAACATTCGTCTTAGTTAGGTCGCATTTAAACTGCAGGTCTTGGGATGTCTCATTTTAATATCTGATTCTTTTTAAGACTGGATTACATTTTCTTTTAAAACTAACTCATATCCAATATCTGCTGTGTAAAAATATCAAACTATCGCAGTGTATTAATATTCTAACCTCTATTATCAATACATATTTAAATTATAGTTTAAAAAAACAACTTTACGTTTACGATTATATTTATTTAAAACCCTATCTTTAATATTCGATTGAAAAGATTCTGTTAATACTCAGTTAAAACCCTTCCTTCTTCGCTCCTGGAGTTGTTACTGACGCATACAAACATGGTGGAAAAAAAAAATAAGGGCGCTGCCAGTTTTTATTTTTTGTTCTATTTTTAGCTATTCGTTTCTTTTTCAGCCGCTTCTTTAAAGTATTTTGCAATACGTATTGTATTGCAATATATCGTGATATATTGTATCAGTAGGCCCTTGTCAATACACTTCCCTAATTTACACTATAAACAGTAAAACAACCCGTAGTAGATGTACTGAGGTAAAAAATAAACGAAGGCAAAATGATTATTACGTTTTTTGCTTCCTGTACCATATTTAAAGGTGGACAAAACTATAATTTCTTTGGACAGAGAAAAAAATATGTTCATATGCGATTTATTCCCACAAATGGATGCGATCTAAAAACATCAGAATCCATGTGGGGGTTTTTATCTGCTTACTTGATCCTGGGTCATATTCCATTTGTCCCGCATTGGAGAAAAATATTGGATTTGGGTCCCTCAATATATGCTGTGTTAATGCAGCCGATAAGGCTTTACAGATGTGGTTTAAAAAACATCTGTTCCGCCACAGACCATGTGCAAGTCTTAGAGCTAGATTAAAAATTATTTGTACCCATATAAAGATTAAAAACTAACAAAGAGAACTTGGTGACGTCTAAATAAATCCATCAAGCTGCTTAAAACAATAAAATTGCTAAAATAATTTAATCCGCAAATCCTTTAAAGATCCAAGCAGTTATCTGGACCGTCTGTTTCTTAAAGCATCTTTCTGAGATGTTAAAAGAAGAAAAAGAAAAAAGAAGGACTAAAAGTTCAAGCAGAAAACAAGGACAACGAAGAACAGCAAGTAAGTGGGGAATTTAGGCTGAGAATTTAACCCTCATTTGGTGTCTATATTTTGTTATCCAGTCAAGGTTTACTAGTCTGGTGGACCCGTTGCATTATTGATTGATTATTTTTTTAAATTAAAACAGCCATTATAATTTATAACACCTCAAAGATGTTTACTTTAGCTCACCTTTTCCTATTTACTTTAGATGTTTAGACCTTGTTATGAAAAAAAGTTGGGTTTTTTTTATATTCTACACCAAAAAAATAAGCCAAGGCCAATAAGTCTGAGGCTAAAAAAATAATGAATACTATAATTTCTCTTTAAACAGACTTTAAAATTGGGTCTAAAAGACCCAAACTCAACCCCTCCTATGATAAACATGTGTAGGGAAAAGTTCCCAGAGGATTTCAAGCAACAGAAAAGACGGAACCGGGAAGATAGTGATCTTGCTAGAAGCACATGGATGAGTAGGTGTAGGGCGTGTAGTTGTCTTGCATCGTTTGAACGTGACTCGGTAACTAATCATTAATTACATGAATTTGAAAGCAATCATAATTTCCATGGATCAGTGAGTTTCCTTAGAGACGGCATAAACACAAACTCCCTGGCAAAGATATTGACCTTTTATCCCAAGCCGGATTTAGTACAAGCGCTCTGTTAAACGATTTAGGAATAAATTTCCGCTTTGATAAACGAGCCTCGTTGATGTTTGTCCTTGGTTCCTCGATTCGGAACAATGTAAAGTGCGATTAAAATCTCTATGCAATAACACGGAATGCGTTTTTCACGCTCCGACGTGCCCCGTCGCTTTGTGGAGGATATTTTAGCATGAAAATGTGCTGAGCAGTTCTCCATCAAGCGCCGCGTGACCTTGCAAAGCTAGCAAGAAAACCACCGATTACCTAGAATGAACACCGAATACAAAAATCCAAGCTGTATTGGTCAGCGTTCGAGTGTTAGCATATTCTCGAACCGAGTCATCATGTTGACAGCGATGAGAATTCTAGGCAGGTGTATATAAAAGCCGGCAATGCAGCTTTATCTGTCACTAACACCTGTTTCTGTTCTCAAACAGCGAAATAATCAGAAAGTGTAGCGATAAGGATGGCGTCCGAACCACAGGGACACGTTACAGTACGAGGCGATTGCGATGTATTACAACACACTATTTTTATTCTTAACCCAGCGAACTAAGGCGATGATGAAATTTGACGGGGGTGAAAACAAACTGTCACGTCGGAGAGAATAGTCCAGAAGTAACCTGGGGTGGTTTGTCCCTGTTCTATTACAGTTATTTGTCTTATTGCTGTTGATTCTAAGAATTAGACCCACGAGCTTACGATCTACTTCCGTACAGGTGCTGACATGAAGATAGGTTATAATAATAGAGTGCTACAGATGTAAGCTACGAGACATAACTTTGCATACTTTCATACTATATAGTAGCCGAAGTGTAAGTAGGAGTATGCGAGACAAATAGTATGTCCAAATCCTTAGTATGCGTATTACAGTATGTGAAAAGTTAACGGATGATCTACTACTTCCAACGGAATTTGAAGTCGGTATATGATGTACAATTTACTATCCCATGATCCCGCAGGAGAAACGACTTGTCATATGCGGAAGTGACTGAAATTTGTCTCTCGGCACTCCTACAGACCCAAATAAGCTACAACCGATAAAATGCCTTCACCAAGCTTTTCATTGAAAGATAATCCGACTTATTTCCGATTAGCGATTAACTGCTTCGATAAACTTATGAGCTTTTATACAATTACTACTTTATACTTTATGCATTATTACACCTCGAGCGTTTTCCCAGCTAACAAATGTATGTTCTAAAAACATTTGAAAAACGTTTTGTTTTTGGGAAACTTTGTGGTTTGGTTCTCAGAACGTTTTCTCTGAACATTTTGAAAACGTTCATCAAGTACGAATAATGCCCTCAGGAATTTTTAAAGAACATTGTCCGGAGAATGTTTTCTCTCATATATATCTATTAACTGTTAATTACATTATGAGAAATTCTACGAAGATAATTTTAACAATGTTTTTGTCTTAACAATTGGGAAACGTTGTGGAAATGTTACCGGTTAGCTGCAGCATTTTATATAAGTTATATAATAGCTAACTAATAGCTAAATCTTGTACGGTATAGCCCCCAGTATGGCCCTTTAATAGCATTAAAGACACTTTAATCTTATTGCTATTATTTTTTAATAATATTAGTAGTATTAGTAGTAGTAGCAGATTTGGTACATTTTAGCTCAAAACGTCATAGAGAAGATTTTTTCTGGTCCATCTGCTTCATTATCATGTTAAATCAGTGCTAATTAATAGCACATTTCCATTTTGCAGCTCGTTAACAATATTAAGCATGACTTATTTCTTTACCCACCTCCAAAGTGGTACGTTCCTCCGGTTGTAATCTGAATGGGTGTGTTGGTCTTTACAGCAGACGCTTCATCTCCGTCGATAGTCAGCAAGGCGAAATTTTCTTTGGCCATGAAGCGAATTTCGTGCCATTCACCGTCATTCAGTCCTGAACCTGTAACGATGATGATAACAAAAAAAAAAAGCGTGAGAAAAACTTTCTGGAAGTTTGACAGAGGTCTTCTTATTCTCTAATTCGGGGTCACAGGGATCTGCTGGAGTCTATTTCAGCCGTCTCTGAAAGGGCGAAAAGCAGGAGGGGTACACCCTGGACCGATCGCCAGTCTATCACAGGGCCACACACACACACTCACTTACATTTTGTCTTTATTAATTTATATAACATTTTGTATTTTTTTTCTGCTGTTGAATTTTCGATAAAACCAGTCATTCCTCATAAAAATGTCGAATATATCTAAAAAAAAATTCTTACATTATATCAATCAAAACTTTAATAAGAATCAATAAGAATTGAACTACTAAACAAAATTGCGAGAATTCAAACAATACCAAACCCTAATTAAGTGTCAGACAGTAATAAAAAAAAACTGAACCACTAAGAAAACCCACAATTCATAGCTCTTAAACTGACATTAGCTCAGTGTTTAACCTAGAAATTATCGACCCTTCATTTCTTTATAAATGAGCAAAATGACAAGATCTGCATGGGATCAAATAATTACTATAGACGGTATCCACATTATTCCACACTCTCAAACATGCACACTTAAATATAAATACTTATAATTAAAGCTGTATTTGATATTACTCAGGTAAAATGCTTTATTAAGTGGCGCTTTATAAGAAGTGGACAAAAAAAACCCCTCAGACTCATAACTTGTTTAGGGCAGGTCAACGGGTTGATGAGCTGCAAATTACGAGATGCTTTTGGAATCTCAATCACGACTGAAAGGGTGTTAAACGGATTCAGCGCTCAATTCAGTGACGCCGAGCGTCGGATCGCGATCGTTTTTCATTAGCGTTATTTAGACCTGAGAACATAATGACAACATCAGGACATCTTAGATTTGTTTTCATGTTATTTATGGTTAAAAACGACGGACGGATGGATGGAGGTTACTTCACAAATACCTCTGTACCGATTTGCTGAATGATTGATGGATTGTCATCAATTTTCCTTTTTTTTTCCTCTCTCACTCTTTGTCTGGGTTTCTTTTTCTCATTCTGTCTCTCTCTCTTTTCTCTTTTCTCTTTCAGTTCACCTGGCACACTATTAACGTTGAGAAATGTGTCTAGTATTGACCATGATACACGGTATTCAGTCTCTCCATCACTCTCTCACTCTGTGTCCCATTTACCCGGACAGAACCTTTGGAATCGGCTCTGTGAGACGGAAAAATGGAGTCTACACTGTGGGTCCCGTACAACAGGAAATGAATAATAACTATGCACATTTAGAGTAAGCAGTACATGCTTATGAGATTTCTGTGTGATATTGAGACTACAGGCTGAATTTAGCCACCATAAACGTCTAAATGAGAGAGAAGAAAGAAAAAACAGCAATATTGCACTCCATCTTGTAATTACTTTTGGTAAAATGAAGAATTGCGCCAAGTATGTTCGTTCCATTAAGCCATTGGTTAAATAAAAAACTTTAGGCTCATAGTCTAACACACAACAGAAAACTGCCTGGAGATTTCTCCCAAAAATAACCACATAGTTTTGTTTTTGTTTTATATCCTTTTTCCAAAAATGGATCCCTTGTTTTTATTGTGTCCAGATAAAGCATTGAATTTGATCATTGTCATATTTACAGTATTGATTAATGGCACAAGGATTTGTTTGTCTGAGATCCTATAAGATTCCTATAACCCTATGCTGAAATCTGCTGTCTTTGATTTCTAGTTTGAAAGACCTTAAGGGCCTTGTTTAGGGGCCCACAGTGGTGGCTGGGAATCAAACTCTGGTCTTTCTGGTATCAGTCCAACACCTTAACCACTAAATCACTACTTCCCACTCCGACTTCCCACCATTTTAATCCTGATAATCCAAGACCAAATACGCAAATTAGATTATTAAGAAATGTACAGTATTACAGATCCTCACTAGTTCCCTTTGGATTGTATTACATCATTAGAATCTGTACCTAAACCTCAAAATATCTGACATGCATTTTACACATTTCTGACATTTTTGACTTGCTACATCATCTGTTATTCCCTCGTGTTTGTTTCGTTTTCTACTTTCAGAACCCGTGAAAATGAAACACGGGAAAATTTAAGGTGTTAATGTGTTTTGGAACCTGGTTCCACTGTGACTTGCCTGAATACAAGGCACTGATAGGAAAACTGAAGAAAAGGATGTGTGAGCTTGTTAACAGCCGATCTGATAAACTGTTCACAGCAGCGAGCTGGCAAAAGTGGGGAAAAATCAGGCAGTTAACAAGTGAAGCTGTTTCCATAATTGTGTGGAGGAAGTTCTAAACTTCTAAAGTTATTATTGCAAAATATTATGCCAATTATTATTATTTTTTTTTAATGTAGTTTAGTAGCATAAGGAAGTGAATAAGTAGTTAGACTGCTGATTAGCCCACTGCTAGGTCCCTGAGCAAGGTTCCTGGTGGTGCGTATCGCTGTCCGAAAGCTCAGTCACAACTTTACTTCCTCCACAAACTGACGAAACCACCACTTATCATGTGCTTCTTCTGCCGCCAGGGCAGCATTGACAGCATCTTTACCAGCTACAATGCATTGCAATGCATTACCTGCTCTTCAATGCATAATAAATGCAGTCAGCAAGATCATTGATGTCTTTCTGCCCTCCCTCATGGACATATTTCATATCCGTCTCACTAGCAGAGCCATCAGCAAACCTCCACTTCAGCCTCCTGCCTTCAGGACGGATGTACCAGAGGCTTCATGCTCAATCCACAAGGATTTCAAACAGCTTCATTCATCAGGCTGTCAGGCTGTTGAATGTCCATTACCACCCCTTGCTTCTACCACTTACTGAAGCTGCTTTAGACTCGCTGTAAAACGCTGGCCACATACAAATTCTATAAAATCCGACACTGCTTGCATCTTACACTTCACAGTCTTTTTGCACCATTGTTACCCTGTCGCTACCCGTCTTGCACCTATATATATATATATATATAAGGCACCTTTTTTAACAAATTTACTGTCTACATTTACAGTGTACAACACTTTGAGAACGACGTGAAATGGTATTTTAACTCCTTGGTAGGTTTGTACATACGATAGAATTGACAATAAAAAATCTTTACGTTTTAGGCGCTGATTAGTATGTGACTCTTTACAAAACAGTTTTCCACATTGCGTAATCCACTTACAGAAAACTATTTATATCGTATTCATAATAACGCATACATTTCTATCCATTTTCATCCCCAATGTGTTGCATTCATTCGCCAAAGACAGGAAGTGAGTCACAGCAAGCAGATGGACATAAAGAAAATCAGAGGAGACGTGTAAAGATTAAATTATCCCAGAGCATGAATTAACCCAGATTTAGTCTTTATATTTAGTATATATAGTATATGAAAAATTAATAATAAAAATGGACTAACCAGTTTTTAATATCTGGGGCATTTTGGATATTATCATCTATGGAATTTTTGCCCCAAGACCACATTAATGTCCCACAGAGGGTAGTTTACATAAAAAAGTATTGCTGGACTTGTGGTAGCTAGGTGGTTAAGGTATCGGAATAAAGTTGAAATAATTTTGTAATAATTGAAGAATAAAGACACAATACTTCCAGGAGAAAGTCACAACACTTTGAGGAGAAAGTCGCAATACTTTACAATAAAGTCGTAATACTTCCAGAATAAAGTCGCAATACTTTTAGAATGAAGACGCAATAATTTGAGAACAAAATAGTAGTACTTTGAGAATAAAGTCACAATACTACTACAATAAAGTCGCAATACTTTACCAATAAAGTCATATTACTTTGAGAGTAATATGCACTACAACCCACATGGCAGCCAATCAGCATTCGCTAATTTACATACAGCTTCGACTTAATTCACATGTTTATCTTTAAAATATTTTATTTTTTATCTTTTAATGCTTTGATTTTATTCTCAAAATATTTCAACGTTAATCTCATCTTGCTCTGATTTTGTTTCTGTAATTTCGACCTTTTTCTCGAAGTAATACAACTTTCATCACATGATCTTATTTAGTTATAAATTTTTAACGTGCCACTAAAACTTATATCATGATCGAGCACAGAGTTATAAGATGGAGCATTTTTTTATTAAAAAAAGTGGGGATTGGTTTCAGCTATATGAACGAATCGATATGTTATAAAGCACTTGGGTAAACTAATATGTATCCTCTATTGCCAACACACCCAATCACCAGGTTCCTCCACCGTTCAACTCACTCAAACTAGTAATTAGTCACCACCGTTTTCTACTCACTCCCACACTCCCCTATTTAAGAGCACAAGCCACGCTCCCACTGTCTGGTGTCAACTAGTGGGGATGAGAGCGTTGTATCTCGTCCCCACGCTTCAGCATTCCAAGCGTGTCAAGGTCCTACCTGCCTCTCTTACCAAGTTCCAGCATTCTTTGTAAATCCACCAGATTCTGGCTCCATGGAGCCTCTTTTTACCTCAAGCTTTCTCCCCTACTCAGTATCTATACTCAACTTTCTGTTTGTCTTATCAATAAACACACCCATCTGGGTTTAAACGAACTCTTTTCTCCAGTCTGGTTAAACGATACACAAAAGCCTTAAAGGAATAAAAACCAAAAACCTGAAACAGATTATAACAGAAACGGATTGTGTTTGGTTTTATAAAGCTACTTTGTCTCGGTTGAGCAGCATGGTACAAGTCCACTCCTCTCCATATTTACTTTCCTGCAGAGAAGTGTGAAAGGATTACAGTATAGAACATTGCTTTAGGTGAGGTTTTTTCGATTTTTTTTCTTCTTTCCTAATATTAATGCTGTATAGTGATTCTCTATAGGTTTAGGAAATTACCTGAGCGGTGAGGCTTCTCCGAATTTTACAGAGCCAAATATTTACCACCCAAAGAACAAAGTCTAGCCAAAAGCCTGAGGGCTCCATTTATTAAAGGGGGAAATGGTTTCAGTTATACCAGTGAATCAATATGTGCTGGAGCCCTGGGTAAACTAATATACGTTTCGCTCTATTGCAACCCAGGAAACTTCGCTGACCTTGAACGCACCACGAACGGACTGGCAGCACACCGACTAAACATAACCAAGTGTGTATGAGGTATTTGGGAGAATAATGGAACCAGCTAGCGTACATTTTCCCAGGAAGTATTGCTCATAATCATGTGCTTTATCAACCTGTCATGTTTGATTAGAACTATTTTCTAAGACCAGATTTGAGTTGTAAAACACAGCGACGTGTCAGCTCTCAGTTTTTTAATGGAATATGGAACAATATTATTAACACCTGCTACTTGCTCAAGGGTGATTAAAACATTCATAGGAAACAGGTTGTTAATAAACTATTGGCACTACTCACACCAATATGCAATGTCACAATGTAGAATATATAGTGTATGTCAAGTACACTTCTCACCCCAGGGCTGGGGGTTTGATTCCCACCTCAACCCTGTCAAACTGGGACTGATTTGTTGTTTTAACATGCTTTTTGTAGGTACTCTAGTTTTTCTTCTCAGCCCAAAGACAGTGGAATGTGAGCTGACTGGCAGCTCTAAATTGTTTAAATTGTAGTGTGTAAAGGATTTTGTTTGTCTTGTGTGTCAGTTTGTTTGTAAGACAGAGATTGTGCCCTGTGTTGGGTCTTTACCCCATCGAAAGGGGGCAAAATTCTTTGAGATATACTTTGGGTTTTGCTGTAACCTTTTATAGGATAAGTGAACCACGACATAAGTGACTGGATGGATGGATGGATGGATGGATGGATAGATGGATGGATGGATGGTGCTTATGGTATTTTTATGTCGCGTTTTAGAAAATACCCTTATGTGCTGTCATGTTTTTGTTACCTAGCCAAAGTTCACTGGTATGGTGGATCAAGGGTTTAGCCTTACAACTCCTGCTATAAGCAGGGGAAGTCCGACTATATGACAAGACTATAAGTCATCTCAGGGGAATGAATCATAACCAACATTGGCAGGTGAGGAATTTTCACACCTACACACAGAAATCAACACATCAGACGAAGATCTAAGATGTAAAAATAGAGCAAGAGGACAGATTAACCTAATGTTAAATGAACGCAAGGGAATTACACAGCAATGAACCTAAGTTTGAAACCAATCAAATCACGCTTTCTACATAGTATCGACCAAAAGGCTTTCTTTCCTTAATGCTTTCCCAAAACATAATTCCAACCGTACCTGACGTCATGTCTACACCCAGATTCTTCTGCTGGGAGTTGCTGACGTGCGCCGTGACTTTCCCGTCTTTCAGTGTGAGTTCCAGCATGCCGTCCTCCAGAGAACTGAACACGAGCAGGCCATTAGAGTTCCACGTGCGGAATTGGAAGCTCACAGACACCATGTTGTTCTCCCTTCTACCAGGAAGCTGCAGAAAACTTGTGGTGTTGAAGGAAACCGGGGAGGTGTGAGATTCCACGCAGGAGAATGTCAAATTACGCTAAAGAAAAGACAAATTATGATGAATTATAAAGGTCATCTAGAGCGATGGGAATGGTGGCATGGCTTCAGAAAAGTATTGATGGTGTATTTCACTATCAAACTCTGTCCCTAAAAAGCACTCCAATCAGAGCATGCTATGTCTTAATGGAACTCTGGATTTTTGCCCAGGGCATTGTCATGCTTTAAGAGTAAATGGAGTCACTTAGTTCCAGTAAAGGACATACTAAGTCATTCTAGACAACTGTTTACTTTAGACTCCGAGCAACATTTTGGAGAGGAAAGCAGGAAAAGGTTAATCTGCCAGTTTGCAGTTTAATTTTCAGATAAAACAACAACATTTTTCAGCATTTAATGAATAAATATAAAAATAGTGGGTTAGGGTTATGGGTTGAGGTTAAGGTTATGGGTTAATGTTAGGGTTATGGGTTATGGGTTAAGGTTAGGGTTAGGGTTATGGTTTAGGGTTGGGGTTATGAGTTAGGGTTATATTCACAAAATAATTTATAAATCCAAACTCACAAAGCTGGATGTGTCTACTTTCTTCCTTCTAGCCAAGTCTGTAATGTTTTCCCCGTTATAGTTGATGCTTTCCATGCAGCCTTTGAAATTTCTCCTGCCTCCTGAGATGAGTTTCCCTGAGTACGGCATCCCTCCAAAACTCAACTAAGAAGAGAAAATAAAGGTTTATTAGAAGACGTGCGATAAACATCGACTTTTCACAAACCATATGTGTTTATGTGTGAGTAATATCACCTACTAGCCTTTGCATTTTACAGTTATTCCATTGGCAGCAGTGGTAGTTTCAACAACCAAACATTTATAATGCTCGTTTCAAGCTATATTAACTATGGAATAAAACATGATGAGGTAAAAAATGATAACATTAGGAACAGAACTTTCCGCAATTCCGCAAATTACACCTTCCGGAAAGGCAGACACAAGTGAAATATTTTTTTCTTTAGGAGAACCATATAAAAACCTATAATGATAATACAAAAAAAAACCAGCAAAGAAGAAACCCTAAATCACAGATAATACAAAAGCACAAGAACTCTCGAAACAGAAGCTATGGTCAACGCTGGGAGTTGGAAACAATGAACTTGAATACTGGCAAAATTAATTATTTTCTCCGAGTACGAGAAAAGAAGGTTCAAAAAGACTAATTAACGAACGAAAAAATTCAAAAGGCAAAGAAAAAAAGCCTAATTAGGACCCAGTGCAACAACTAATAACAATACAGGGGCGGAGACATTGCTATAAATCAAAGGAAACAACTAAACATCAAACATTTTTGATTAGCAGTTTAACAATCATTAAAAATATATTGATTAATAAGGAACAGATCATGATTTTGATCTGTATCTTATAAATTATATACAGGGTGTCTCATCAGTTTTCATACGTAGGAAATTTTTTTTATGAAAACCATTTTCCCAGATTCCCCAGATTTCACCCCACTTGATTTTTATCTTTGGGGGCATTTGAAGGCGATGGTGTATCAGGAAAAGATACAAAACATAAATCATCCCAAGCAACGCATCACCAACGCCATTACAAGCAGAACTCCAGCTGTGCTTTTACGTGTTCTTCAGCAGTGGAGGACACGCAGCCAAATGTGTTTTTCAAAATAGCGGTAGTCATGTAGAGCATAATATAGAACTAATAATGGTTTTCATAATAAATTGTTTATTTTTTCTTTTTCCTATGTATGAAAACTTATAGGACACCCTGTAGTTATTTTTGACTATTTTTACTTTCTTGTTATATTGTAACTCGAAGAGTACAGAGTAGCTAGACGCCAGCGGTGCTAACGAGCCATTAACACTTCTATGTTTGCAGGTTCAGTACCTCTGATCTGTTACGACTCCTATAATTGGATGAACCACCACCAGAACTACTGTATATTTTTTCCCACTGCTTGTTTAAAATTCTTTAAAGATGCGGTCCGTAACTTTTTCCGGTTCAAAATACCTTAAATAAACTATGGAAAAAATAATATGCATGTTCGAATCTCCTTATCTTAGCCTGATTTACAACAGTAATCTTGTAATAATGTTTTATAATGATACCGGAAGGTTTGCGTCATTACATCACATCCTTAAACATAAAAAATGCTAACACACAATAAATACACAGCCGAGCTATACGAATGTTGTTAAAATGAACACTTAATAACAAATAATTTAAATAATAATAAATTGCAAGGTTTAATGTGATATGGCCTAATTGGTGAGCGTTAGATTAAATCGTTAGACATAGCGAACGTAGATTGTTTATTTGGGTCATACTTATCTGTGATTACAAAGTGAAGTATACACACCGGTGCAGTGACTGAGAGCCCACACACAAATACACACCACAAAACAGTACATTTATCCGCACATTGAAAAAATCTATAATTTCTCAAATAACTGCAGTTGCAGGTTTCTAACAGAGATGGCGACCAAGAGGCAAACTTACAGACTGCAGCTTTAATTTCTCACAACAAAGACCGCCAGAATGTTCTATTTACACTGTAAGCACCATGACTTCATAGGCATAGCTTCATCAAGGCATACTGCTAACGAGGTGACCATCAACAACACCTGAAATACTGATCTTAAGACCAGGAATGAAAACCAAAATTTTCAAAAGTCCAGACTACCAAAATATGCAATATGTCTAGAATAACAACAAGTGCCATTTACAAACAGATTAAAGCTCTTACTTTCCTCATGTTCCTAAAACTGGTGTCTTAATAATTGTGTACTAAACACACTATCCTAAAGGTCGGACTTTTTCCACACGCTGTAAATCCATTGTTTTTTTTTAAATCCTTACTATACTATATAAGCCATAACATATTAGATCAGGTACTTCAATATACACCTTGAAATGAAGAAACTTAAAGCTGTTAGTATAGAATAGTATCAATCAACACCCTCCAACCAATCAGAAACAATTAGTCTGCGTTTAGCTACAACCATTTACATTTATAGCATTTAGCAGACACCCTTAGCCAGAGTGACTTAAATTTATCTCTTTATACAACTGAGCAATTGGGGGTTAAGCTTGGTGGAGCTGGGAATTGAACCCACAATCTTCGGGTTAGTAGTCCAACACCTAGCCACCACTTCCTACCGCTGCCACCACAAGCAGATTAAAGCCCTTATTTTCCTCATGTTTCTAAAACTGGTGTCTAAATCTGGTGTAAAATAAATGTTCTTGTTAAAGCGTTAGACAAAACACATCATCCTAAAAGTCGGTGATCTTTCTTTCAGAATCCTCCTCTATATAAGCGAGAACATAGATAACATTAACTTAGATCATGCACATTTATATACACTTTGAACTAAAAAAAAAGGAACAAAATTTAATTCTGTTAGTATAGAACATCAATTAACATCCTCCAACCAATCAGAAAGGATTATTGTGTGTTTAATCATGGACCTTCGAAAATATTCACTGTTTCCAATATTCCACTAGTTTAACATATTGGATCAATATTTTTTTCTACTTTATTAATTAGATCCTGATTTTTTTTAGACTGTGTTAGTTCTAAATCAATGCATTCCGGATGTTTCATTGTTATTCGCGGATGCTAATAGCATCCAAGCGCTTTTCGCGAGTATTTGAAATCAGCTATCGAACGGCATGAATAGACGATAAAATGTATTTTTTTACAAGCCTCTAAATGGTACATGCTATAAAAATGCATTAAAGTATTGTAATACAGGTTTTACTTAAGTGGGACGATCGGAATATCTTTAATCTATGAAACCCACATCAGAGATTTTTAGTTGAATCAATACAAAGGACAAGCAAAAAACAGGATATTTGAGAATGCATTAAGATTTTTATCTTCTAACTGAAACAAAATTCCTGTTTCGCTATCATGTATCCTGGTAATTTAAACTCTTTTTATTTTTTTAAGCTCAAATTTCAAATATAATATAACTCAAGTATCATGCTAATAAAAAAAATACTTTAAGCTTGCCTCATAATCAAGGTCGAGGTGGTCAAACTCTCCGTTGGTGCGAAAGTGCTGTGTGTGCTGATCCAGGGTGAAGTTAACGTTTCTCCTGTGACGCTCAATCACCACCGAGTGCCAGTGATGATCATCCAGCAGACTGCCGCTGCTCACCGACGTGTGACCCAGGATGGAGCCATACTGGTTGCTTCCTTTTCATAAAAAACACCAAAATAAAGCATTTACGTCTATTTCACTGATGTGCTCTGTAGTATTTTACACGTTGCATGTGACTGTAAGTCAGGGATTGGCAACACCATGACCTTTATTATCTTTTCCTGGTTGTTTTCCTGCAACTATTCCTGCCTCACCCTGCTGTTCATTACCTGGATCAGGTGTGTTCAGTCAATCAACAGCTGGGAGATAGCATTTGCAGTGAGTGTGGAGTGGTAGAGACCAGGGGAATTGGTATTTCCCAGCTTCTGTTTGCCTGAACACACGTAATCCAGGTAATTAGCAGTGTGTAGAGCAAGAATATTTAAAAAAACAAGCAGAAGATAGGTTCCAGGGTCTCATGTTTTGCGTGCAAACCCATGTCTTATAGTATCCTACAAAAAGTTGCTGGGAAACCTGCTTTGATGGACATGGTCAACGACCACAATGAACCAGCCATATATCTAGCATTGCCATATACTGTATGTTCAACCATATAATACATACACATCCTTCACTCATCCTCCTATATCCCCTCAACACTATTATATAATACAAAATGACCATTGCTGTAATAATAAATAAAAGCTCTTACCCAGGTTTATCTGGAGCACCAGTCTTCCACTCCTCAGCTCAAGCGTGATGTAATCACCCTGCTGACCCTCCCCATGCAGGATCACCCCATCGCTCTCGCCCGTCTTAAACTTCAGCGCTATTACGTCTTTCAAGATCTTCATCTTTTTCATCTTGAAACGGTAAGAGATCACACCCTGGCCGTCGAAGTTAATTACGTCTGCCCCTGAAAACCCATGAAGAAAAAGACAAGAAGTCTCACTGGGATCACTCTTTTGCGTAAGGGCTGCAGAAAATCTGTATCTTGCCTGGTGAACCCAGAAAGAGACGCTTGTTAAGTCTGCAAAAACTACTTAATATAATTTGAAGGTTCAAGAAAAGGCATAATTTTCCTTTTCTGACAACCAGAGTGTCTCTGGGACCTTGTAAACATTCAAAGGAAGCAGAGCTACAATTTTATTTCATGTGGTTTGCACTAGTGACCCGTGTGTTTTGTCTAGTATGCCTGGTCTAATAGCTAGTGACAACAGAATGCCCAATAAAAATGACAGTAACAGAAGGAAACCATAGTCTGTATAACCAGAATGGAGCTATCAGCAACCCCTGTATACATATCAATAGATTTGCCCAATTGCACAACACCACATTCTGGTTTGAAGCATGCTGTCTGTGCCCTGTTGGCACTAAGCAGCAAGTTGTCTGCCAACAAACATATCGATTCACGCTCAGCCATAAGTCTTCCAAATGAACCGGACTACTTTGTTGTGGATTTGCCAATCCTTAAATATAGACTTGCACAACAATTTTTGAAGGTATTTGTCGCCTCTTGACAGGAAGAGTGTATTCAACCACTTCCAGAGCTTGCACAACTAGCATGGCATTACTTGCTTCGTTTTTTTATATACCAACGCCCATTTTATTGCCCCTTCCACCCCTAGGCACCCCAGTGGAATCTTTATAAAGGTTATATAGGGTTGCATATAGCCACAAAGGGCATTCTAATGTCGATGCCAAACTTCACTTTTCCAACTTCCTTTCATTGTATTATTTTATGCACACACAACACATCAGAACAGCTAGGAAGCCTTCTTTATTAATATTTCCCTTTAAAGACGGAAAACACCTAAAGGCAAACCTAGTAGCTAAACCAACAACGCTGAGTGCTGAATAACAAAGTGGACTGACACGATGCCAAACTTATGGTAGTAAAATGTGGTCTCTGATTGTTGTGCTAGTACATGTTAATATTATAATGATTTCAAACCAGCAAAACCAGCAAATAAGTAAGCTGCAGAAAAAAAACAAAAAGCATGAATTTTAGAATAAGCAGCAGGGATCTGCTCTTATAACCATGCTGCACTAAGGCGTACATATAATTCCCGATAAACTGTATATTTTTGGATTTTTTTACCTGGCATTCATTCGATATAATTTATTTACCAGAAATTGAAATTATGAATTTCGAATAATAATTAATGAAAGGAATTGCTCATGCTTCCGTTGTGAAATCCTTTTTTTGGTCTCGTTGATAGCTACTTCAAGTTATCGTTAAAAAAAGTAAATACAGAGGGAAAAAAAAACGGCTCAAAACACTGACTGTGTTTCCTTTTGTCAGGGACATGCCAGGATCTGTCACGCTTCCCTGTTCACAATCTCCTGAGCTTTAATTACACACACCTGATGTTCACTCACACACCTAATCAAGCAGCTTTTTCGCCTAGGTTCAGTGTCTGGTCTCATATGTTGGAAGAAGAAGGACTCACTCCCATGTTGCTTTATGATCAAGGTCTTTCCAGACTTCCAAGGACATCTAGACTCCCTTAAGATAAAAGAGTTACAGATTCTAAGACTGCCTGTGTTTCCAGGGGCTTCCCAGTGGCTCAGGTGTTCCAAGTGCTCCGGGTAATCCTTTGTTCTCCAAGTTCCACGTTTGCTCTAGTTCTCTGATTTTCTACGTTCATTTTCGTCTCACCCAGTTCTGTGAATAAACTGGTGTGTTTGGTTCTAACACTGTTGTTTCGAGTCGTTACACCTTTGTGTTTGATCAGTGCATCTTTTAACACATTCAAGTCTAATTTAAGAAATACTGTTACAGTTTTATCCAATATCACCAAGCTTAAAGCTATTATAAACAAATAGAAACAATGCAGTACCTCCAGATAAGTGCTGCTTCTATTCATGTCAAAACGGATACATTGAAAATAAAAACTGGCGATATGAGAGATACGAGTGTGTTGTGAAAGAGAGAAAGTGAGAACGGGTTTGTGTACTTACAGTACATGCAGCCATAGATTTCTATTCTCAGCCCTATCCGACCTTCCTCACTCCAGTCCAGGGGAATAAAGCGTATAAATCGAGCCACGATAACATGTTGAAGGTCGTAACGCACCACGCTCTCCGTGTTTGAGTTTCCTGTGAATGCCTGCAAAAAAAAAAGCCATAACAAACAAGTATTATTCTTTTCCAAACATTGAGGAACACCACCACAATAGCATTTGTTCATTTATTCTTTTTTCTATTCCATTTTCTATACCCGCTTTTTCCCTAATTTGGGCTCACATGGATTTGCTGGAGCCTTCCCTGTCTTTGAAAGGGGTGAAAGGCAGGAGGAATACACCCTGGACAGGTCGCCAGTCCATCACAGGTCCACACACACACTCACACTCACTCCAATGGGTAATTTAGAATCAACACCAATCTAACATACATGTGGAAGGAAACCGGAGAACCCGGAGTAAACCCACGCAAGCACAGGAAAAAACATGCAAACTTCACAAGGAAAGGCCCCTGCCCGGGCCTTGCTGTGGGGCAACAGTGCTAAGCACTAAGCCACCATGCTGAACCAAATTTTTTTATATTAATCTTTAAAATATTGTATGCACCCAAGTCTATTTTATCATCCAACAGCCTCCAGACATCAATTTTTTTACAAAAGGGCAGGATGTATTAACTTTGGTGCAGTTAATTCAATCTCGAGCCCTGGACCTTAAGCAGTCAGTGAGTGTGTTAATTAGTTGGCACAGTCAAGCTATACTGAGACTGTGCTGCCTGGTTTTAATCAAGTACCTATTTAATTTAAAGTGGCTAAGGAGAGACAATAGTGTCTGGGTTTTTCGGCAGCAAGCCGACTGTAACTATCACACGCAACTTATTTACTGCTTTCCTCAGTTATAATTAAAAGTGGCTTATTTTTTTCATGAAGTCAAAGATAGAGCCATTGAATTAAGTACAAGTTTAAGATGCTTTCAGGACAAATAAGAAAAATAAAAACCTTTTTTAATAAAAAGCCATATTCAGGAGCAGTGCGGCTTTGGTTTATTAGATCAGTCAAAAAAGCTTAATTGTTAGGAGAAAATCTGTGATGAACAGAGATCACACTCCTTCGAAGAGATTAGCAGACCAATTAGCACATAACAGCGAGGTTCGCCATAGCTCGAGGACCAAACCCAGAAGTTACATTGAAGTTAAGTTTGTAATAGAAAATAATAGAAGATTCTCTAGAAGGTGCTCAGATAACCAGTGAATTCATCTTTTCTGTTGGATTTATAGCTTTATAGTTTGGTATTGTTTGTAGTGTGCTCAAGGTTTGGGTAAGTAGTAGATGTGTTAGCAAAGTTACGTGTAACATTTAATTATATGTTGCTAAAATTAACATAATAAACAAAAAATGATTCGTTTTGCTGAACGAGACTTGGTAAAGTGAGCCAAACTTTTCATCACTAATCATGATAGCGTAAGTATTTTTTTTCCTAGATGTCCAACAAAAATGATGCAATTAAAGGCATTCGTTTTCGAGATATCACACTACCAGAATTGGTGTATAGTCACGCAATAGTCTCTATGATTTATTAAAAATCTACAAAGGTTTCAGACGGTTTGTCAGCCTTCAAAAATATGCTTTGAATAACTTTAAATGATTTACATACAGTATATTGATGTTGAGTGAAAAGACAGATTAGTCCAAGCGGGTGAGGACGAAATGAAAAGATATAAAAAAGTGATGCAGTATTCAAGAGACTATTAGCTTCTGAGAGAGATTACGGCACCTTCCTATAGTCTCTATTCACTTGGGGGCTTTTTAAAAGACTCTATTTGTGAGACGGAGATTAAAAAAGAGAGAGAATGAGAAAGAGATCTGAAATGGAATTTAGGTAATGCAGGAATTGTATTGCTTCTGTATTAATAACTGTCCTGTCCAAAGAACTACTGAGCATAAGACGGTAATAGTTTGGATAGGAATAGAATAGAATAGAATAGAATAGAATAGAATAGAATAGAATAGAATAGAATTTGTAAAAAAAATCATGTGAATTGGAAACTGGCTTCAGAAGGCCAGTAAGAACGTTACTTTTTACTTTAGATCTGGCATGGTACACTTAACAACCCGAACGGATTTCACACCTGCGACCGAGCACAACATTCAGAAACCCGACTGACAAACCCTGGATATCAAATGCCCCCGAAACTGAACTGCATGACCTCTTTTAACTCATTGGTTTTTTTTTTTATAAACAGTCAATTTCTTCACTGTAATTCATCTTCCACGGATGACTAATAAAAAAATAAAAAAACATAGACAATTATGACAGGTTGTTGCACCAGTGTGCACAGTAAGCTTTCCCCAGCGCTTTGAACTGTCAGAGCCGGATCAGCTGCTCAGTGACCTGTTAGAAAAAGACTAGACATAAAAAGTCCAGGCAGTTATAATGTTCTTTCACTTTGAACAGACAGACTTGCTAAATTTCTGAAAACAGGTGATTGGAGAAAACAGCGACAGTCTGACGCACAAGGGTCTACTCCAAATTTAGTCTTGATCTTAACTCCTTTAATCTCCATCCGTCTGAAAAGACTTTTCTCCAGATGTTGGCATTTGGCTTTGAGAAATAATTACTAAAATCGGGCATTAATGTTAAGGTAAGAAGGTCTGGGGTGCAGTTGGTGATGCACTTTATCCCAAAAGTGTCCAATGGGGTGGGTTGAGTCAGGATCAGGGCTCTCTGCAGGACATAAGTATGTCTTCATGGAGCTTAGGAGCTTTGTGCACAGGTGCTGGTAATGCATCCCAAAACACTCGGCTGTATAGTGTGTATTCTTTCAGTTAACAATTGAAGCAAAAATATTGAACAGGCTGGAATTTAATTTATCGTCCACCAAATGCTGGACTGACCAGGTGGAATTGCAGCAACGTTTTTTACAGAAATGCATGCGACGATACGGCTATCGATCTACGACAGGTCTGTCATTTGTGTCAGAAAAATGGAATTCCTCTAGGCTCATACCTCAAACCCTATTAAGAATACACAGAATTTACCCAGATGTTTCCATCCTGATGGTAGGGTTTCCAGTTCCTGCCCGTATCGCTGTAAAGCAGTCGGTAGCGTGTGGTCCAATCTGAGCTGCTGTATCTGCCCTGTGTGGCGACGGCAGTCACATGCTTCCTGTTCCCCAGATCCACCTGCAGCCATGGGTAATGATCACTGTCCAGAGGAGACCAGCCTCCGGCACCTACACACCAAAAAAAAAAATAGCAATCCATTTACTCATAAAAACATCTGGTCCAGCTGTGATTTTGGCATTATGACTATAAATACACACTTGACAAATTACCTTAATGTACTTTAGGATTTCCTAGATAGATATTACAGTATTTACCACATCTTACCGCAATGTACTATAGTTTTAACTCTAGTGAATTAATAAGCTGTAGTAAATACTGTAGTATACTTTACTAAATACTAGAGTAATCTAGTAGACCAACACCCAAATTTGATAATCATAACAGTCCTATTTGTAGGGTTAAAGCATATTTTTGTGCCAGAGAAAAAAAATCCATTGGTAAGGGTGTATACTGTATGTAATGTCAGGCTACTTCATTAAAGCTAAAGCACAAACAACAGAGATAAGTTCCTGATAAGTTCTTGATGTAGTTCTCAGTAGGATTTATTCGTTAATCCTATTAAAGGGTCATTATTTGCCTGAATAGAGAGGATTTAGGTGGTACCTTATCATTTATTTCAATAAATAAATCACTTGACCTTGTTCATAAGTGTACAGCCATGAAGCCAACTGGTAAAAAGATGGGCGGGGCTGGTTAACCCCTAATCCTCCAGGTATCAGTCCAATACCTCAACCACTACACTACCACTTCTTTATAAGGTGCAAAGGCTTATGGTTGTGGGGAAGTGGACTGTGATGCATGGACTGCTAATTGGAAGATTGGTGTTTGGTTCCTAACACAACCGATTTGGCACCACTGGCCCCTTAACACCTAAATGTAAATCGGTCTGGATTAGGGCATCTTCCAAATGCCGTAAACGTAAATGTAAATGGTTGGAAAAGTCAAATCGGGCTATTAGAAATGACTCAATGCCTTAAACAATCCCATGAAAATCAGGACACCAAGTATGGCAAAGCCTGATGTCTATTGCAGAGCAAATTACATATATCTAATTTTGTCAGGTAAAAGCCTTGCTCAAGGGCCTGGAAGCAGCAGCTTGGTGATCCTGGGATTAGTATCCAAACCCTCCAATCAGTAGCCCAAACACTCAGCTACCACTTCTCTTTAATGGAGATTTCATCCTCCCTGGTTGGTAGCTGAATGCACATAAATGTTCTTTAAGGTATCTTAGTCAAGTTGAAGGGATCTGGAAAAAATATTTAATCAGTGTATGGTTTTGGAAAGAACTTTAACATTGATGATATGTTTCTATTGCAGAAAAGGGTTCCTTTAAGAACCATTTAATAAAAAAATGCTTAAGGCAGGCAAAATGTTTCTTTTATGCAATTAATAAAGCAGAAAACCTATTTTTTTGGTTCTTCCTATCATCTTTTCTTTTTAATTTCATGCTAGCTAGTGAACAGGTTTTTTAAAAAAAACTGTCCACAATTGAGAGAAAATATTTAAAACTGGACCAAACTTCACAAATTTGCCCACATTAATGCGGAGCACTATTTTAATAACCTCTTAACTTAAGTCCCAAAAACTAAAATGACTTATACGTAAGTACATGCAAATCAATATGAATAGGTACTTAAACCAAACAGGAATATAAGGAAAGAAGTCAAATTGTTTGCATAGCCTATAAATGTCATTTAGCCTGAGTAGCAGGCTGTGGGGATTTAATTCACTATCGAGAATGAAAAATAAAATGAAGTGCAGGGATCACTGCTTCCTGTGCATCTTATTAACACCCCAATCTCATGCACGGCCACATTTCTATTCAGCAGAGACTTCACTCTTAGGCTAAATTCCGAACACAGCCATTTTTTTCTCTTGTGCCAGCTTCAACCGATTCCAAACACTCTCTCTCTCATTAGCTTCCTACCGGCTCGCTTGATCGTCTGTCTCCAATATTCCCAACTCACTACCTTTCCATTTTACAGCTGTGGAGGACAAACAAGTTTACATTCGACTGGGATTTGACCTTTTCCTTTCTGTTTCCTCTTAACATATGAGCTATGCTAAACAGATGCCGCTGTCTCTGCTGATGAAGGGGACTGTAGAGAAACATGAATTTGGGAATAGTAAAATTAAAACTGCATTACTAGTGGACTTATTTCCTTCAATAGGAAACAATTTTGCCCAGATTTTTATTAACTGGAATAGAACAAGATTTGTGGTCTATTTGTATCCACAGTATTCGCCATGATTCACCAAATGTAAAGACATTTTGAACTTCATGCACTTTAAAATAATATCGTGTCAAATTGTCCATGCAAAAATTGGCTACACACTATAAAAAAAAAGATTTGTTCGTTTGCCCACTGACAAAGAAATGATGTCTGTAATTTTAATGGTTTATTCTAGTCGTAGGAAACGTCTATAAAATAGCAGTTTAAAAAAAGTAATCTATTTTGTTCCATATCAATGAGCAAGATTTCTGGCTCCAAGGCGTCCTTTATACAAGTAACGAGCTAAGATCAGGTCTCTAAAAGGGAGTGTTCCTAATCTCAGCTCGTTACCTGTATGAAAGACACAGAAGCAATCAATTAATCAAATTCCAAGTCCAAAGAGCTGTCCATGACATTCAAGATTGAAGACCAACACAAGACTGGAATGAGCTACAAGACCATCGCCAAGCAGCTTAGTGAGAAGATGACAACAGTTGGTGCGATTATTCACAAATGGAAGTAACACATAATAACTGTCAATCTCCCTCAGTCCAGGGTTTTATGCAAGATCTTACCTCCTGGAGTTTCAATGATCATGAGAACGGAAGTGGCTTTACCAGTCTCCAGGCTTTAATATTCTAGACAATCTGTAGAGAGATCTTAAAGTTTGAGCTGCCAAACAAAGACCTTGATACCTTAATGACTTGGAGAGGATTTGCAAAGAAGAGTGGAACAAAATGTGTGCAAACCTGATGACTCTATGATTGCCAAGTGTTTTGTCACCAAATACTAAGTCTTGTTTTACAAAGGAGTCAAATAATTTTCCCTTTAACTGTATACCATTTTTGCAAAAACTAGATTTTCCATTAGATTTTGTACTGTGTTTTTAATATAAACACCTTTACATCTGCTTATTTTTGCATAGTACAGCCATGAAACTCAAAACTGCTTGGTTTGTAAAACCCTCTTGATGTGGCCTATTGCCATGCTTTCGAATATACATGGCCCTTTAGTATTCCGGCTGACAGCAGAATTAGGCTCCAGTGAGCAACGTGCAAATTTTCCTCTGCATCGCCTGCTCAGATCTGCTACAGGAAGGTTCCTCTATGCCTGACCCACAGCAGCACCTTACTCTAAAAATCTCTGTGTTTCAGCAGGTCTGTGGGCACTCGCAGTAACAGAAAAAACAGACGCTACATCAGCAGTAGCGGGAGCAATTATAGCACCAGAAGACTAGTAGATCCATTCCCTATTTCATTTTTAGAAGTCTAAACAAAAACTGCTTAAACTTCACTCCAAAAACATGGCTGATATACAGTTTTCTAATTAGCCAATAATGTGGCCTGAGTACAAGGCAAGAAAATGGGTGAAGAATATACAGTAGGTGATCTCTGTAACCTGAACTGTGAAATGATTGGCAGACTTTTTTAGAAACAGTTGAACCCCTATGAATTTCACACACAGACTGAAAGTCTCTACAGATAACAGAGAATAGTGTGAAGACTTCCCAGTCGTGTGGGTGGGAAATGGGAACTTGTTGATAAGACAGGTCAGAGGGAAATGTCCAGACTGGTTTGAGCTGCCAGGATAGATACTGTACACTGAAGCTGTGAACAGAGAATCATCACAGATTGGGTCATTTTTTTACAGCTGTCTACAGCTGTCCAGTTGAGGTATACAATAGTATAACTCATACACATTATGAACAACAGTATTGGAACCACTGACTGTCACATCCGTGCGTGTTTTTTAAATATTCAATATAAAATGCCATTTTTTCTTTTTATTTTATAATAACCTCCTTTTTTGGGAAGACTTTACAGGAGGTCTGGGGTGCAATCAGTATTTTTCAGAATCAGAGCTATGTGCACGCAATCAAGTTATTTTACACCAACCAGAACACACCATGTCTTTACTGCAGCTTGGGGGTTTTGTGCACAGCGGAATTGTCATGCTGAAACAGTGTTTGGACCTTTTAGTTCCAGTAATGGAATAATGTAATGCTACAACCTACAAAACCATTGTAGACAACTGTGTTCTTGAAACTTTGTGGCAGGAATTTAAGGAAGACACACGTTGTGCTGGTACTGTCCACAAACTTTTGGTTTAAGGCTTTGCAGCAGTGATTTGTATCTGACGACACTATAAACCAGGGGTTGGACAATCTTGGTCCTGGAGGGCCAGTGTCCTGCATAGTTTAGCTCCAACTTGCCTCAACACACTTACCTGTAAGTTTCAACTACAACTATAACTAGAAAGATCTTAATGAGTTGGTTCAGGTGTGTTTGATTTGGGTTGGAGCTAAACTTTGCAGGACACCAACCTTCCAGGACTAAGATTGCCCACCCATGCTATAAACAGTTCTCCAGCTCAGAAAGGTCATTAACACTTTTTGTACTGTAGAAATACACATCTGGCATACGGATATCTGGATCCATTCATTAGGCTTTTATGATGCGGCTTATTATAGTGTAGCTAATGAGCTTGTCTCTGTGATATCATCAAGAATAAATATGTTTGATAAATGCTTTGGACGTAAATGTTCCTGCCAGGCTGAAAAAGTAACAGTCTGTTTACTCATCTGCTATGATAACAAAAAAACTATCCACGGGTTGCATCAAATCAGACCCTAATGACTTGCCAGTGTTGGTTCTAGTGACAGCCAAGGCTAATTTACTACAAACAAAACTCTATTAACATTTACGACTTCCAGTCTTAATTGACGGAACTGGTACTGCTAACGATCCTTATTGTGGTTTGAGGAACCATGAAAACACTCTTATTTTGATTGCGGGGGGAGGGGGAAAATAGTCCTGCTTTCTATCTACTAGTGTGTGGGTGTAGCAGTGTGACAGTGTACATTGTGTCACTGACATCCTGCAGCTCCAATAAAAGGCTGTGTCCTATTAAATATTTACACAAAGACCACTGACCCATACTAACAGGTTTAATTAACATCTTGTCAGACATTTACCTGTGTTAGATATACTGTCAGCTTTAAACATGTAAGCTCTTAAATTTAAAGACCTTTTAATTTGTTGGTGAGTAAAACGAATAAAATTGGTCGAAATTGAATTAATTAATAGGCCATTTTATTGAAGAACCACAGTTGATATACGACTATTTTCCTATAACAGCAATTGTTTTACCCTTATTTCAAATCATAAAACATTGGTTTTTTTAGCTAAAAGACATGATTAGCTGCATCAGGTGCAATTAATGAGGGTTAAAGCTAAACTCTGCAGGGAGGTGGCCCTGAATTTGACACCTGTGGTCTAGTGTGTAAGCATGGGTGTGTATTTGTGGTCACTTACCTCCTCTCCTGTTCAGTTTGGCATATTCGGGAGTGTACCCGGAAGTAAACACCGATGAGCTGCTAAAGGCACTATGGGAAAGGGGCGTGGCCAATGCTTCATCACATTTATCTAAAGAAAACACAAAGGACAATGTAGTGGTTACAATTACACCTTGCTTATATGTTTTTTTTATTATTATTATAAAGAAATCAGGAACATAAAACCAGTTATTAGTTACTTTATTTTCATCCTATGACAATGAAAGTTTCTGCTTAAAATTTTGCTCCATCACCAGTCTAAAACCACTTATGATGGTAAATGGTGCAAAGCACAGATGCAATCTTACAGGCAACATAAGAACTTTGAAGATGATTTAACGATCTTTCTAAAGATTCACCTTTACATGATCTACTGCAGTGGATCGCAACCGTTTTTTTGTGTGACACCCTTTTCCCCAAGAAAATATTTTAGGTTCCCCCTCACATGTAATGATATTATCACTCTTGGTATTTCCTGCATTTTGTATTTCCAGTATTGCTGCACTGCAACCCGAATTGGTGGGAGCTTCCTCACCTGGGTCCAGTAAGCCTGGGCCATTACTATCAGCTGCTGAAGGTAAATAATTGAGACTCGATCAAAAATAATATTTTAGTATTTTTATTTTAGTTTTTGGATGTCAAAAGTTTCTCGTAGAAAAACATAAATTTTGCCCACAAAAAAAAAAAAAAGCTCAGAAATTTACACTGGAAAAGTTTTGTTTGGCATTTTTCCCATTTTGAGAAATTGTGCTTGTGAACTTTATTGGATGCCTGAACATCATATTTATACATGGAGAGTTGTGGATCTCAAGTAGCCTGAAAATAGTCCTGACCTCAACCACACTGAACACATTTGGAATGAATTGGAATACCAACAACATGCCAAGTTTTTGAGGGTTGGAGTTAAATATCTCAAGTTGCCTAAACATTATCCTGACCTCAACCACACTGAACCCATTTGTGATAAATTGGAATACTAACAACATGCCAAGTTTTTGAGGTTTGAATTTGAAGATCTCAAGTTGCGTGAACAAAGTCCTGACCTCAACCACACTGAACACCTTTGGGATGTATTGGAATACCAACAACTCGCCAAGTTTTTAAAGTTTGAATTTGAAGATCTCAAGTTGCATGAACAAAGTCCTGACCTCAACACCACTAAACACCTTTGGGAAGAATTGGAATGCCACCAACACGCCAAGCTTTCAGGCTCTTGAAACTCAATAGCACATATCCCAAAAAACAGGTTTAAATTCACTGGAAAGCTTAGCCAAAAATGGAATGGTTTGGCAAAAATTGTCATGGGATTTACAAACTTAACCATATAGTGTATAACATTTCATGACCTATCCAATATGGGCTAAGATTTATTGATGGAAGTTCTTTTCTAAAAGTCCACGGGTCACAAAAGTAATATATATAGCTGAATCATCTACCCGATCTGGACACTTGGGAAATTTAATAAAAAAAGAGATTGGGTAAAAAGTAATGACATCATTAATCACACATGGATGTGTGTTATAATTAAGTCAAATAATTCTATCTATCAACTACACTTGACAGATCACAGCAGTGAGGCGACACTATTGAATATCTCGGAAGCTTCTCTGAAGCTGGAACGTCTGATGATCAATTAGGGATGGTTAAAAGAGAGGGCTTAATTAATTCTCAAATTCCCCACCAGCATAGAGTAGCTTCAGAGCTTTTGTAGCACAAACAGATTGATCCTATACATGATGGAGATTTCTTGCTTATGGCTTTTTTCTTTTTGCCCGTGAAGCACCATGACAATGAAAGCATTCTGCAGAGTGGGACTTTCCATCACATTCTTTCTACTGTGACAAGATGCTGAACGGCTTTTTGTGGTTGGAATTAATCTCAAGGGATTTCAGGCCTAAAACTTTAATCACGTCATGCCAACTGGTTATTCATTCTCTCAGGAAGCCTCCTGCATCTTGCAAGCCTCAGAGTTCAAATGAAAAAAAAAACTGACAAAGCATCATGTAAATATTAAATTGCTAAAGGTTTAATCTTTTAAGGAAACCCAAATGCACAACCTCCGCTGAAACATACTGGTAACTTGAAATTTGCCATTATTTTTATTACTTTAAAAAATTAATCTTAAATTTCTATTAATCCATCCATCTATCCATCCCTCCATCCAACAAAACATCCCATATATCCATGCATCCATTTATTCATACACCCATCTATCTCATTAATCTATACATCCATACATCAATCACTGCCATACATCCATTACAAATATCTATCCAGCCACCAACCATCCCATACTTTCATCTATCTGCCCTTGCACTTATCCATCCATCAATCCATCCACCCAGCCAGTCAGCACTTCCCATAAATCCACCCATCTACCCATGCAATTATACATGCATCCATCTATGTATCCAGCATCCCATCTATCTACCCATGCACCATCCATATTTATTTATTTCATTACTAACATTAAGGAGGAACATAGCGAGGTAATAATCAAATCTGCATTATGTAAAGAAATCAGCTCTTAAAATGTAGTCATTCTTAATATTTCCACCAGAATCAGTTCCGCTGCGTCACCCTGATATATGCAATCCTCAGCTGTGGATATTTGAGCTGATACAGAAAAAAACAGATGGGACACACTGTTTCTTTTGTCACACTTCTAGAGCTGCATCAGCATTTAGCCACAGTCTGAACAACTTCAGTCGCTCTGTCCCATGAGCTGTTAGCTGCCAGTCCTGAGACACCAGAGTTTGTTTCGATACTCATTTAGGCAACTGGAATGATTTACTGTATTTAATATAACTTTATGCCTCTCATAATATTCAATAATAATAATAACAATATTGTGGTAGGCTAGTGGTTACGGTGTTGGACTGCTAATTGAAAGATTAGGGTTCGATTTCCAGCACCACACCTGGGCTCCTAAGAAAGACTCTTAAACCTAAACTGCGTAATTTAACAAATGATAGAAATAAGGGTGTCTGCCAAATTCTAAAACACTTATGTACTCCGCCCAGTTGGCAGATCAGCACTTGGAGACAATAAGGCAATTTTCCAGTGATGATCTTGTCTTCTAGATGTTCATCTGACCATGGAAACCTGCAGCAAGGTAATCTATGGTTTGTCTGGTCAGAGAAAAACTGACCCCCCTGACTGAGCCTGGTTTCTTCCAAGGTTTTTTTCTCTATTCTGTCACCAATGGAGTTTTGGTTCCCTGCCGTTGTCGCCTCTGGCTTGCTTAGTTGGGGACTCTCAATTATAGGTATTAATTGAATTAAGTGTTTTAATAAGTAATTTTTGTGATTGTATTATCCAGTATCTTATACCATACTTCAAATAAATCAGAATCTCTGATGAATCAGAAATAAAACGAATCTTTACTTTGTTTAATCATCCTATCCCACATGGGTTGGTTAATATATCGTAATAGGCAATGACGCCTCCTACAAACACATAGCCGAGATTATGTAAGTAGGATGAGACCGATCTCATTGAATTACTGTTTAAAGATTAAAGAAATGCACCCACAGACACTCGTCTCACTCGTCTTCAGCTCCTCCTGTGTTCCCTTTGAGCTCCAGCTTGTTTGACATTTTGATAAAGTGCTCTAAAGTGCAGCTGACTGAACGAAAAAACATGCAAGCATTCATGTTGTTATTTCCCAGTACAAATTAAATGTGAACTTTACCCCACACGGTGGAATATGTCATCATTAATCCGACAGACGTCTCAGAAACGAAGGATGCGGTGCATCAAGACGTCTCACTCCTAATTACTGGAAATCTCGACAAAGCCAAAATATAATCCATAGCAAGACCACCAGCTTTTGATAAGTACTTCGAATAAAAAATAATTCTACATTCACAGCATTTTGGAAGACGCCCTTATCCAGAGCGAATTACATTTATTTCTTTTATACAACTTCGGGTTTAAGAGCCTTGCTTAAGGGGTTCAATAGTGGCAAATTGATAGTGCTGGAAATCAAACCCTGAACTTCAAATTAGCAGTCCAACATCTTAACCTCTGCGCTAGAACTTCCCACACTTTTATTTGAAAAAAGGTCACAAAACTAGGCTATGATTCGATGCAGCCCACACAGTGACATCAGAGGTTAAAGACTACAACATGATGAAGAAAAACAGTGTAAAAAACTATAATGACCATAAAATGTTACTATAACTATAATGCATTTACATCTTTTGTCTTCCTTTCCTTTTTCCCTCTTCTTCTTACACTCTTATAATTTATATCATGGGATACTGGGGAATTTTCAGAGTAAGAATTCCGTTGAATGGTGTAAGGTAAAAAAAATGTACAATAACAACAGTGACAAGTAAAGGACAACAAAAGGAAACACATAAAAGAAAAAAAATGATGATAAAATGGCAGCATGGTGGCTTGGTGGTTAGCACTGTTGCCCCACAACAAGAAGGTCCCATGGTCGTAACCCCTGCAGGGGTCTTTCTGGGTTTTGTCTGGTTTCCTCCCACAGTCCAAAAGTGAGTGTGTGTGTGGTTGTTTGTCTGTCTTTAGCTGCTTATGATGTAACACGACCTCATTTTAAAGTCACTTGGAATATAAATGTCTGTTTATAAATCGCTGGAAGAGTTTAACAACACCTCCCGTCCACACAGCGAGATCAAACACAGCCGTCTCATTACATTAGCCGCAAGTACCGAGTCACATCATGGGCGAAATCAAAAACAAGAGGCTTTATTATGCACTTATCACTTTCACATGAAAAAAAAAAAGATAATTATCCTCAGATGGGGCATTGAACACAGATTTAGAAATAAATTAAGCTACTTTTACTAAACTACAATTTCAGGAATCATTGGGCCCGAGTGGTGGAAAAACAACAAGGTATATTGTAACAAAAAAAAAAAAGCAAGGTAAACTTTTTTATTTTTAGCCTGAATATTTTTTAGCTACGTTTACATGGACATTTTTTGTTTCAGTTGGAATTGTTTACATGAACGCTGAATAAAGTACCTTTTTGTTATTAAATATATAAACTTTTAAGTATTGGATTGCTGATAAGAAGCCATGATCTTTATTTCCAGGACCACCAAACTGTGACATAGGGGCGCCGGTAAGTGGGGAAATATTTGTACCATTCTGAGGTATGATCCATGCATTTTGAGGGCCCTCAGAAATTTGTTTTATTAGTAGTAACAGAATGAATGAGTGTGATAGTGGGCTCAACCTCATATCCTTTAATAGGGCCCAAAATGACTAGTGGCGCCCCCTGGCTGTGCATCAAACCAAAGCCCTTTTCATAAATTGTATAACTTGTATGAACGAAATAAATGGAAGTCCCTCTGGATTAGGACATATGCTGTAGAGTTACTGTACTGGTTGTACTGTTTAACATCTATGCTGTATGCTTCAGTTGCAAAATTAAGAAGTTATGAAGTACATTCCAAAAATCCTGATGCACTCATAAATACCATGATATAAGACGCAGCCATTAGCAGGATCGCTGAAACAGCATTAAAGTTAAAATGTTTAGTAGTAACCTGTTTACAGTATGCTTGTTAATTAAAGATTAAGTAGTGGAACATTTTGCCAGTTTTTTTGCATTAAATCTCACTTTAGCTATATCCTGAACCAGCTTTTATTTTATATATATAAACCATAGCCTGTAAATGTACCCTTCCTGTTGTCCTTGTGTTAAATCTGACCCATGGGTAAAGTTTTTATATGAGAACTGTGGTTTCTTTTTATGTAGTTGCTCAAGGTTAGCATAGTGTAACCCTAAAATTGGCTAAAAATGTTTAATTTAATGCATCATAAACAGTTAAATTGCTGTAGCTTAGTGGGTTATGGCACCGGCACACATAGCACCCTTGCACTCTGAGCGACCTGGATCCTGAGTAGGGGCTTTTCCGGTCCCCTATCTCTTCCATTTTACCTCTGTCCTATCCTTCGTATATAGGATAAATACCCCCAAAAATATAATGTAATAAATGAACAGGTAAATCAGTAGACTAGAAGTTGAATAGTTGATAAAAAAAATATAACTAAACAAAAAAAGCACCTAAAATTAAGATTTTTACAATAAATTAAGCAAACTTCTCCTGAACCCTGGGCACTTCTTTGTTTTGCTCAGCTGCTGAGCGGCATTTAAAGGGGAGCTTCTGCAAAAATCAAACGTCCTACTCTGAAGTGTGATGTATAATGTATGACCTGTTCCAGATACACCACAGGCTTTTCACTCATTAGTCTGCTGCCTTGCAGACACGTCCTACAAGATAACACCTACTGTCACTTTGACATTTCAGACATCAAATCTACAAACAAAGTCTACTGGCAGATTCAGCGAAGGCTGAAAATACATCAGATATAACGTGGTGATTTGGGGTGTAATATAGACTATATGTCCAAAATATTGTGGACACCTTGCCAACACACTTATAAATATGTCTTTGGTAAAGAGTTGGCAGCACACAGTTGTCTAGAATGTCTGTGAATTTTGTAGCATTCAGTGGAACTAAACGGCTAAAACACTGTTCTAGAATAACAATGTCCCACAAAGCCAATGCGACTGTGCAACAATGTCCCTGTGCACAAAGTTAATTGATTTCTACCTGTTCTTAATTTAGCACAGATTTTCAATAAAGTTGTCCTTAGTACTATTCTACTTAAATTTCGACTCAATCTTCAATGTCCCCACAAAATTTGTTCCAATCTTCTGTTTCTGTACAGGAATAGTGTCCTCGATTATAGAAAGGTGCACTTATTTTAGTGTAAATGAAGGAGCAAATCGTGCTGCAGACATAGAACCTAACCTAATGTAGTACAAGGGGATTCTGGCAAGAACCTAGAAATCATCTGGACTATCAAATGGACTACTGCAACCAACTGGATTAATATTACTACCCAGCTGTATTTTAACAACCAAATAGAATATTATTGAAGAGCCACCAACAACCACTTAACAACCACCTAACAACATCCTAACAACTTAAGAAAATAGCATAGCAACGTCCTAGTTAACTAATTGGTTTAGCATGGTAATCACCTGGCAACTACAATATGCCAGCCTTTTAGTAACCTTTACATGCCTAGCTATAAGAAGTTACCACTAAAATTTACAATATGATGACAAAACCCCAAATGATCCCAACAATGTTAAAAAACATTGGTTTATATTTTAAGGTGTTGTGAAAACGGAAACTTCTAGCTTTGGATATGTTGTTCTTACTTAATTTTTACTTTAGAGGTATTGGTCTAATTCTGCCATGAACTCTGCCATGTGTTCTTCTCTATGAGAGGTGTTTTATGGGTTTAGGGGTACTTCAGGGTACTTCCAACTACCTCAGTTTCCTCAGCCTTGAACAAGGACAGGCTGACTGCCATTTGAAAGTAAGTAAGGGTTTGTGTGATTGTTAATAACTGACCAGGTGTTCAAGGTGTACCCGGGTCCCTTGAGTCAGACCCCAGCCTCCCTGTGACTTTGCTTACAATAAAAATACTGAAAATGGGTAGATGGTTGATCTCCAAGGATTTACAACATTTTCCTGAAATAAACTGGTCTAAAGTTCCACACAGGAAACAGTATATCCTTGACCCAAAATCCTTCGGTTGTCTTCTGATTTCTCTAGCAGAAATATAAGATCTGTTTTTTTCTTTGAAGACGGCAAAAGATGATCGATTTCCAGGTCACAGGCTGAAGGACGTTAGATTGAGGACTTGAGGAAGAATCAATTCAATCAAAATTGCAAGGCAGCCTCATCCCTCCAGTTGGTGGTTCATTTTTATTCAATGTAGCAAGCTGGAATGTTTAAGATGATTATATTTAACATTAAAAAAGGGCACCTTTTGTACTTTAATTTAGCGCTAGGGATTATAAAGTCTGCTATAGTTTTTTTTTTTTTTTTTTTGCAAAGAAACATAAAGTGTCTAAAGTTAATTACTTGCAAATTTTGAAGTGGAACTGATTTGAGGGAAAATGCTTACTCATCATGTTCTAAAAGTTGTTAGTCATTATGTTTAGTCCAGTGAATGAAGCGTTTCTAGCGAATCGCCGCGTTGCACTTTTCGCTAACGTACTGTACATACCACAGACTTTCGCACGGCCATTCAAGTTTTTATGTTAAGCTTTAAGCTGATGTGGTCTTCAAAGTTGCGACCCTCTTTATTCACTAACATGACATGTACATACAGCTTTCCAGGTCATGAATTCTGCTGAGAATTATCAGTTCACTTGGTCTGCTTCACTCCACCATCATGTAAGATGGTATCTTCAAATTTCTGGTTGACTAAACACAAATTTTACAGAAAGTTATACTAGACATCAGATACTACATACATACAGGTATGTTGGATTATAATTGTGTAATCGCTTAAAATTTAGTTCAACAGAAGTCAGAAATACACTATAGTAGCTCTGGGATTTACAACCCTTATTCCAAAAAAAGAGTTGGAGAAAATTTACACTTTTGTTCACAGAATTTGAATCCTGCTACAAGTCTCAAAAAAGGTGGGACAAGGCAAACAAGGGCTAAAAAAAAGCAATAAAAGATTTTTAAAAACAACAGTTCTCAACCTCAAATTGCAAATCTCATCATCTACAGTGCATAACATCATCAAACATTTTAGAGGAACTGGAAAAATCTCTGTGCCTAAGGGACAAGTCCAAAGACCTTTGTTGGATAGTTGTGGTCTTTAGATCCTCAGATGACACTGCATCACTAATCGGCATGATTCTGTGATTTGACATTCCTGAATGGGACCAGGAAAACTTCCAGAAACCACTGTCAGTAAACACAATCTACCAACTAAAGCTCTATCATGCAAAAAAGAAGCCATATGTGAACATGGTCCAGAAGTGCCGTCATGTCCTGTGGGCCAATGGACATTTAAAATGTGCTGGTTTAAAGTAAAAAAGTGTTCTATGAACAGACGAGTCCAAACTTGACATTCTTGTTGAAAAATCACGGATGGCGTGTCCTCTAGGCTTAAGAGGAGGGAGACCTTCCAGCATGTTATCAGCAATCAGTTCATAAGCTACTGTCTCTGATGGTATGGGGGATCCATAAGTGCGCATGGTTTAGGCTTGTTGCATGTTTTGTTAGGCACTTTAAATACTGAAAGGTATATAAAGGTTTCAGAGCAACATATGCTCACCTTTAGATGACGTCTATTTTAGAAAAGGACTTGTGTTTCTCAGCAGTTTAATGCAAAGGCACATTCTGCCGCTATTACAACTGCATGGCTTTGTAGTAAAAGAGTCCAGGTGCTGAATTAACCTGACTGCAGTCCAGATCTTTCACCTATTGAGAACATTTGGCGCATCATTAAACAAAAAATACGTCAAAGACCACCACAAACTCTTCAGCATCTGGAAACCTGTATCAGGCAAGAATAAGACCAAATTCCAACACCAAAACTCCAGAAACTCAAAACCTCGATGCCCAGACGTCTACAAACACTTTTTCAAAAGAGAAGAGAAAAAGCTATACCTGCCCTGTCCCAACTATTTTGAGACCCCAAATTTTCCAGAATTCGAGTTGTAAGAGAAGGTTTCACAACCTTTTTTGAAACTCGTTAAATCTTACAGGAGCTGATTATTATGTTAATGAATTTAATCTTTTGCACAACAGTGCAACCTATCCTCACATTTCTAGTGTACAAAGCCGAAGCACCCCCCTGCCTCCAAGCATCATGCCCCCTCAGATCCACAAGCAGCACTCCACTAGACCCACCATTCCCTAAGACGCAGTGTAGGTCTTCCTCTAGACGTTTCTCTGTTCCAGCACCAAAATGGTGAAATAAACTTCCAGTCAATGTCAAAACAGCAAATTCACTGACTGTCTTTAACAGTTTTTTGGGATGTTACACTTTGAATTGTGATTTATTGTACCAGTATTGATCTGTTTAATGATGAGACTGTTGAGTTAATGATGAGTACTTCACTCTGGACAAGAGAATTTGCTAAATGCTGTAAAAGTAAACATAGTGTAGAAATGTTTCTACATTTACAACTGTACAGCTAACCCTAGCATTTTGATGAAGACAGCACTGTTCCTGTGATCAATCTTCCAGCCAATACCCCTCATCTGATCTCGATCAAAACACCTTTAGTCGCCTACGAGGGGTCTCGACGCCCGCCGTTTTTTTCCTGATCATCAGGTTTGACGTTTTAAAAGGTGCAGAATGATTTATAGGCTACTTTGTTCAGTGATCAAGCAAGAGAACTGAGGAAGAGGCGATGAGGATGAAGAGTGAGAAAGACACAAAAGCTTTTAAAGGTTTTATTAGGCGGATTATGCCTGGTCACGCATATATATATATATGAGACCAAACTGCATTTTTTTCTCTTCCTTTGACTGTTCTCTCTCTTTCTCTTTCTCTCTCCCTCTCTCTTTTGCTTGGTAGCAAATAGAGTATCATATAAACTGTGCTGTCGTTCTCTAAGCCTGGTCAGCGGTATAAATGCCCTGTTAACACACCAAATCAAAGGAAATAAATTTGAAAGGAGCTCCTTTCTCCTGCTATATCCCACACTCGTCTGTCTCTCCCTCCATCTCTCTCTCATTCTTTTGCATTTAAAAATCTTGCAGCATGAGCTACAGACATTGCATACTTTTCACCTTTCTATATCTCTCTCCTGTTTCTCTCCCTCATTACTAATCTCAGGCTTTGGTCATATCAGTAAAGAGCAAGTGTGTCTCCAGGCTTTGATTTTCACCTCATTCCTCTTTCGGCTTAATCTGTCCATACTGGTCTTTAACTGATGATTAGGTGTGGCATACAGACAGTTTAAATTAAAGACCTCTGTGTTTGCGATTCTTGTTCTTCTGAAGAGGAACTGAAATGTAGAAATCAATTTGATAAAATATTTCATATAAACTAGGATTAGGGTTATATACACTGTCATAGTTATATGTTATTCATATATGTATTGTACTTGTCTAATGTATTTGTGTTTGTATGTCCCATAGTATAGTGTGTTTGTATATCTCTCCCGTTCTCAGTCAATATCAGTGTATATGTAAATTAGTTTAAAACCTAATTTAAATATGTATCGATACTAGAGATTAGAATATCGATATACTATCAGGACAAAAAAATATCACAATAGCTAGTGGTATCGATATTTTTACCCAGTCCTAGCTGCTAACTCTGTTAGAAACAAATGGTATATTTGTTTAAAATTAAGTTTAATGTACAACTCGAATTTTGGAAAAGTTGGGCAATTTTTTCAATCATTTTAAAATAATTTTATACCAAAAGAACACATTTAACATAACAAATGTTTAAACTGAGAAATTGTACAATTGTATGAACTAAATGAGCTCATCTCAAATTTCATGCCTGCTACACATTTCAAAAAAGATGCGACGGGGAGAACAAAGGGCTGAAAAAGCAATTCATTTTGAAAAGATTCAGCTGGGAGAACATTTAGCACCTAATTAAGTTAATTGACATCAGGACAGTAACACGATTAGCTATAAAAGGGATGTGTTTTCCGGAATTTGGGTTGTAAATCAGGAATCAGGAATAGATCTAGTATTTCGCAGTGAATCATGAGCAATGATGGATGCCGCCTTTATAAGAAACATCTAGACTAGTCTGCATTGTAACCTTCAGAAAAGAAAACAGAAGATTTCTCATTGAAGACCAAACAAAGCCAGTTATTTCAGATCCCCATTGTTAAGATAATAGTCTAAAATTGTAAACGATTGCAGCATTTTAAAGGCCTATTACACGCTGCACTGTCGCATTTTGTTCATAACACTATTTTCTCTAAGTTCTGACTTCCACATTTGTCCCTCACACTTAGTAATATATTGATAATATATTAGGGCTTCATGGAAGAGTAGTGCATGCTTCCTTTTCTTTATATCACTTGATATTTGGCAAATAACCCACAGCCACTAAGCAATATGAATGATGCAATATCAGTGTAAGTATGTGCCGTTCCTTGTTTAAGGTTTAAGGCTCCTAAAATAATAATAAAAATGGTTTTAGAGATTTATGATACTTCATATGGAAAAAAAAATATCCTGGGAAATATTATCCTTGTCAGTTCATACCTGGGGTGGTCCAGGAAAACAATAAAAAAATATTGGGGATTTTTGAGGCTGGCCATGACTTCCTACTTTCCAAATTTAGATATAAGATTTAGAATTAAAAAAAAAATGGAGTCTGAAAGTGGTGGAATATAGGAAGTAATTGTAGGTATATAAGAATATATCTTCTCTAAAGAATTATCATTTTTACTTAATATATACTTTGATATATACTTTGTTCTCTATTCTTAGCATACACCAACATACAGAATTTAACACAATAGTGTCTTATTATTAGCACCAAAAAACATAGAGGCAGGATCACCAAATGCTAAAAAATTAAATAAGCATAGTGTTGGACCAAATCCAGACAAGGTTCAAAAGACCACTCTCATTCTGTGGACTAAAAACTATGAGCTTTTTAGACCAGGGCCTATATTCAAAAAAATGTTCTATCAGGTAAAGTGGTAGCTCAGTGGCTAAGGTGGTAGACTGCATATAAGAAGTTAATGGGTTTTATTTCAAGTTGTCAGCGCTGGGCCCCTGAACAAGATCTCTTAACCCTTTGCAGTGGTTAAGTTTGGAGGATTGTGGGTTTGATTCCAAGCACCACCAATTTACCACTACCACTTTAATATGGCCCAAAATCGCTAACAACACCACTGCTTTTTGCCTTAAGATGTTTTGTAAATATGGGTCTAAAATCACAAAATTTCTTATTGTATAATGTGCAAAAAATATTATTTCCGACACATTATCTTTGTGAAACAATAAGCGAAATATACCAGTAGTACAGTAGGATGACCTACTGTACTACTTTTGCTGGAAAACTTTACTAACCCATGAGCCCACAAGATTCAAAAACGGTGAAAGGCGGCGCTGAAGCACTTCAAGCACAAAGTCCTTAAAATAGCTTTAAACTGCACTTGTTTAACTTCATATAAAATAAACCTTATTCAACTTCACGCTGGTATGACGTCGTATGTCAGGTGACTATGTAAACCTGGCGGTATTAGTTCATCCAAATTTTATATAAATTAACTAGTTAACAGAATGCTAGTATGTCCTGGCAGAATGCTATTAACAAGAAATACTGGTCATTACAAACATCTATACTATTTTTTTGTTGCTGCAATTATCCATCGCAGCGGTTCTGTGGGTGGAAATGTGTTGCTGAGAACAATGCTCAGAGCAGGATGGTCTGCAATTGAGGTTTAAGCTAAATAGGAAGTTAAATATTAAAAGCAATCGATCACCACTGACCAGGTGATGGAACATTGAATGCAGCTTTAAACCCCAGAGAGGTTTTAGCTGTTTCCACTTACTGTGGCCAAATGCCTCACTATGCCTTACTGGCTGGGAACAACTGGTAGAAACTGTGGCAATAACTGTTGCAGGATCTGTAGGGATCTATTGAGCAGATGTAGCATCTTTAGAACATGATATTTTGGCTCATAGAATTGAAATAAACATAACATAATAAAAGTACACTGGTACCTTGATTTATGAGTGTCCCAACTATACAAGCGTCTCTCTTTCCCGATTTGCCAGCTAAAATTCGGGTTACGAGTCAGCTTCAGACACCCAACCGAAATGCCAGAGTAAACGCATAACATCCGCCCAGCATCCCGTGTCTCACTCGATAGCTAGGCAGACGTGCGTGTTAGGAAGTGGAGTCGTCTGATCTCCAAGGTAAATGCTACACATTATACTTAATAAAACCAGTTTATTGCAGTACATCCTATTGTATTGTTTATTATACAATATTCGTTTTTGTTATTTTTAAACATGTAACGAAAAAATTGCGGTGTTTTTGGGGACCCGAAACGGATTAATGGCATTTCAATTCATTTTAATGGGGAAAATTGATTTGACATACAAGTAATTTGAGTTACGAACTTTTAACTTAAGGCACCACTGTAGATTATATTTTAGCTATTAGCAATTTAGCTAGCTAATGATTTAGTGACCATAATAAATCTTTTCCAACTCTGATTATTTACATTTTAACATCTTCATGCATTAGGCAGCTCTCAAAAACTTCTCTCACAAGGGCAAAAAAAATCCCATTATTTTGCTTGACAGCTATTGTCCTGTTGTATTGCCTACTCTTTAAAAAACAAAAGAAAACACTTTCATTCCCGTCCAAGTGAAACATAAAAGCCTGTATGTTTGTATTCCTCCTAAAACCCGCCTGTCAGACACTTAAACCCAAGAGCTGGAAGTAAACAGGATTAGTCTTATTATAAATTTTTCCGTTCTTCACCAGTTTCCAGGCAGCAGATTTTTTTTGGGAAGGTGTTGCCAAAGCGAGCTTCTCACTGGAGACATGTTTATTAGGAAAAGGGTCTGCAGGGACCTTAAAGACTTATGCTCATGGAATTTATTAAAGAAGGGTAAAGCTCTCTGGATCACAGCTACTGAGGGGAATGCTGGTGGGGAAGCAGTGCTAATAAATACTACATTGGGATTCAGGGGTTTTCCTTAAAACTATTAAATGTACAAAGAAGACAAGTGAGGAAATGGGAACATGTGACCTAGTGTGAAAATTTCAAGAAGGGAGATATGGGATAGATCTGTGTAACTAGAGTTGTGGTGTAGATGCTGGATGTAGTTTATGGATGCCTTGGAAACCCTTTTAAAAACTCCACCTATGTCTATTTATGTGTTTATGTTATGTTTTATTTATATGTGTTATTATGTTGCTCTAAAAACTACAGACGCATCTAATCGTTTTATGTTTTTCTCTAAAAACTATCGTATGTGTGGATGAAAATCCCTGAAAATAACAAATGATAAAAAGTATTTTTTTGTTCCTTAAACTGGTAGACAGTCACAGATAGAAGGAAAGAGCATAGTCTAAATGATGAAACAAATAAATAAATTACTAGTAAAGTACTACTACTACTTCTAATAGTAATAATAATAATAATAATAATCATTATTATTACTATAAAAACCAAGAAAGAAGTAATAATCAGACATTTCTCATCAACATTTCTACCGAATTTTAGCACAGCACGTGTCGCGATACCCACAATTATTTGCGTGTTCCCAGTGGTAGCCCCGACTCGCTGGTGAGCTTCTCTACCCTCCCTACTTGTGTCCTGAATGCACAATGTCTGTAAGTGCTGGTTCAGTCGGTTTTTTGGTTAAGGATATTATTTAAGAATATTCTGGTGGCGGGACGTTTCAAAGCGAAGAAGAAAAAATGGAAAAGCAGGTCAGGTTTGGCGAACTTTTGGGAAGAGTGCGACAAAATAAACAAGGATAGGTAAGTTAAGTGTAAGTAAAAGTTGGTTCATGTAATTAGCATTTTTAGCAGGAATGCTGCGTAAATCACAACTACCAGAACCGCTTTTTTTTGTTTAGTTAGCAATGACGTTTGATGCAAATTCTGCACATCAGCGCACTTGTTCCCTTGCGGATTTATCAGCTAAAGTGTTCACTTCCAAATTTGGGACACATTTTCATAAAAAGTCGAGATGGCAGAGCATCCATCCCACCATACATCCATTTATCCATCCATCCATTTATACATCTTTCCATCAATCCTCCCATCCATCCATCCATCTATTTATTTATCCATCCATTGATTTACCCATTGATTTATCCATCGATTCATCCATTTATCCATCTATTTATCCATTCATTCATCCATCCATCTATCCATCCATTTATCTATCCATTTTCTTTACCCGCTTATACTTTATCAGGGTCACGAGGATCTGCTGGAGCCTATCCCAGTTGTCACTGAGAGAGAGGACCGGGTACACCCTGGACAGGTCAATGGTAAAAGATATTACTATTATATATTTTTTTTTCTCCTCACCTAACGACAGTAATCTAACTTAATGCAAAACACATACCATAGTCTAACAATTAACAAAAAATAAATCTATTAAATATTCATATGTGTATACTTTTATTACATTCATTCTCTATTTATATCAAAATCTTACCGCAGACTTTATGATTAAAGCAAACAGGTGATCAGACTGGTGCACTTTGGTCAAAGAGGTTTGTGTGTTGGGTTAGATGTGGAGAGTGTGGTTATTATCTCTAAGGAGTGAACCTACTTTTCCACACTTCCAGGCTACCATGAGGACAACAGAAGAAGAAATGATAAATAGCTTGCACTTGACAGTTTAAACATGCAATCAGTTTCCCTCTCGCAGTTCCTCTCCCGAGGGACTCCTGCACCTGCTGTGGGTCAATATGGAGGGGCTAATCGTTTGGAGAGAAGCACTTAAACGCACAAAGTTAGGGAAAATGAGTGTTGCAGATAAAGCACTGACAGTCGCTCACCTCTGATTTGCACCTTATTAGCTCGCTGAAATTAAACTCAAACTGCTACTGCAATGCACGTAAATAATAAGGTCTTCGACTAATTTCAGCTTTAATGGCTAAAGGTGGTTTTATTGAAGCCATAAAGCGAGGATACATGCAAATTTAGAGGAAGGCTAAATTAGAGGAGCTCTAGATAAGTGATACTAATGGTACTTTAGACCATGCAGTAGACATTTTCGATGACCATTTAATGTTTTTTGGTGCTAAATTGTTGACCATTGCTAAATTTTTGTTACTCTAATCAGATGTTGGTGTTTGCTGAAACACTAAAGCTATATTAAGACAGTCGTAGTGCAACAGAGCACTTGTTTTATTAGCAACTGCAATAGCTTCTTGTCTGCAATGAAGTGCAATTCTGTAATAGCACAAGATGGCAGTTATCGGTGGATCCAGAATTACAAAGCCGATATCCGGTTATAAATGGCTAAAATATCAGTAAAAACGTTTATCGGTTACCGTTAAGTAGAAATTTTATGTTTTTAGCTTAATTTTTACTGTTTTATTAAGCACCATCACACTATGACAAACGTCCTGTCCATGTTAACCCGTCATAATTCTGATTCCTATCATGACATGTTTATACTATCACCACTTCCTGTGTTTGTGTGGTTTATGAGAACATTTATGAAGATTTTTTTTTTGCCCGCAGTTGCCCATTTTTTAAACCCTATGAGTCGGATGACACAGATTTCCAATGATGAAAATATCCATGACCTGCCAGAGATAAATGGAGCATCTGCAGCACACTAACTGACTAATGCACAACACAGTCGCATCTGATTCACTTGTGCTCAGAAGAAAGTAAGACAATGAGGTGTAACGTCATTTTTCCCCCTCAGCTGATTTATGCTGTACTTATTATTCCATTATCTGGTTTCCTCACGCCATTAAATGCTGCATATGTAATAGTAATATATCCTTCCTTACACACGGGTTCTGTACACCAGTGCTTTCGCATACCTTAATCACCTCCTGGTTTGCAGTGTGTATCCTGAAAAGGCCACATAACACACATTTTATTGCTCGTAAACCAGTTTGGAACTTCCATTCTGCTATTAATAAAAAGCCCAGACATTTGGGGAAATATAACTTGTAGCATCTTTGCAATGCAACAGCTCATGGGTCATAAATTTTAGCACCGAGGGGTCAAACAATGGCTTTTATATCAGCTGCTGCTAAAGAATCGCTGAAGTCTGAGGATTAATCAAAGATATATTTTTTGCAGAGGTGCCTCTGGCGGGCAAAATACACCAAAACACTGGTGTAGGAAAGGAGAAAATGTTCATAAGCCTTGAATCGCTGTCACATAAACCATAACAAAGAAAAACATGGAAACGTATGGAGAGAACATGCACACTGGACTGCAGCACAAATTAAACCCCCAATGCCGGAGGTGCAAGTGAGGTAATGCAGGCTCTTAGTAAGGCAACAAAGGAGACTCCTTGCTCCTATCATCTAAGAAGGCTGAGACGTGTATTAAGGCACGCAAGGAGAATAGAACTCTCATTGAGGCAGCTGAGAAGAAATAAATGTAGAGATTGGGGCTTTCATTGACGCAAAGGAGATACTCAGGCACCCACTGGGGCACCTAAGGAGATTAAGACTTGTATTTAGGAACCTGAGCATTCATAGGCACTAAGCCTGCAGACCTTAATGCCAAATTCGGATTTTGTGATTATATCCATTTTTTTTTTTTTTTTTTTTTTATGACCCACTTACATTATCTTTTAAAAACTGACCCGTATTCGATATCTGCATTTAGCATATTCTAGCAGGCCTAGCAGTCCAACCACTGAGCTGCCACATCCCCCCGTAATTACTTATGTGTTTTTACTTGAAGAAGTAAAAAAGAGAAGAATTCTATAATTGCAATTTTGACACATAAAGTAGTTTACAATTAAAAAAAAAAGGTTTTATTGCTAAAACAAGCATTTTTGGTGCAACAATTAGAAAAAACTCTTGAAACCCTGTAGGCACCGCTGAATTAAAATGTATTCTACCATTACTTGTTTGACCGTATCATTTTCTTGTTTAATGTATTTGATGCATTATGCATCAATGCACATATCACATTATGTAAAAATAAAAACTCCTAGACTGAGCATCTGAGCATCCCCTGGGCTGTGGTGAATCTTCAACACATGCAGAATCTTTATCACACTTCTATTATTTCTGTTCTTTCAACTTAGAAAAGGCAAAGCTAGAAAGGGGGAAGAGATCCGTCTATTATAAATGACTGCATTATTACAATAGAAAGGAAATAATAAAAAGAGAGGGCGATTCAGATTCCTTATTAAAGACACCTTTGCGTTTCTATCGAAACATTTTCAGTATTGGCTCGTAAAGAATATAAATACATTTATACATTTTCTGGAAGAAAGAACTTGCTGACGGCTGTCAAAGGCTAAACTTTAAAGAATGAGCTAAACAGTTTAACCAAATAAAGCTTTTGAATATGAATTATTATTTCGATTACTTAAGTACTACTAATAAACACACACTAAACTAAAATTTACTGATTTATAGTACAAAATACACTTTTTTTTATTTTATCTAGCAGTAATGTTTGTCCACACCCCAGCCCTACCCCTACCCCCATTTTTTAGCACCAGTCAGCACTGCTTATCTGCTAAAGTAAGTAAGGGCGGGTTGATAGTATCCTTGTGGGACCATTAACAGTGGCAGAAAGTGGGCCCTTAAGTGCAAATTAAAGAGCTCTGAAGTAAGCCCTAAAGCAGGGGTGGGCAATTTCGGTCTTGGAGGGCCGTTATCCTGCAGAGTTTAGCCTAGGTAGGTGTGTTAAGGCAAGTTGGAACTTAACTCTGCAGGACACCAGCCCTCCAGAACCGAGATTGCCCACCCTGCCGTAAAGAGTCAACACATGCCCTGAAAAAAAAAAGTTTAAACAGGCAGGTGATGTGCAACTTAAACCAACATGTTCCAACTGAACATTGATATTTAGTTGACCAAATGAAACTCCAACAAAAAAGACCAAGGCTAACGTTTTGCTTACCTGAATTAGTACTCGATTTAAAATGTGATTTATTACGAAAGATCAAAAGCCAAGCTACGATAGGGTGAAAACAAACTATCTAAGAAGCTAAGAGGTCCGGATACTGTTTTTCCCACCTTACCCCAAGAACACAGCTGCACGTTTGATTTTTAGTGATAAATCATGTTCCAAATTGAGTAAATCTCTGCCTACAATACCGTTTTGATTTACTTGAATTCCAACACTCGTTGAACAAAAGGCATTGCCACTAGACACCCTTACAGCAATCCGGGTAGGTTTAGATCACTGATGAAAAAAAAAAATTCAACTGGCGGTTAAAAGAAAAAAAAATTAAAAAAAAAAGACTCAAATAGGAACAATTACTTACTTTCATTACAAATGACATAAACTATTTAAAGCATCAAGGATTGGCAGTGGCAGCTTGGTGGTTCAGGGAATATCCTTTTGTTCAGCAGTCCAACATTCTAGCCACTGAGCTACTACTTTACCTCATTGGTACCTCTTAGCTACCTCAGTTTTCCAGATCGACATGGCACTTTCTTTCATCTATCCAAGGAAATTCCTTCTTATCTAGTCAGACCCTAGAATCCAAAAATAATAACAATACTAATCCTTTCCTCCATTTGATCACCGTTTTACCCATTCCAAGCAAATTTGCAACATTTTATAGGAAGCAGCGCTTTCTAGAAATGAGAGCAGGATACCGATGCATCAGTGCCAGATTGTTGTTTTCTGAAGCTCTTTGTGTGATTGGCGGTATCAGATTGCCAAGCGTGGATGCCAGTTGCTTCCAACCTGTTAATCCGTGAATGCAAAGCAATGTAAAATGTAGTGTAAACTTGCAAGATTACAGGAAACATGGTACATCAGCTGCTGTGGTTGTAACCGGTTGCTTTTTGAGATAGCTAATCTAGATGGATAAAAATTAAGCTGCTACCTTGACACACATAGACTTTAGATGTTAAGAATGGGAAAGGATAGAGAGTAGAACGGGTAATTATACTGAAGAAGTGAGGGAAAAGGGTGGAAAGAGAGACATTTGCAGATCCAACTTAACTGGAAATACAGTAAATTATAATGGCCAAACCTTGGACAAGTGGATCAGCACACCATGAAAGTGGTGTTTCATGTACATTTCACAAGACCAAAGCTTTCACAGTTCAAGCCTAATTATTCTCCATTGAGGGCACATAGTTCCGGCTATCCATGCCAAACAATGCCCACTCACACCATCCCTCAGATTACTCTTCCAGCATTACAGCACACAGTTCCGAGGTTCAACTAGCTTGTGTCTGTAATCACACCAAGTTCAAGGTTCCATCAGCGTTGAGTGGTGATTCAACATGTCAAGTTGTTGAGTGCTGTTATTATTACAGCAGAGGTAGAGGGCAAATCTGTGCTGAGGCTTGACACACTGCACCTGTGAAATAAAAATAGATATTTTTGCTTTTCTGGTTTGAAAAGCGAGAACAAAAGTGAAATGGATTTTTTTCAGTATGATGTAAGGGCTGTATTCTGGAGTTGAGTTAAGCACACATGGTGAGGATTGAATATTAAAACGATAGACATCAAATTTACCTTTGAATGTGATTAGTATTGGGTTGAAGCCTAAAACAGTAAAATGTCTCGGATACACTTGATTCTGAAGTTTTACTTGGACTTTCTAGGGGTTTCCTCCAGGTACATCGTTCACCTCCTTCATTTTAAAGACATACATTGGAGGCTTACTGGTATCTCTAAACTGTGTTAATATGTTGTTTAATTGAGTGATTGTGCCATGGAGCAGGTTGGTACCCAGTCCATAGGGGGTCTCCCACCAGCCACATCAAGTTTACTGCTCTATAGTATGTTGTAGAATTAGTTATACAGAAAATAGATGTATTATTAATACATACGACTGTGCTACCACTTTCCGACTTTGTCTATTAAAATGCAAAAAAATTAGATTATTTAATTAGTAGTAACAAGACATATGACGTTTTTGTGTGTGTGTATGTATATGTAATAATATATAACAAATACTTTTGTTATTTTGTCCCAAAATTTACAGTAAATTTTACAGTAATAGCTGACAGGATTTCGCCAACCAATATGTTATTATCAAATTATCAATATGGGTACGGAGAGTTCAGAGGTTCAATATATTATGATCCAGCTTAGATCCCCGGAAAAGTCTTGGTAAACAGCTAACTTTTTCTGGGGCTTCATTATATTTAAATCAATTATAATGATTTACACTGAAATAAAGACAAACTGTACATGTATCCAGCACAGCCAAACTAAATAACCTTAGCAGGTCAGCATTTTAATAATTACCTGAAAACAAAAGAGCAGACCAGCGTTGATGTCAGAGAAATGCAACTGAACAAAATCCTTCAGATCTGAGAAACAGCCCAACTTTAACCGAAAGAGATTTGTTGCATGGTTGCGAACAGGAAATTGCAAACATTTCAAAATTTCCTAATGAGATGAGTATAGCAAGCAGCCCTTTTTTAATGATCTGCACGTGCTTGTGTGTGTCGGAAACGCCACGTTATATCGGATGTTTTCGAAAAATTTCTGTAAGCCTTCTGTGTTTTAATGAGAAATTTGCATTAGTTTCCCAGAAACTAAAAAAAACAACCACCCAGAACCATATAACCCTACTGAGTACAATTATCCACCAGATGCATCACTATTATTCTATCAGCTATAAAACATCTCCTTTCTCACAAAGTTCAACAGAAATTCAAGTTGCACGACGGTCGTTTTATATAAAAAAAGACTTATGCTTGATGGCCCGACTATAGAACAAGACAAATTTCAAGGAAGCTGTACAAACTGAATATTTTATGAGGTCCATGGTAATAAAACGGAAACAAGGATTTGTGAAACAAATAGAAAGAAGACATACATCCCCAGAATTTTGCATAAGTGTTTACCCACTTGAACTTGTCTAGATTCATTCCATTCATACAACTGAGATTTTAAGAGATAAAAAATTTGCTAAAGGGCAATTGGTGTATGGGTGCATGGGATTTAAAATCAATATTGACATGAACATTTCTAAAATTTGGCAGATGCCCTTATACAAATTGACTTCATTTATACAACTGAGCAGTTGAGTTTTAAGGGTCTTGCTAAGAGGCCCACCAGTGGTAGCTTTGTAGTGTTGGAGACTGAACCTCTAATATTTCGATCAACAGTGCTACCATTTCCCATTAGCTTCCCATCAGTTGGGAGGTATACAAGTCGCTCTGGATAAGGACGTCTGCCAAATGCCGTAAATGTAAGATGGCCGACTATTAGTGAACAGCAAGGCCAAAAGTTTTACCACAGACTCACTATTGTACTAAATTTAAAATGTTGGTTTTTTTTCCAATAATTGCCTTTACTTCCTCTGCAGACAGGAAGTGTGTTTTTAAGAACAACTCTACACTTGGCTTGATCAATTGGACCACTTAAGCTGTCACCAGTTTTCAAATCTAATGGATACCAACCCTCAGCCCAGCTTTTTTTTTTTATTGTAGAGCTGTCTGTTTAAAAGAAAATAGTACTTTGTAAGTGCAGAGGAACAGTATTTAATCAAGGTCTCCGAGAACCTTTCTACATGTTTGTCGAGCCTCTCACTACAGTAGCTAATGGCTTTCTTCTCGCCACACTTCCATTTACAACACAACAAAATGCGATCAAGCCGAGTGATTACTTACATAAGGCACTGAAAATCAAAGCTCCGAGTAAACCTTTACTGATGCGGTGCATTAACCTCAGATTTTACCTCAATTTTATAATGGATTTTCCATGAACATCCTTGCACTTACCCAACAATAGGATGAGAAAAAAAAGTTGAACAAAAAAACAACAATAAAACCGCACACACTAAATGTGTTATTATTTTAACACATTTTAAGATGGCTGGAATTTTTAATAGATGAAGCCTAATATGTTGATTTTCATACATTTTTTTAATTTTAGATTTGAGTGTTTATACGTCCAAAATTAGTTTTTGTACAAATGACCTAATTAAGAAAAATATTAAGAAAATAATAAAACCAATGGAGAAGCAACCTTTTTGAAAAAAGGTTATGAAAAACAGATGCTTGTGTTTGGATGCATTAACTGTCAATCATTTTGGAGTCAGACTGATTGATTGATTGATTGATTGATTGATTGATTGCTTTTGTGGACAGGTGAAAAGATTGCTGCTAATGTCAGCTCGATAACCGTATAATAGATTCCTCACTGTTTATATAGATAACAGCGGATAATTATACACTACAGTAACATTCCCTTTACTTTACCATTATTAACATTAAATTAGCTTTTTGAATTTCATATTTGACAAGTTAATAAGCTTCAAATAGCATGTTTGATGAGCAAATCTGTGTTTCAATAATGGCTTTTTATTCAGGAGGTCATATAAAAATTTAAACTTGCCGAACATCTACACGCTTGCATTTTTACACTGCTGACAGTGATGTAGATTTGACTGACAGCTGCATTCTAAACCTTTTCCTCGATTTTAGATCGTTTGAAATATATAGATAATGTGTAGCGATGGTAGTAGCTTGGTGTTGCTGGGAATTGAATCCATGAACTTCTGCTTAGTAGTCTAAAACCTCAATCAGGAGGACTGTGTCTGTGTGTACCCATGCAAGTGCTTATTTATTGCTGTTGGTTCATAGAGGACAGCAATATGGTCGATTATCTTTACGTCCCAGACAAAAACGATCACTGTGCTACGATTTCACAGCGGTGTATTTCGCCAACTCTGTACTTACTGCTACAACAAGAGCATTACAACCACCATTATATGATGCTCGGATTTTATGGCTCGGTTGTGCAACTTCCATTAAAAAATCCTGGAATTTTATTCCGACCACATTTTAAAGTTTATTTAGACAACAGATTCTGGGGCATGTCTGACGGAATGAATCAAGAGACATTTTTTCTTCACAAACCGAGCCACAGCAAGATACAGATTTGATATAGACTGCACAGTATGATGCGCAGGAGGGTGTTGAATAATCTGGTCCTTTTGCAGGCTTTGGATGTTGGTAGGTTTTTTTTTTTTTTTTTTCTTTTCTCACATCCCACATGTTCAGTCTTGTAACTAGAGCATTAAAGCTGGATACTGTAGTTTTGAATGACTTTTGGAAAGCCCTTGATAAATGTCAGCAAGTGGGTAAGTAAGCCGAATCAGTGTGAGATGTTTCGATTTTCTGGGTGTGCTAGCTTTCTTTTTAGGGCAAACTGACATTGCTGCTTTCCCCTAGGACTCCCGGACCCCAACCTCCCTGTCCCCTAAACTCCCTCAAACTACAGCTATAAAAATACCCAGTTGTGGACAACAGGGCTGAGGACACAAAACAGGTCATTGAAATTTGCGTATATGTGTAAATGAGGGCGAGGCCGGGTTTAGTGCCTATATCTACCAGACGGCCATGAAGACAAGACCATGGAAACTAACCTGCTGGTTTGTCTGGTCAGAGGAGAACCAGCCCCCCCTGACGAAGCCTGGTTTCTCCCAAGTTTTTTCTCTCTATTTTGTCACAGATGGAGTTTTTGGTGATTTAACTTATCTATGTCGCTAACAGACAAGTACGTGCATGCACGTTTATGAATGGCGCATACTATAAATTCATGCTGCAAGGATTGGAGACCTCCGCCAATCCATACTGAACATGGCTGGGTCAAATTTATCCCAAATTTTTTATTTATCGCCATGCCCCCTCTTGATGTTCCGGTTTGCTCATTAGGGATAAACTTACACTTTTTACTGCATTCTGTGTAAAGCTGCTTTGAGACGATGGCTGTTGTTAAAAGCGCTATACAAATAAAATTAAAATTAATTGAATTGAATGATATCCGGGCAAACTGAACTATGTTTTTCTGTATGTATAGCTCTCCTAGTCTATACCCACCATATATAATTCAGCTTCTTAATTTATTTGTGTACATTTATTTGTCCATTTTCTGTTACCTGTAGAGGGTTGGAAACAACCAAGTCTCTTTCCAAAGCGACTCTTAGGCAGATGGCAGAGGACACTATGGACAGCATGCCAGTGTGTCACAGGGCAAAATCACAGACACACAAACAATTCAAAGATGCCAATCAGCCCACAATGAATGTCTTTGGACTGGTGGAGTGAAAATTGAGTACCGGGGTGGCATTGGTTAAGATGTTGGAATATTGTCGAAATGATATCATAATTAATCTCCCAGCACCACCAAGCTGCCACCACTAGACACCTAAGCAGGGCCCCGAACCCACAAATTCTCATTTGTGTATAAACAATGACATAAATGTACGTCGCTCTGGATAAGGGCATCTTCCAAGTACCACAAATCAGGAAAAATGATGTGACAATAAAATTTTAACTAGATCCCATGTGATGTGTGGTACATTTAGATAAACAATCCACAATCCGCATCGAGTAACATGTAGGAATATTAAATAGACATCTTTTCATAACTCTGCCTTATGAATGCCTGAAAGCTATTTCTTTGTAAATAATTCATTTTTCTGCCATGTAGCAAAGGGACAATTAGCAGTATATCGGATATTCATGCATTAAAAATAGCCCTGCAGAAACGTATTATTATTTTTAAAATGAAAAAAGAAGAAGATTGTGTCAGCGGTAAAGATAGTTCTGAGTTAAGGTGTAGAATATGAAAGCTGGTGGGCAGCTGGGTGACATTTAGCATAAAGGCCTTGAGCTTAGCGTTCATAGAGTGTCTTTTTACACTGAAGAATGACTTTTCAAACCGTAAAACGCTTTGATTTTATTACTCGTAGAGTTCATTGATTTGTCGTAGGAGAGCTAAAATCTGAAGGAACATTGCGCAGGTTGAAATTGCAGAGCTCTTGAACACAGCTGTTAAGATTGAGCGGCATGAAGCATGAAGTTGGTTAAGGTCTGGAGAAATGATTGCATGTCTCATGCCTCATAAATGTATTTTCTGCATTTCTACCAGATAACATGGACTTTTCGCACAACTTTTACTAAGGATTTATTTTTAAATGTTAAAATAAAACCTTTCTAAATGAAACGTTCTCATAACGTTACTAATATACGTTCTTAAAACGTTCCCAGAACAGTGCTTTAAAAAAGTTTTGTCCTAAGAGTTAGACAACTTTTAGAAAGTTGTGTGAACATTTGCTAACGTTCTTAATGTTGGGAGAAAAACGTTCTTTAGATAACATTCGTGGAATGATCACATGGCGTTATAAATAGTTAATATACGTACTTAATATAATAGATTATATATGTTCTTGTGCAAGTTTTTAGAACAATGTTCTATATTATAATGTTATTGGTTATTTATACTTGATAGAAGTATGTTCTAAATGTTTCGAGAAGACAACATTAAAACAATATTATAGAATAACGTTACACCAACATTAAGTAAAGAGAACATTTTCACGGTTTTGAAACATTTTCCATAACCAAAAAAAAACCTTTACGTTTACAGAACATGCGTTTGTTAGCTGGGTAGTCCTTCCAGTTGCTCAATTTTTTTCATAGGGGTTAATAAAGTACTCTCTTCTCTACTTTTCTGTACTCTGTTCATATTCTCTTTACTCATCTTTTTCCCTAATCTATTCTTTTTTCTATATTATATGATATTCTATGTCTCTAAAAATGGTTTCCTTTCTTAATACGTGAAATGTCTCTCTCTTGTATAGTATTGATGGTTTTTATAATTACGACGTGATGGTGGTGGTATTAAGAGGTGTATCAGTCGGGTAGGACCCCACTAAAAGCCCAGGTACCAAAGGCACCACCTGCCACTGAGGGTATATATCTCTTATACAATGTATATCTATTTTGAATTCATTGCCACCTTTTGCAGGTGTGCTGTACATAATTTAGATATTATATGCTGTAACCTACTGATTATAAAAAGGGCAGCATAGCAGGGCAACACAAAAATACTCATGTTACCATTTACAGCATTTAGCAGACGTCCTTATCCAGAGTGAATTACATTATCTCATTTATACAACTAAGCAATTGCTCGGGGGCCCAACAGTGGTAGCTTGGTGGTACTGGGAATTAAACCCTGGTCTTTTCAGTTTTAGTCCAACACCTTAACCACTAAGCCACCACTTTCCAAGATGTTTACCAAGATTTACCCACAGACACTGCCACAGCCACAGCCAGCAGCCGCTCCTATCCAGAGCATTTGGCAGACGCTCTTATCCAGAGCGACAACAATATACAACTGAGCAATTAGGGGTTAAAGGCCTTGCTCAGGGGCCCAACAATGGTGGCTTGATAGAGCTGGGAATCGAACCCGGGTCCTCAAGTTTATAGTCCAACAACTTAACCACTGCGCTACCACTTCCCCACCACTCCTGTCACTGTCCTGGGGTTTTATTGCGCTGTAATAATAATAATTGACTGCATCTTCACACACTGCGTCTCAAAACCCTCAGCAAATCAACATTTTTGACAATTAAAATGTCAAAAAAAAATCGACTCCAACTGATTTTACCGTCATTTTTGGTTTAATTATTTGTGATCGTGACAGAACATTCAAAAAAGTACAGAAGACTAAAATCAGGTTGATATCAACATGATGAAATTCCTTGTTTATAACAGCATTATAATGTTTTTTTCCCTAATAAAACAGAAAAAACGAGGAGACACATTCAGTTCTCAGCTCCAGGAGGGACGTAACTGCTCAGCAGGTGGTTGTCAAGGGTTAACTGACTGTCTTCCCTTTTTCTGTCAGTGATTCTCCTGTTTTCTAACTGGTCAGTCGGTGCATTTCAGTCGAGCGAAATTATAGAGGGTTTTTGTAGATAGGTAATGTGAAAAATGTCTGATATGATTATTTTTCTATTTTATAAAATAAAACCAGTGATTTATGTTACAAAGAATCAAAAAAGTTCTTTTTAATAACTTTACCCATGTCAGAAAATATGTGGGAATATAGACCGACAGACAGACAGACAGACAGACAGGTGGATAAATAGACACAGATCCACAGACAAACAGACAGATAAATAGGCAGACAGATAAATAGATAGATAGACAGACAGACAGACAGATACACAGATTGATAGACAGACAGACAGACAGACAGACAGACAGACAGACAGACAGATAGATAGATAGATAGATAGATAGATAGATAGATAGATAGATAGATAGATAGATAGATAGATAGACAATCAAATCTAATTGATGTACTAACTTTTAATCCAGTAATAGATCAGTATTTCTATAATAACATGTCTAGACATATCTAATCTTCCCTGTAAAATCCACATAGTCAGTTTTTTGAGCAGGTCTCGCGGGAGGGTCAGCATTTCACTCTGAAAAATGTTTCTGGTTTTGTTTTTAAACTTAACAAGCTGTGTATCATAAGCAGTAACAGGAACTACCCAGCTTAGTATTTCAGCTGTTCCAGATTACTACAGTGGATAAATAAGTGTATGTCGCTCATTAGGAAATTAAAAAAAAGAAAAGAGTTTGTGTCTGTTATAGGAAAATATCCTTTAGGGATGTAACAGTAAATTTCCCTCAACAACTGTCCTGTTTTATTTTCTAACATAAAGACACAGAGGTGTGTGCTGTGTGCTGTTTAAACAAAGACTAATGGCGTGATTACACCCTGTCTGTGTTTGAGATTAGTTTTGCTTAGACGAGCAACTACCCAATTTACTCCCCATAAGTAGACGACTTCATCTGAGTGCTTCAGAAAGACGACTTCTTATGGGAGAACAGAGTGACAGAGAGATTTTTAAGTCTCTCTAAAGGTTGTGGACGCAAACAGTTTGCTGGATTGTGTTTAAATCATTAAACACAGAAAGAACGACTTCTTATGGGAGAACAGAGTGACAGAGAGATTTTTAAGTCTCTCTAAAGGTTGTGGACGCAAACAGTTTGCTGGATTGTGTTTAAATCATTAAGGTTCTTAACAAAATGAAGATAAAAATAAAGAATGGTGATCAGGATGAATTAGTCAAGCGTCTTCATGGGTAAGCCGTCTTCATGGGTATCTTTATGGGTAAATGAGTCACTAGTTTGTACTGCACATCGCATGCATCTGTGTCCCGTCCTGCAAAACCATCATTAATAATAATCATAAATAATCTCCATATTGAAAAATCTATTTTTTTCTTCTACTCAAAAAAATGGACTGTTTAAGAAAAATAAAACAAGCAATGAAAAATAAAAGTCTGTAAATCCAGGTAAGCCGTTATGGCAGGTGATGTCCAAAAAAAGGACACAAAACATGCAGCCAAAAATGCTCTAAAGGAATCTGGTGGGACTTACGTGGGGATGAAGAAGCAGCGTAAACACTGGTGCTGATGCTGAGGATCCAGACAAGCCGCATGCATCCAGAGCGCACCATCCTGATCCTTCTCTCCATCATCTAACACACTCCTGCGCGCTATTGCGCGCTCTATCTCTCTTTTACTCTCTTTTTTTAACTCTCTCTCTCTCTCTCTCTCTTACAAACACACACACACACAAACACACACTACCCAAGTGATGCTGCTGATGTTTCTGACCGCACTACAGTGCGCAGAAGTCTCCACTCGGAAATTGTGGACAAAAAAGAAAATTTGCGCATCGGTTCGCACTCTTTCAATTTCCCAGCTCTTATCGTCTTTTTTTCTTTCTTTAAACGCGCAGACTAATAACGGGAATACGAGTCATAACCGTGCGTCAGCTTTCTGTCCGGTGTTGAAACTTCCACCGACTCGCTTCTGCTCGCAGTTGCAGCCGTATAAGAACAGCATCCTCCCCCTACATTTCTCTCTACATGGGCTAGTCCAGTCCACCACTCAGTTAAAGAACCAATAGGGGGCACTAATGATGGTACAGTCCAAGAAGCACCGCTTCACTTGTCCCATTGATTTAATTTAAGCAGAATAAGAATGTTATTAAAATAACATATTTCATCATTTTGAGTTTGAGATTATGAAAATGTTTGTGTTCCTAAAAGAGAAGAAAAAAAATGAAATATTGAAGTTGAATATAGAGCAGCACGGTGGCTTAGTGGTTCGCATTGTTTCCTTCAGAGCAAGGAGGTCCCGTGTTCGATTCCAGGGCAGGGGTCTTTCTGTGTGGAGTATGCATGTTCTCCCCGTTCTTGCGTGTGTTTACTCTGGGTTCTCTGGTTTCCTCCTACAGCCCAAAAAAATGTATGTTACATTGATTGGTGATTCTAAATTGCCCATAGGAGTGAGTGTGTGTGGCCCTGTGATAGACTGGTGACTTGTCCAGGGTGTCCCCCTCCTGCCTTTCGCCGTTTCAGAGACGGCTGGGATAGACTCCAGCAGATCTCTGTGACCCCGAATTAGGGAATAAGCAGATATAGAAGTCTCTCCGGATAAGAGCATCTGCTAAAACGTCGCTAACATAAGATAAGCTGCTGTAAACCTTTTCTCTGGTTCTGTAAAGCGAAAAGCAGCAACTTCCACTTTTAAGTAGCTACGCCACTTCTCACTAACGGTTAGCTGTGTGTGCCACTCTGAATAGCTGCTTGTCTGGATTCTTTGCTAAGACTGCCTCATTCCAGGGTCATGTGCTTTTATGCCAACTGATCTGTGAGGAGCTTCATAATTATCCCTAGAGGTATAGTCTTCTCTAGAAGTAGGCACAGCAGAACACCTCCCCTAATAAGGTACTCCAGATACTGTCCCTCTGTCAGCCCTTAGATAACACTTCTTTAGGTCTGCAGTTAGCCGAGCCTTCAACTTGATCTGTTGGGGGCAACAGATGGGCCGATAAACAGATTCATGCATGGCAGTGGGGGCTAGTGCTAAAAACATAAAAACAAAATTGATTTGCTAACAACACCAGTAGGAGGGTTTAGGTCACAGCACCCTGGTCCCCACAGAGAAATTGAAGAAAGCCATGCAGTTTATAGACCTACATACACTCTGATGTATGCACACCCGACCATTGATTGATTTGTGGTTGTACAGGTGCATGAATGGATAGATAGATAGATAGATAGATAGATAGATAGATAGATAGATAGATAGATAGATAGATAGATAGATAGATAGATAGATCGATTAATTGATTTGTGAATGCAAATGTATGGCTGGCTGGCTGAATGTATGTGCACCTGACCCTTGATTAGTCTGTGGATGTATAGGTGGATAGATGGATGAATGGATGGATGGATGGATGGATGGATGGATGGATGGATAGATGGATGGATGGTAATATAGATAGATTGATAAAGCAAAAAAGTAATGCATGCAAACGTGTTCTTGCTCTAGATATACAATAGCTGATGAACACCTTTGGTTTAAATAAGGAAAAAAAATGCAAGCAGGTTATTTCATGATGCAGCAAAGTTTCTGTGTTCTTGTCCTGATAGTCGTCCAAAAGACAAGGTCATCATTGGGAAACTGCCTCCGGAGCTTATTGTCTCTAAGTGCTGATCCACCAACTGGGCTGGAACAAACAGGATCTGGTGGCGATGGTGGGCGAAAGAAACAGACATATTAGCGTAGATGTCATAGTGTTATATTGGAAGTGTTCCCGGTTCTGGTTGACCTGATTATTGCAGTCTAACAATCCTTTAACGGATTTGGATAATGAAAATGTGTAAGTGTGTTATGTGTAAAGCAGGTTAAAGAGATAGGTCTTTAATTTAGTTTTAAACTAACAGTGTGTCTGCAGAGTTAGATAAGAAAAGGATCTGCCTCCCGTGGTTAATTTTGTTATTCTAGGGATAATCAGATTGCCAGAGTTTTTAGGATTGCAAAGGACAGGGAGGTCTTTAGGATAGGAGCTAACTCAAGTACTGATTTGCTAAACCATTCAGGGCTTCATACATAAATAGCAAGATTTAAAAATGTAATCAATGTTTACTATGAAGCTAATGCGGTATTGACAGAATCAGGCTAATATAGTCGTACTTCCTGGTTCTAGCTGCTGCATTTTGGACCAACCAGCCAATAAAACGTTACAGTAATCTAATCTTCAGGTCATTAACATATGAAAGCCGTGTTGGTCATAGAAGTATTACACCTGCCCGCTAAGAGGTTTTGTCATTCAAATGATTTTCTAGACGATAAATCATATTTTCGTGTGTGTATAAAGATCAGGACATCGATTTATGCTTCGAGTTTACAGTTTTACGAGTCCCTTAAACGACTGCTTAAACAGTTTTCAGAAACACACACTTGGACTGGATTGTGCCACTATTAGCTTGTAATGGAATGTAATGAAATGATATGAGAAAATAATATCACGCTTCTGTTTTTATCAGAAAAAAAAAATGGAGGTGATTTTTATTTTCCTCAGGGCCATTTTGCCAAATAGCTCTGTTTCAGTTGAGTGAGGACAGCAGTAGAGCGCTACATCTCTGAGCCTAAGGACTATTTGTTCCCTGCGAGAACATCTCCAGATTGATGCAAGAGTAGGGGACATATCATTAGAAATAAAAACCCTGGTGATATTACGAGAATTGCGTACTGGAAAACAAACTACTTACTTGCTTTGAAATGTACAAGCAGAGTAACAAAAAAGCTATTAGTATGGAACAGCTCCATCTTTTATTTCTAGCCACACAGTAGGAAGAGTGTGTTTTTGCCTGGAGGAAAAAAAACCCACCTTTTTATTTGTCTTATCTGGAGTAGAAGTATAGTAAATGATGGTTACGTTCAGTACTGATTGGTATAATATTTACTTTTAATACATTATTACTACTATGTGGAGATAAAGTCTCGCACAGGAAGCAACCGGAAGAGAGGAAATGATTTATATTGTACAGGAAGTATTAAAAAGTAGATTTATACTCAAAGTACCAGAAATGTAGGAAGTATAGTAAATGTATGGGACGTACTGTATGCAGATTTATACAGGAAATATTAAAGCTATCTAAAACACCTTTCTTTCTATATAGAAGAACCAAAATTTTTAATTTTAATTTCTATATAAATACATTTTAAGGGAAATACTTTGCTTTAAATAGGAAACAGCAAGAAAACATTCTTTTTTTAATACAGGAAGTACCAGCAATGTGTGTAATTCTTTTATTTTATTTAGAAAAAGAACATTTTATTGCACATATCTACGGTGGCCTAGTAGTGCATGATACAAGCAGATATAAATTAACAGAATCAGACGGAAACACAACAAAATCAAGCCGAAAACCCAACAAAAACAGGCCACAATGTAAAACTAAAGTTTACAAAACAACTAAAAAAGCTGACGTCATTGTACGCAGGCTAACAGGCTAAGGGAGGAGGACTTGAAATCTGATTGGTTAAAGAAACAGCCTTTAAGAATATTAACCAATTAGCAGTTTCAGTTCCATGGACGGCACTACTGATTCTGAAGGCTTTGGACAGATTAGATTAACATGGCAGCACATAGAAACTGAAATCTGATTGGACAAAAAATTTTACATCGACATACACGTACTGGAAGCATTGCAGCAATGGGAAATGAAGAGAATAAACTGTTGGAAATAAAATAATACAATTTAATAGGGCAAATATCAGAATTTAGGTTGTAAATGTAGGTCAGTGCTTCTGATAGTGTTTAGGCCACCAGAGAAGAACTTGCTGGTCTTGACTGCCCACCACTGGTTTACACAGAAAGCACAGCAGAAAAAATGCAGAAATAACCTTCTAATTGGTGCATAAAGAACCAAAATTATTTTTTTCAGGTGGTGGCAAGTGGATCTTCATTACCTGCTAATTGAAACTGGAATGCGATTATACGAATGAAAGAACCTTCAATGCTCTGAACTAGCTTTAGTCCGGGTGCTAGTGACTGTTGAGTGTATAAAGCGTCCGACATTTCACGCATGGCACAATTAATTTCTTTTATCATGTAAAGCAAAGATGGTTGGAACGAAATGTGTGTTTTTTTTGTCAAAATCTGTGGAAACATTTGCAGTAATTTTTCTAAAAAAAAAAAAGCTCCTTTAATAAAAATAACAGAAAATTCCAAATTCTATGTATTAAAGTAAAATACTGAAGAGTTGACTTTAGTTACTTACCAGATTTTTAGCCAGAAGCCATTGTGGATCTGTTGGGCTGAACTTACCGGCCAGCTCTTCTCATGAAGATATTATGCAGTCAATTAAGGTGGTTCTTATTTCATTTGAAACCTGTCTGTTCCCTATCCTTCTACTTGCCCTCTTTCCTGACCCTTTTTTCCCCGTTAATGTCTCCTTCCATTTTCTTCTCTTGCTCCCGCCCTCTGCTCTACCTATCACTTTTTCATTTACTCCTCCTACTTTTATCCTGTTTTGACCTTTTTCACTCTTCCTTTTTTTTTTCTCTTTAATACCATTCCCTACCCTCTTCTTCCACCTTTAACTCTTTACACCGCTTTCTTTTACCACCTTTTTTTATAGTTTTTTTCTCAGTCTTGGCTTCCTTTTTAAAGTTGTTATAATAGTGATAGCTGTGTAAGGATTTTTAAGTTTGGAAAAAATGGTACAATGCGTGAAATTAGATCTTTATTTTGTCATATAAATTATTGTAAAATCATTGATGAATTTCCTGCGCATTAAATCTGAGGAAAAAATATGCAGGTATAGTTTGCATTAAACCAACTTAAACCTCTGTTCTCCTTTAAGAGATCCTGTCAGAGATTCTCAGACATAAAAGATGTATAAACACAGCCCTTTATTGTGCTTTAGAGTATAAAAATAATTACTGAAGTGATGAGCATAGACAAAACAGCGGTAACACACAGGCTATAAACAAAGACCGTAATAGTCAAAGCAAAAAAAAAAAAAAAAAAAACAGACACAACATCACACTTTAAGACTCTTTATAGTTAAAGGTTTTTGTGCCACCTTAACAGCATATACTTAAGTTTGTTGCCAGAAAGTTAAAAACCACCCACTTGTCCAGGGTCACTGGTTCCCAACCATTTTTTTGTCTGTGACCCCCTTTTCCTCAAGAAAATATTTTAAAGCCCCATTTTTATGGCATTTCCTGTTTCAAATATTATTGCACGGCGATCCGATTTGGTGGGAGCTTCCTTACCTGGGTTCTCTATACCTGGGTCAGCTGCTAAAGGTGAATCAGTGACACCCGGTCATTTTTGTGGGGGACGAATCACAAATTTGCCCATTTTCTTGGTTCACCAGTGGATCATGGATAAAATTATCTAATGCAATATAATCTTAATGCTCACTGCTTAACACTTATCAAAATACACACACACACACACACAGTATCAGACACACAGTATCAGAGGTCAGGTACATTAAATTCATGGTGGTCCTCACGTACAATGTGATAACAATACACTAGAATGATAAAAAAAAAAATCCCTGACAATATTAGCACTATGTACCGACACACATTATTCATCAACTACACACACCCATCTGATAATCGTCTGTTTACTTGTGCATGTCGTAGCCAAACAGATTCAGTGAGTTGAAGCGTAGCCTGTTTGCCTGTAGGCAAAAACACTTCATTAAAATAATTTGCCTTTCAGTCAAGTATTTGCTTCTAATTTTTTACCACCTGCACTTTAAAAGTCCTGCTTTTAGCTTCTGTATGATTGGAGGCTAAATTAAAAAATCACCATGTAGCTTTAAGGTTAAGTAAAGCTAATTACAGAACGAAAGTCAGATAGGCTACGATTAAAAAGGCAGGGTTTTTTTTGGTGTACTTTTAGCCAAGTCCTGGAAACACACAGCCAGACATATTTTTATTCAGTCTACAGGAGAGAAGGTTTTTATTTTGCAGCTGTTACATTTTTTTAAGAGTCTTAGGAGGAAATTAACTTTTTAATATGTTTTTATATGAGATTTTTCAGTGAACCATGTTAAGATTCGGCATAGGAACACTGGAGTTCTTCAAATGACCATTAGAACCTTTTAAAAAAAAAAAAAGAGAGAAAAATAAATCTTTTAGAATAAAACTGTCCTAAAATTTTAACTATGTGAATTGAGATTTAATGTCAAAAACATTATATGTTTTGTGCAAATAAATATATACTGTGTTGGAATAAGCTGTATATTAATTCATTCATTCATTCATTCATCTTCTATACCCGCTTATTCCCTAATTCGGGGTCACAGGGATCTGCTGGAGTCTATCCCAGCCGTCTCTGAAAGGGCAAAAGGCAGGAGGGGGACACCCTGGACAGGTAGCCAGTCCATCACAGGGCAACTTAGAATCACCCATCAATCTAATATACATGTTTTTGGATTGTAGGAGGAAACTGGAGAACCCGGAGTAAACATACACAAACACGGGGAGAACATGCAAACTCCACAAAGAAAGACTCCTGCCCGGGAATCCATATACAAATATAGAAAATGTTTTATCTCTATAAGATGTATGAGCTCAAGTTCAAAAGAACAAAACAATAATAGACACCAAAATTAATAGAGAGTAATAATCAGTATCTTTATTTTAATCATACTTTTTATATTTTGTCGATTACAACTCATATTATTTACAAAAAGACAGAATAATTATAACTATGTAATAAACACAATGTAGAGGTTTTTTTTAACGTACATAAAACCTTGTGAAATTTCTAGGAAAAGCTTCACATAACAGTATTATTATTTGTCTTTCATCCACTTTTTTTTGCTTCATTAACAATAAAAACTTGAAATGTGATTCAAAAATTTGATTCAATCCAGTAAAAATCTGATTAAATCCAGTGAGTGTCATGTGATCACATTTGAATAGATCACATTTGAATAGAGGACATTTGAATAGAGGACATTAGCTATGAAGGAAAACCTGTAGTTAACATGCTCAATATCACACATTTGACTGCAAGTACATTGATTCATTTTTTTTAAACATTTTGGAATGAAAAATAACCCCCGAAATGTTTGTAATTGAAGATGTATGTGCCGAGTATATAAAATAATAAATAGTTAGATATACATATATAATCACAACAAATATTAAAAAATTCAAACCATAGAATTAAAAGTATTTAGTATCATTATTTAGTATTTGAGTTTTTTCTAATGAAAAGAAGCCAAACGTTCGATATTTAGAAAAAAAAAAAGGTTCATATAATTTTTTCTTGTTGTTTTTTTAATTACATTAAAATGATTATAGTTTCTGAGACATAACAATAATATAGTCAAAGTTTTAATGTAAAATGCTTTTTCCTTATATACATTTCACACATTATTCAGTCAGAAGCTACAGGATGGAATTTTAGACCACATCATGTCCAGAAGTCATAAATAATCAGCCCCAAACAAAAAATAAACATTGTACCCGATGTGTAATTGTTTCTGGATCAGCGGTGTAATAAATCATGTACATCTAATATAATTCATTGATAATTTTTTTTTTTTTTTTTTAATAAAAATCTATAATTCAGAATTCCAGTACTGACAGCTAAAAAAAAAAAAAAAAAAGAAGTGAAACTCATAATTAAGCAAATGCTTCCTTTACATTTGTAGTGGTTGTGGTTCGTATGGAGAAAATACATCCTATTTGGACGATATATCAAAATTAGAGAGTTAAGTTTATTGTATTAGCTTGAAATTTGGAATTTTTTCAGTTCTTTAATGCAGATCTACAATTTTAGTACTAACAGCTACACTTAATGAAGTGAAATGAATAAATAAACAACAACTTGCATTACGTATAACACTATAACAAAAGTGTGTGTAAATTTATTTTGCAGACCAACAAATTTTTTTTTCTGTTCTCCTGGTTAGGTTTGCAGTGAAACCCCTTTGACCTCCACCTTCAATATAAGGTTAATACATACGTCAAATAAGACTATTAAATTGAAATGAAATAAAGATTATCTAAGAAGTCATAAATATATGTTGAGTTACTCACTGTAGTTAGTAGCAAATGAAACTCATTTTCTCATTGCAGTCTTTGACATTCAAGGCAACTCCAGTTGTTACATCTCCACAATGGAAAGGTTTGGCAGGGCATAAGGGCAAAGACGAAAGGTCCACGTTTTCTTCCTGGTTCACCCAAAACCATAGGCCATCCATAAAGCGTAGTCCTGTCCATAAACTGCTGGTTTGATTAATAAGAGTTTTGTTGACTGCAAGCACATCATCTTCAGTGCTAATGCTTATCAGATCATTGTAGTTGTTTCTGCAGTAATTCAATGATTCCTCCCAGTTCATCATCGCCGGCACTACGATCATTTTAGGGACCCATGTGTAGCAGAAGAACATCAAAGGAATTGAACAATTCACATTATAAAATGCAGACTGATATAAAATCACACAATAGGTTCCTTCATAGTCAACTACCTCACTGGTACCCCATTCAGCAAATTTTAATTTGGCTCCATCTGACCACTGGGTATAGAAAGTCTCCTTAGGTTTTTTTCTAAGACCAATCCAGCCTTCAGTATTTAAAGTTCCTAAGTTTTTTAATTTCATAAGCTCCCCTCTATTGTTGATCGACGACAGGTCTGCGTAATTCTGCCGGCAGTATCCCTTTGCCTCAATCCAGGGCAAAGTTATACTCACTAAAACGTGTTCTTTTTCGAAAAGACAAGTAGCTACACCTGCTAAAGCGGCAAAAAGGAGGACAGCGTGAAAAGCCTTCATCTTTCCAAGTGATCTCTTTGAGTTCTCCTTCTAACTATACACTACCATGAAGTCACAAAAAGAGGGATAGACAAAAATATGCAAAAGCAAAATGGACAACTTTGAATAGTCCTTCAGATAAGAGAGAAGGTGATGCAAACGGTAGGCAAGGGCCAAATTACATCCTGTGTTTTGTTTTCTTTGACACTCATGCTTTTTGTGTCAGTTTAGTGGTTCCTGTGGATTTCCTGACTTTCATGACTCAAAATAGAAAAATTGTTTTTGCTCAAGGTTTTTGTTCTGTCTTCTTACTGGTTTCTGTTGGTCATGTGTCTTTCCTCGTTCACATTTGTTGCCCTCAGGTTTCCTATTGCCTTTGTCTTGGAATACAGTTTTGTCCCTGTACCACTGCAGGGAGTTTTGTCATTAAATCTTAGCTAGTTTGTTAGTATTGTGTCAAGTTAGTTAGCATCAATTTTAAGTCAAGTTAATGTTTATTTTCACGAGTGTTTATGTCAAGTGTTTATGTTTGTAAATAAATAAAAAATGTCTGGGGTCACAACTACTCGCCTCAGTGGGTTCGTTACACACACAGTTGTCTACAATGTATTTGTATGTTGTAGCATTCACATAGGCCCAAACACTGTTCCAGCATGATAATACCTCTGTGCACAAAACCCCTGAGGTTTAAAAAGACATGCTGTGTTCCGGTTGGTGTGGAAGAACTCAAATGTCCTGCACAGAACTCAACCCCTTTCAATTGGGATGAACTGGAACACCGACTGCACCCCAGACCTCCTCACCTCAACATTTGTGTCTGATCCCACTAATACTATTTTGGCTAAACAGAAAAATCCCAACAGCAACACTTGACCATCAACTGTAAAATCTTTGAATGAAACACCTGTGTTGCCTCACTTGAATGAAAATCATCTCTAAAATGCAATTTGCTTAAGGTGAGGCATTGCTGGCTTGCCTTTAGGCAAATGACCTATTGACGTCAGTTGGCATTTTAGTTTAGCTCCCTTATTTGTTTCTTATTTTCTGGCAACTAAACATTTAAACTAGACACTTCGATGCCTCTGTTCATTATTTCGTGGCCTTACTCTGCTTTTGTTCGGCCATTTTTCATTTTAATTTTTATTTTGTCTGCACTAAATGACTGTGTCTAGCATGTTTTTGACCATCATTCATCCTTTTCCATTTACAGCATTTGGCAGATGCCCTTATTCAGAGCGACTTACATTTATCTCATTTCTACAACTTAGGAATTAGGGGTTAAGGGCCTTGCTCAGGGGCCCAACAGTGGTAGCCCACAAAAACCCACAATCTTCAGGTTGGTAGTCCAACACCTTCACCATGAGCCACCACTTTTAATTTGGATTTTTGAAAAAAAAAAAAAAAAAAAACAAGGTCTGACTGTACCTCCTATGTACATATGTATTTATACTGGTAGAATACGAGAGAAATCAACTGTGTCTTTTCTATTTTAACCGACTCAGTAGAACAGGACTATAAAACTGTAAGATAAACAAGAAATTGTTCTATGAAGAATAAACACAGATTTATGTATGCTTATGGCAAAGTAATAAATCTCTATAATGCTGTCTTTCAAAAAAAGAAAAAAAATCACGTCTTAACAAAGCAGCACCTGTGTGATTTTCATGAAAATCTTTTTTTTTTATTATTATTATGGAAATTATTTGGTGAAAAAGCAGAGGTTGATAATAGCAACCATTGATTCACTCTCTGCAGGGAATTTTTTCAGTTCTTCAAATCTACATTTTCTTCTCTGGATTGTGTTGTGTCAGAATTCACAACATGTTTACAAGATCACAGCTTGTTATATCCATCCATCCATCCATCCATCCGTCCATCCATCCATTTTATCCATCCATTGAGCCTAAAAAATGTATTTAGAACTATAGAAACAACAACCCCTTATTATAAGCCATCTACTCACTGTACTCAGTTACCATTATAGACTATCTATTTAAGACTTGGACTAACTAAACTCAAACTATATCTATAAACTTCACGTATGTTCTAGATTGACGTGATGTCAGAAAGTTGGATAAACGGTGTTAGAATTGAAATATACACTATATGTCTGAAAGTTTCCTGTTGTCACCCAAATAATGATGGTAATACAGATGAAAGATTTTTCATCACATGCCTGTTGTTCAGTTGGCACTAAACCTGTGGGTTACAAAGGCTCTTCCTTAAATTTACAACTATAGAACCTGGCTAACAAAATAACAAAATAATTTTTGAAAGGAAAGTGGTAGCGCAGTGGTTAAGCCGTTGGATTGCTGATTGGAAGATCAGAGTTTGACTCCCAGCACCACCAAGTTCAGGAAATCAAAACACATACATAGAACTAGAACGAGACTTACAGGTTAGCATTAGCATTATCTGTAGCGATTAGCATAGGATACAGAGATACCTGAACGAAGAACACGTCTGAAACATTAGCCAAGTAACACATTTACAAACATGGAGCCATAACTGGAGAGAAACACAGGGAATTTATACACACAGAAATCAATAGACGAAATAAACAACACCTGTAAACAATAATGAAAGAAAGATGCTGTACAGGAACGAACAGGATGAATATGGAATGAAAACTGGAAATAGTTCAAAATAGGAGTCTTAATATAAAATAAAATAGGAGTCATAATATTCAGTCTTTCACCGCTATCTGACTGTCTCAGTACCTTGAGACCAGGACAGCGTTAGATCTGAAGAAAAATGGCTTCTCGGCTGTGAGAAGCAGAGCTGTTAAAGTATTTGCATAAATTCCACAAAGATATATATTTCTGTTATGTATCTATAAATAAATCCTCTTCGCTCAGCTGATACAGATGGGCCTGCTTTTGTAAAAAAAAAAAAAATCCTGCAATTGAGCAGTCACCCGAATCCGAGGCGTGTAGACGCGTCTATTCAGGCAGAACAGAGAGCGGAGACACTGGTTGTTCCTTGCAGCTTTTCCTGACACATGACGGTGCTTTGTAAATGAACCACAGTGTTACACTAAGTGCTTGGATCGCATGGTGAGGGAGATACAATACAACTTCCTCTTTTCCCGCTGAGCTTCTTCTGAAAGCTTCATGATGTGCAGATGTTTCACAAATCCAACTTTTACATAATTACATATTCTTATACTGCATGCAGGGGCGAAAATGTTTAGTATTAGCATGCATAAATCGATAAATCAACATCTAAACATCTTATAAAAACTTTTATGATGGTTATGTTCCTGCGAAAAGCATTAAATTATGAACGACTTTCACAATATGAATTAAAGATGTTGAACCAGATGGTAGATAAAAACATTCAGAAAGACTTTGAAGTAAAGGCAGAGATGAATAATTTTTTTTATAGTGCTTCCCCAATGGATGAGTCAGACTGAAAACACACATAATGAATAAACACACGATATTTAAGTTTCCTGCTTTGCTCTTGAAGCAATGTCTTAACTTTTGACCTGCCGTGTCAGTGTTTGAGCCTCAGAACACAAGTGTAGCTTTTATACAGGAAAAAAAAAAAAAAAAAGTTAATAATCTGCCAAGCTGCCACTGCTGGACCCCTTGAGCCAACACCTTTGACCCTTTTTTGCTGTCTCAAAACTGACCCTGAAATTTAACCCTAGGTTTTTAAGCAACTAAATAATAGATATTAAGTCAAATGCATTCGGTGCAAAATTGGCATTTTCATTTCTGCCATTTTGCGGACGCTTTTATCCAAAACACTTTTTTATATCCAGCTATTGAGCAGTTAAGGGTTAAGAGTCTTTCAGAGTTCCAGCAGTGGCTGCTTGATGGTATGAGAATTCAACTTATAACCATCCGATCAGCAGTTCAACACCTTACCCACTTAGCATTAGTTAAGCAATCACCTGCTGAATTAAATGCTGTTAATACAAAATTAAATGCAGAGGCTACTGAATCAAATGCAAAAGATACTGAATCATATACGATAGCTACTGATACAAAGCCATTCGATACTGAATTGAATGCATTAGTTACTGAATCAATTGTATTAGATACTGAACCATATGTAGTAGTTACAGATGAAAATGCAATAGAAACTAAATCAAATGCAGTAGTTAATTAAATTAAATGCATTATATACCGAATCGAATCCAGTAGCTACTGAATCAATTGCAATGGATAATGTATTATATGTAGTGGTTACTGATAAAAATGCCTTAGATATCGAATCGAATCCAGTAGCTACTGAAACAATTTCATTAGATACTGAATCATATACAGCAGTTACTGAATCAAATGTATCAGATTCTCACACAATACTGGTAGTTACTGATGCAAAAGCATTAGATACCAAATCAAATCCAGTAGCTACTAAATCCATTGCATTAGATACTGAATCATATGCAGTAGTTACTGAATCGAATAGCTAGGATATCAAATCAAATCCAGTAGCTTCTAAAAAATTTGTGTTAGATATTGAACCAAATGCATTAGATAGTGAAACGAATGTAGTAGTTACTGATGCAAATGCATTAAATATTGAATTAAATGCAGTACCTAATGAATCAAATGCATTAGATACTGATACTGAAGAAACATAAATATGCCACAATCTGAGAAAAACAAATAATATCAATTTAGTAGAAGCTCAATGATTATAACCACTGTATGACTGTAAGCCGTTGTGTCGCCATCGTGTCGTCATAGAGCCTCATGTACCACAGCAAGCTCCTTTATAAATGCAGCAAACGCAATCAACACATCACACCTATAGCCCCCGTAGCGGCTTTTACACAGCGAACCATTTTCAGACTGCTGACACATAAATTGTACACATTAGAGTGTCGAGGTAATTATACTGACTGTAGTGAAAATGACTTTAACAACCAAGCGCAGTTCGTGATTGGATTCTTTGCGACTGAGTTTCTTTGTGACATTCTAAAATGACAAACACGATTGAAAAGAAAGTAAGAGGCTAAAATAAGTATAGTACTTTGAAAGAGCTATATTTTACACTAATATAATATATTTAAGATTTTAGTCATTAACGTCGAATTAGGAGATCTGGGGTGCAGTCAGTGTACCAGTTCATTCCAAGTCAGAGTAAAGGCTCTGGGCGGGACACTTGAGTTCTTTCACTCCAGCTATAACACACCTTTTTTGTGTCTTAACTCGCATACTTCCGTACCATATAGTGTGTGAAACCGAGTCTGTAAGGCAAGTAGTATGCAAAAAATTTGAATGACTAGTTTGAAATAGGCAAACAATGGACACTTTAGTATCTGTTGAACCCACAGGAAAGCGTCATAATCGAAAATAGCGGAAAACTCCTACCCAGTACTTGTCATAGTTAGCATAGAAAAAAAAATGGAATTCCTTGTGAATAAATTGATCTCTTTAAACTTTTGTACATATAAGCACTTGCTTGTTAATGCTGGTAATATAAAAAATCAAGAAGGTCACAAAGAGACTAGTACCAAGAAAGCTAGCATAGGACGGAAAAAAATTAAAAAAGAAAGATGTTAGACAACTTAAAGACATACAGTGAAATAAACAAGAGAAAAGATGGAAAAAGTTCTTTAAATCTTGAAAAATGAGAATGTTTTTCTTTCACTAAAACATTTGTCTGTTGCTTTTAGCCTGGACTTTATCCAATGTCCATTTAGATCCATTTAGGTCATAAAAGGTCTGTTTTCTGTAGTCAGGATGGAAAGATAAAGGCCGATCTGCAGCATCAGCCACTTCACCTATCAAACCTTCAGCGTTTATTTCTAAGTAATGCAAAGAAAACACTTCAGCTGGACTGGTCAAGGTTCCTGTCACTTCGGAGATGAACAGAGTTCAAATGTGCAATTGCTGAAAAGTACATTGGCTTTTAAGACAGCAGAGATGGCAGAAGCAGGTGGTGTATAAAAGGAGTTGTTTAGTAAATGTCCAGCAATTTAACACAGTTTCTCTCATTCTCAGAAACAGAAGATGGAATTAAATGAGGACTGGCGACCTGTCCAGGGTGACCCAATGACAGCCGGGATAGATTCCACCAGATTCCTATGACACTAATTAGGAATAAGCGAGTATAGACAATGGATGGCTGGATGGATGAATTGATAGATGGATGGATGGATGGATGGATAGATGAATAGATAGATGGATTTAAATGGCTTTATTTTCTATTACTGATTTATTGTTGTCCAAAGTGACCCCTGCCTTTTACCCAATGACAGCTGGAATTGATTTCAGCAGATCCCTGTGACCCTGATTAGGAAAAAACAGGTATAGATGAATGGATGGATGGATGGATGGATGGATGGATGGATGGATGGATGGATCGATGAATGGATGGATGGATGGATGGATGGATGGATAATTGGTTGCATGGATGGAATTAAATGACTTCATGGACTGTCACTGATTTAGTCTTGACCAGGGTGACCCCTGCCTTTCACCAAGTGACAGCTGGGATAGACTCTAGCAGATTCCTGTGACTCTGACTAGGAATAAGCAGGTATAGACAATGGATGGATGGATGGATGGAATTAAATGACTTACCATTTACCGGTGCAACCCACATTTCTCCTACTTTTTCAATGCAAATGAGCAGTTCAGCTTAAGGGCCTTTCTCAGGGGCCCAGCAGCAGCTTGGTGGTGCTAGGACTTGAACCACTGAGCTACCACCTGTCTATATTCGGTGGGGAATTTAGTGCTGCAACAGAGGGGTTGATTCCAATATTATTTGAAATTTATTTTGAATTAGATCAAAAAAAGATATTTGGTGGTGTTTCCCACAGCTGGATTTCTCCTTCATGTTTCCACTTCCTAGTATTTTCTCTTAGCCTCAATGCAACGCTTCTCCGCCTGAGGCTGATACATTGATTTCTGTCAGCTCATAGCTGATACTGGATAAATAGGCTGATGGTCTCTTCCGCACACTACACAACTCCACACAAGAAGAGCTCAAGATCCAATTGGGGATATAATGAAAATACTGTAAATGTGCATTTATTAGATAGATAGATAGATAGATAGATAGATAGATAGATAGATAGATAGATAGATAGATAGATAGATCATCCAATATTGATTTTTTTTCACAATCGATACCGATACAGTTTGATACCGATACGATATCCGATATGAAAAAATCAATATTTATGGTTTTATTTTTAAGTTTAATCCTTAATATATGGGAGTATATTGTCACATTTACTCTACAAATTTCACTGTAATGTAGAGGATATGTGACAAAAATCAAGGCATTTTGTTATATTTGGGTTTTAAACTACCAACTTTTTGATCAGTAACCATTAAATCCTTAACCTTTAAGCCAGCACCGCTCTAATGAGACACTTGTATTGTAGATAAGAAAATGAGTAGCGCTTGTAACTTAAACGATTGTTTTTTATCTGAAGGTCAAATTAGCATATCATCCAGCTAGCGTCTTTCCTTAATACAGATCTAATAATTAATAGAATGTGTCCTAGTAATGCTTTAATACTTTATGTAATGCGAGTAACAAAAAATATATTCTGTCAAGCAAAAAAAGAAAGAGAGCAAGAGAATAGCTGACTCCATAAATCAATGCACTACATGAAAAATGGCCGGGCTTCCTGTGTGCGTCTGTCTGCCCATTTCCCCTCTTCATAAAGACCTGGAGAAACCGTGACTGCTTCTTTTACGTGACTTGGCGTCTTATCACGTGTCTCAAGGCGACGCATCAAGACTCATCCGTCATCTTTTCATCCAGCCTTGCGCTCACATTCATGCACGTCTACGTAGAGTCCTGCTAGAACCATTTCCTGTTTACTGTCTGCTGTGCAGTTAAGGAAAATAAATCGTCACTCTGGCTAAGCGGCAGAAAATGGATGGATGGATGGATGGATGGATGGATGGATGGATGGATGGATGGACGGATGGATGGATGATACTATAGTAGTAAATTTACATCATTTACATCAACTGAGCAATTGGGGGTTAATGGCCTTGCTCAAAGTTGTCGGCCATCAGTTCAGGTTGTGTTATATTTATAGAAAATATTGACCTTTTTATGATCAATACACACTTTCAGGTGATCAGCATATTACAAAAAAGCTACACACACACCACACAGGCGCTTAATACAAATGACTCTCACTGGATGCACCTGCGGTTTTCTTTCTATATTCCGTATTCCTACAATGATCTTATTGTCTGTTGGCCAAATTTCATTGGTTCAGATTGATCTAAAAGAGCTCTAGCAGCCTCCTGAGGTTCTACCACAGCTGTAAGAAGCACCCGAGACGGACATTATATATTATTTATTACCAGACTTGTCTTCGATTCATCTTTACTGCTTATACAGAGGGGAACTTTTTCTAAGACTCTCTCATACACACACTTTATTCTGTTGTTTAATCTTTTCTGACCGTATCAGAGACTAAACAATTCAAACTCACTCCTCTGAGTGTCTGCGTGTCGATACGAGCGCGTTAGCGAGAAAAAAGAGAGACACACCGCTAAGCAGCCATTAAACATTACTTCTATTGGTTAAATCGAGACACTCTTTAGGAGCTCCACTTTGGTTTGCCAAGTAAATGAACGAATAAACAAGCAACTGAGACACTCAGAGGACGTCATTAAACAAAAGACGGTCGATCTGTGATCAAGAAAAACGGTAATGGGAAAAGTATTAAAGGATAATAAAATGTTGATAGATGTGTTCGGTCGAGCGTGTGTTGGTGTATGTGATCAGTCAGACATGTCAATCACAGACATGCATCGGCACAACAAAAAGCTTTCTCTATACCAGCAACACAAGACAATCCAAGCTAAAAAAAAATGTAATAAATAATAATCGTTTAAGTTCTTATAATAAGGTAAATCCACCGTAGCATAATTTCTAATCCACTTCCTGGCATCCTACCATGACCTGTAAACAGAAAACCGATATAAAGTGCCAGCGTTCATGTAAATTCATGTATGTGTGCAATTAAGCAGCTTCAAACACAACACGGGTCTTATCGACTGCCGAATAATAAATAAAAGAAATATGATGCCGGTGTGAATCGTTTAATAGCACAGGGAGCAAAAATGTGGCAGGAAATGGAATAGCGATTGTTTGCATTTGCTGGGATGAAAGCGAGGACCATGGGAAATGAGGAAAAGCAATGAGGTAAAGTCACACAGGGGAAATTTAGAAGTAATTGTGTGTGACTTTAAAGACTTCAGAGAGCAAGATCGTATGAGCGAGGGTCTCAAACATGCCAGGGACAGGCATTAAGTGTCGAATTAGGTTACAACGTTTAGTGTAAACATGATATATCGCCAGCCCAGCACTGGGTGGTTGAACCAATGATCATTCGACATTCAGCAATCCAACACCTTTACCACTGAACTACCACCCAGTTTACACACAACTGTTTATGCAAGTAAGGACGGACATGAGTTTTTATTATAGCACATATACAATAATTCCTACCTTTGCATATCCAAGCCTAGGGGCAAGGTTTGGAGGTGGTGGCTTAGTGTTTTAGGTGTTGGACTGATCCCAGAACCACCAAGTTGCCACTGATGGGCCCCCTGTGCAAGGCCCTTAACCCCCAATTGCTCAGCTGTATAATTGAGGTAAATGCAAGTCGCTCTGGATAAGGCCATCTGCCAAATGCTGTGAATGCAATACAGCAACCCTGGAGAAGAGAGGGTTAATGGTGGCAGCCTGGCAGAGGTTGGGCTTGAGCCCTGATCATCCTGAACAATTCAAGATCTTAACCAGTGGAGCTACCCAGTTTGCAAATAAGTCTTGTTTTTACTTATATAATGAAATTTTGTCCTTCCCAGCCTAGAAAGCTGGGGTAAGAGTGCAGGGTCAGCCATGAGACTGTGTTAGGGCGTGTTATTTCGTATTCAAGTGAAATAATGACTTGTGGTTCAGAGAAATAAAGGTGGAGTCGTGGGATAAATCTGTACTATGCTGGATATCACACACACAAATGGTGGAAATGAAGCTTCCATAATTTCTCCATTAGATACCTCACAACTCATTTATCACACTCACGGCTCTCAGTGCTGAATTTTAAAGGTGACGAGTCAGCAGCGGTAATATGTCATCACCAGGTACACGCACATACACACACACACACACACACACACACATCATTACCGCAGAGATGCAGATTATAAGGTCATATCCGCTGGGTCTTCACCTTCACGTGGACACTGGACAATATTAATTTGCAAGGTTTGAGTGCATTTGTGTATAAATGTGCTTAAGAGCTGGTAGTGTCCACATGAATGTGTGTGTGTGTGTGTGTGTGTGTGTGTGTGTGTGTGTGTAAGCTGCTTGTGTGTCCCTGCAGCTTACTCTACTACAAAGAGCGATTTATTCATAGGATACCATTAGTCCATACTAGGACACCACACACACACACATTATACACACTTTCATTCACACTTAATGGCATTTTAGTGTAGCAGAGCCACGTTGAGGTGAGGGAGATTCGGTACACGGAGGAACTGAAGCTCAGGATCAAAATGGGGACATTGGTACAAATTGAAAATTGTACTGGAAGAGCAACTCAAGCTTCTGTGTACTCACCTTTCAGGTCCCTGAATGTGTGTGTGTGTGTGTGTGTGGTTACAGTATGTTTGTATGCAGCAGGTGAATGTTTTGAAGCCATTCAGCTGCACTCACTCCTTTTTTTTCATTTCCTAGCCCTATATTAAGATTTTTTTCCACTGTGTGTGTGTGTGTGTGTGTGTGCGCGTGCTCATGCATCTGTATTAGATTCTTGGTTTTCTTTACATGAGTAGTGTTAAATCTGGCCATAAATGTATTAGTAATACGTAATCAGTAATATGCATTACTAATCATTTTACATGATACTGCATGTTGTGTGTGTGTCTGTTGGGGGGAAAGTGGTGGCTCATGGTTAAGGTGTTGGACTACCAACCTGAAGATTGTGGGTTTAATGCCTAGCTCTGTTGTATAAATGAGATAAATGTGTGTATTTCAGCCTCTAATAATAATTTTCCTGTTAAATTATTTACTATTTTAAAAAAAATAAGCTTAAATAGTTGTCTCTTGGTTGTTAATCAGAAGATCATGGTTCACTGCCAAGCTGCCACAATTGGGCCCCTGAATAAGGCCCCTATCTTATTCCTGCTCCAGCGGTGGCGTATTATGGCTGACCCTGCGCTCTGACCCCAAACTTCTAAATTAGAATATGTGAATCAAAAAGATTTTACAGTGCAGTAAAGTATATGTGACAAATAAAGACTGTTTCTTTAAAACCTGTAACTTTAAATCTGGACATAATGTACTAGTAATATGCATTAATAATCATTTCATTAGTGTGTGTGTGTGTGTGTGTGTGTGTGTGCGTGTGTTTGTGTATCCATGCGAATATAGAAATGACAGAACAGGAACAATAAGACAACGTGTAACTTACTGTGTAAAGGAAGTCGGTCAGGGGAATCGTTGGTGGTTTGTGGCTTCCACTATGAGCGCTAATGTGACATCGAGGAGCGGAACGGATGTGTGCAAATCAGTAAACTGATGATGACCTTAACAGTTCTGGGCGGTCCAGGTTAACAACTTAGTTAACCCTTAGAATGAAATTAATCTCCATCTCAAACCCGAAACCCTCTGCCAGCAGTGTGGTGTGGTGATAATTTTTTTATGGCATCTTTTTTTATTTTTATTGGTACTGCAGATAAACTCCACTGCTGATCTTCAGACTGACTCTCATACCTACATATATACAGTATATATACACACTGTGCCGGCCAGAACACACTCCTAATCTCAAACACGGACATGCAGCAATTCTGGATGTCTCGCCATTCATAATGTATTCCTACTGCCTGTAAATGTCCAGGTTTAAAGTGGATATAGAGTGTGTTTGTGCTGGAGGTCGAACTTCCTGCTGCTTCGGACAAATGCCTAAAGGCATTAATACATAATTCACACACCAGGGGCATCGCTAGGAGGGGGGGAAAGTTAGGATGATTCTAAAGGCTCACCCACTTTATAGGGCCCAAAATTGCGCAGCGGCGCCCCGGTCACACACGCACACACATATACATCGTTTTATTTGTGATTGTATCATATATTTACAGGATTAGGTGCATGAATTGAAACCCGAAAAATACAATAATAAAAAAACAAATAAAAAAAAGTACATTGAAGGATTGTTTTAAGACACTAAGGTACAAAACCAAATTTTAATGAAGTTGTGACTGTGTGTAAAACCTGAATAAAAACACAATACAATGACCTGCAAATCCTTGTTGATCCAAATGCGATTGAAATCACCACAAAGACAAAATATGCAACGATGCAACTGATACATTTATTGTGTCTTGCAAAGTTTGTGCAATTGTACATTAAGGAATAGTTGGTTTTGGAAGTATTCTGCAACTTTCCCAGTCGTTTGTTGCCCCTGTCCGAGCACGCTTGCAGGCATCAAATACAAAATGAATAAATATTTGCAAGTGACAATAAAGTTTAACAGGGTCATCAAGGATTTCCAGGTCACCGTATTCCAATTTTATTGAAATTGGGATTTTGTATTTGTTTTAGATCAGTAGTCCCCAGACTACAGCATGTCCGCCATTTTGACTGTCCATCTAAAAAAAAAAAATGCCAGAGTGAGAGGCTTCCAGGTTTGGGATCCATATAAAGCTTTATTCTCTTATAACATTCATTACAGGAAAAACACTTTATCCCTTAATCCAGTACAACAGAAACAAAGTCAGTGCAGGCAGCAGGATTTAAGCAGGGTGACTAAACCAGCAAACGCTCTAATGTACTGCTAATTTGTCTTTACAATCATAATAAACTAATCTAGGGTTACAAGGCGTAAATAATAAATAGATTTAAAATCAGAATAAAATCTCTACAATAACACTGGTAGTTACTCTGTCTGGCCCGACCCCACCATTAAAAAACAGGAACAATTGCGCAACCCCTTACTGAAAAAAGTTTAGATATACAGTAGATATACAGTGGTACCTTGACTTACGTGTGTCCCAACTAACGAGTTTTTCGAGATACGAGTCATCTCTTGGTCGATTTTTTTGCTTTGAGTTGCGAGCTAAAATTCAGGTTATGATACAGCTTTAGACACCCAACCGCTAACTGGCGTAGCAAAAGGCCACAGCGAACGCCGTAACATCCGCCCAGCATCCCGTGTCTCACTTGATAGCTAGTCAGACATGCGTGTGCATTAGCAAGTGCCTTAGCAAGTGGAGTCGTCTGATCTCTTAGGTAAATGCTGTACATTATCCTTAATAAAACCAGTTTATTGCAGTACATCCTATTGTATTGTTTTTTATACAATATTCAGTATTTTATTTTTTTTTCATTTTAAAACATTTTTTAAAAATGTTATCATTCAATCACTTTATGAGCGCTAATGTGAGATCGAGGAGAAGGGGGTCCGGAACGGATGTGTGCAAATCAGTAAACTGATGGTGACCTTGACATATCTGGGCGGTCTTTTTTATCTTTATCGGTACTTTATCGGTACAAAACGAATTAATAGCATTTAAATTCATTTCAATGGGAAAAATTGATTTGACATATGAGTAATTTAAGTTACGAGCGCCGTCACAGAACAAATTAAACTTGTAAGTTAAGGCACCACTCAAGACAAGGTAAATTAGATTTACATAGTACAAACAATTTTCTGAATTTATTTTCTCATTAAAAGGTTATCTGGCTCCAAAAACTCTGCAATCTGCCCTATTTTTCGTCTTGTTTCGGGGTTGGAGCTTTCCCTCATCACTGCCTGTGTTTATAATGCCGGGTAAATCTCGTCTATGTGATGGATGTCTTGCTGTCAGCGGCTCTTCTCTGCTCTTTCTGCTCCATCACATCTCCTCATTTTTCTTCCCTTGTTTTGTTTTAAAAGAAAAAAAAAAAGTCATCATCACCAGAAACAACAGCAAGAGACACAGGAGCAGGGCACGAAAACAACAGCTATTTTACAGACTTTGGAATGTGTGATGGGAGGAAAAATAAGGTTACTGACAAGGTTCCATTTTGCGTGTCTGAGGGAAGAACGAAAAAGTGCCAGAGTGTGTTGCTGGAATAAATGAAGGTGGACTTTGGAGACTGTTTGGAGCTTTGGGACACTCAAGACAGAGTGTGTGAGAGAAACAGAGAGAGAGAGAGAGAGAGAGAGAGAGAGAGAAGAACTAACAAAAAGTAACTGTTACTTGTGTTTTGTCTGCATTTGTTTATACAATAGGTAATGCATGGATGAAATCAATCTTGAACCTGGTCTCATGTAGCCTTCAGACTGATGGCAGAAGGTCAGGTCTTCATAGAAGATTTAATTGCCCAAAAGGACGTCTGACTGATATGTGAAACCGGGTTTACGTTGTGCGTAATTCATTCATCTTTTATTCCATCTTATTCCCTAATTTGGGGTTACAGGGATCTGCTGGAGTCTATCCCAGCCGTCTCTGAAAGGGCAAAAGGCAGGAGGGGGACACCATGGACAGGTCGCCAGTCCATCACAAATTTCACACACACTCACACTGTGAAAAAGTGTTGTATCATGTTTCAACAAATTAACACTAGCTAGCTAACTAAGCTAGCTAACATTACTGATTATGATAGAGTATGTGTTTATGATCATCTATTATCAAATTTTATACTTTGAGAAATTAGCTAAAAAAGGATTTTTTTCTTGTGGGGACCAAAATATGACACAAATAATTATTCTTTAACTAAATGACAATTAAAAGTTATAAAAGCAGATTTTTGGAAGAGCGTACGGTTAAGAAAGTCACGCAAACAAAATATTCGATATCGTAAATGTTATATTATTTGAAAATTCCAACAGCTCCTCCAAGTTAAAAAATGTGACACGCACACACGTCGACCGGAAATGTTGTCGAAACCAACTAATCAAATGACCTTTCAAAAAAGATGAGATGTGTTTCTAGTTTCGGGTGCCCGCATGCATCGGATGTTGGAGTTGAGGCTGAGAATTGACAACCTGCTGTTCACACAATCCAAACATCCAACGCTACAGTAAATATCACAGCCAAGCTGCAATAAAAATAGTCTTCGGCTTTCGTGCAATCTCTCATCTTCTGCTTCTAACCAGGCAGAAAAGAAGATTTTGATAAATGTGATCAGCACAACCTCTGATTACTCTTTCACAGAAGCAGCGCCAGAGTCATTTAGGAAAATAAAAACGAGGCGCTTTAAACAGCAAGATATCGACATCCGAGAGCGAAGCCTGAGGCGGGAGATTGTGAAGGAGTACTTACACACACATACACACACACACAGACATGCTTTATTATGATTATTTTTTTTCAAGAATTATAGCTGAGACTGTGTAATTATGGTGGTAAAAAAATTCACAGTCATTATTGTGAAACTGCTGCAGGAGGAATAAAGGAGAAGACGCTGCTTTTTCTTGTGTTTTGTTACCAACATGTCATTTTGTGCATTGTATTTAAAACTCATCACGATTCTTACAGTTTTCCAGAACAAATAGCAACACCGCATGATTTATATTCATACACGTTTTTTATAATTGACTATCGAGTAGCACGCCTGTCAACTTTCTCGAGATGATCGCCCGGAGCTGTGACCTCATACAGGGACCATCTGCACATGTGCATAAACTTCCCATCAAATTGCCCTCATTAGAAGTTTTTTCATATATTAAGACATGTATTTACATCCTGTGTAAATCAGCCTTAACTTAGAATCAGCCAGTTATCTAGGATGTCTCTAGCATAAAGATAAGAAACTTAATGCAACAGAATTCATTCATTCATTTATCTTCTATACCTGCTTATTCCCTAATTTGGGCTCTGAAAAGGTGAAAGGCAGGAGGGGGATACCATGGACAGGTCACCAGTTCATCGCAGGAACAGGGCCCCACACACTCTCACTACAATGCTAATTTAGAATCACCAATCAATCTAACACACATATTTTTGGACTGTGGGAGGAAACCAGAGAACCTGGACTAGACCCACACAGGGAGAATATGCAAACTTCACACAGAAACGCCCCTGCCCGGGTATTGAACCAAGGACCTTCTTGCTGTGAGGCAACAGTGCTAACCACTAAGCCACCGTGCTGCCCATTATTACTGTTATTGGTAGTAGTAGGTGTAGGAGAAGGAGGGGTCATGGATATATACATACTATAACAAAATCTATTTTTCATATTTTACCTTAAAAATAATCTCTTTTGGTCAGATCTCCAGTCTGACATTTTCTCAAGCTTTCCTAAAAAAAAAGGACACTGAGCAAGACTGGCATTTTTCCCTAGAAATTAAAATATAAAAGAAGAAAAGATTGCTTTCTTGAAAATGCCACCTTCTTTACCTGAATATCAGCCTTATGTTTTCATCGCAAAGAAAATTTGTGGCCACTGCAGTTCCATGAACTGAGCCATTGCAAATTCCGGATATTGCTTTTTTTTTCATCCTTGTTTCACCAATCACGAAAAATAAAATGCTATATATCATAAAAAGAAGAGATGAGATGGAATAACAAAGCTTGTGTGACTTGTTAACAGAGTGTTTAGCAAATCGCCTAAATAAATATTTGCTTCAAATGTGCGTAAAAAAGCAGCCAATCACTGCAAAGTATGAAAATGTATCTCTCGATTATCAGTTGGTTATCCTAAGTAAATCAAGACAATCAGAAATTCTATGTTTTTCTGAATTTATATATCCCAGGTGTAAACAATCACACAAATGATTTACATATAAATACTCTCATATAAATCTTTGTGCTTGAATGAAAGGAAGGAATGTGGAACAGTGAGATTACAGGGTGAAGAGGTGAAGTAGGCACAGGAGTTTAAGGTCTTGGGGTCGACAGTCCAGACCAATGGAGAGTGTGTAAAAGAGGTAAAGAAGCGAGAACAGGCAGGTTGGAATGGGTGGAGAGAAATGTCAGGAATGATGTGTGCCAGGAGAATATCAGCTAGAATCAAGTGGAAGGTGTAGAAGACAGTGCTGAGACCAGCTATGATGTATGGTTTAGGGACAGTGGTTTGAGGGACAGTAGTGAGACCAGCTATGATGTATGGTTTAGAGACAGTGGTGAGAGCAGCTATGATGTATGATTTAGAGACAGTGGTGAGACCAGCTATGATGTATGGTTTAGAGACAGTGGTGAGATCAGCTATGATGTATGGTTTAGAGACAGTGGTGAGACCAGCTATGATGTATGGTTTTAGAGACAGTGGTGAGACAGTGTGCAGCTATGATGTATGGTTTAGAGACAGTGGTGAGATCAGCTATGATGTATGGTTTAGAGACAGTGGTGAGACCAGCTATGCAGAGACATGGTGAGATCAGCTATGATGTATGGTTTAGAGACAGTGGTGAGACCAGCTATGATGTGTGTGGTTTAGAGACAGTGCTGAGACCAGCTATGATGTATGGTTTAAAGACAGTGGTGAGATCAAGCGTTGAAGATGTTTTAGGTTTTCTTCAGGAGTAATGAGGTTGAACAGGATTGGGAACAAGTGGGACGGCTCATGTTAGATGTTTTGAGGAGAAAGTCAGGGAGGACAGATTAAGGTGGTTTGGACAGGTACAGAGGAGAGATAGTGAATATATTAGTAGGAGGATGTTAGAAATGAAGCTACCAGACTGAAGGCAAAGAGGAAGACCAAAGAGGAGGTATATGAATGCGATAAATGAGGACATGAAGTTAGTGGGTTTTCAGTGAAGAGGATGTAGAGAATAGGGTTAGGTGGAGACAGATAAATCGCTGTGGCGACCCTTAAAAGGGAACAGCCGAAAGGAAAAAAAAAAAGATTCTCATATAAGCTTGATAAATAAGTGGTGAAGTGGGTAACTAGTAGCATAATGGTTAAGGTGTTGGATTGTTGGGCCCCTGAGCAAGTCCCTTAACTCCTAATTGCTCAGTTGTAAAAGAGATAAATGTAAGTCGCTCTGGATAAGGACGTCTGGCAAATGCTGTAAATAAAGTCTATTGTTTTATAGATGTTCGTTATCCCTTAGATACCAGCAGCAGAAATACTGAATCATGATGGATAATATATATATATTTTATAAATAAATTAAGCATAAATTAACTATCTGCAAATCTATTTTAATCCTAGTCACTTTTTATTGAAGTCAAACATTTCCTCCTGATAAGTTTAATGATGAATGACAGAATGCTGACGCAGGATTTTTTTTCAAGGTTGTTCGGCTTTAGTGATAAACGTTCAAGCGTGTCAGAGGGATTTGGGACAGAGCTGAACCTCAACAAATTTAGATAAAACAGACTTTCATTATCATTTTTCAGGCATCAGCATACTTCAAAAACTCTATAGTTTATCTTTCCGAGTCTCTGATTCAAGATTCATGTGTAATAAATGAAATTTCTCAATATTCTTTTTAAACCCCATCCTTTATATGACACAGGATTCACAAATCCTTTCCCTCATTTACACGGATTTAGTTCATAGTTATCTTCTTGCAAACAACAACGACATTTAAATACAAACTGAAAATGATATTTAATGTTCCTAACAGTTGTTAGTTGACTGAGTGGTCAGAGAAACATAAGAGACTCAAAATCGCAGGTACTGATTCATCTACTCTGTGGGATTCATCGCATCAATCATGTGGCGTGTAGCGAAACAGTCGGATCTAAAGAAGTCAGTGTGTGTGTGTGTGTGTGAAATTATTCCAAGAAGTCCAAGGATTCATTACAATTTAGGGATTTGGTGAGTGCCCCCTAGTGGCCATGGAAAATGCAGTCAGAATCTCTACTGACTCAAGTAACTAAAAGAATTTGTGAGACGCTGATCTGCTCAATGAAAAATTCAGAAGGGTTAAGATAGATGGATAGATAGATGGATGGATGAATGGATGGATGGACTGACGGCACACGGCTGGAAAGACAGACAGACAGACAGACAGACAGGTAGGTAGGTAGGTAAATAGGTAGATATCCAAATTAGCTGTTTATACTCCTAATTCCATCACACATTACATTTAAAATCTCTAATGGCTCTTCGGACAGGAGACATGTCAGATTTGCCATTTTTCTATCAGCATCATTATCATGCTTTTGACAAGAACAAGTGTCTAACCTCCAGACCCTGCGATGTGTTCTCAATAATCTTCCAAGGGGATAATGGGAAAACCCGAAAGCCAGCATGACATGCTATAACAGGAGGAGTCCTGTAATGAAACTAGTGTGAAGCTGTGGAAAATTATTCACAATATTAAAAAACTAACAAACTAAATGGGTTGCCTGTCCCTGGGTATAAGGTATAAGTGGTCTCTTGTGGAGAAGAGGACAAAAGAGAAACATCGTTCTGGGATTAGGGCAGTCTCTGTATGACAACAACAGCAAAGCTAATCCTTTAGCTTTGCGGAAGACAGATAACATTTTGAACTTCATCTGAAATAAATCTCTGTCTGAGAGGAAGAATGTCCATCCGAGTGTGGCAGTTCAGATCCTGAGCCGAAGACATGTGACAGTAAAACATGACCGGGTATTTCCACTGAAGTGAGAAGCTTTTTTTTGTTGTTTTTCGAATCAGTTTGTATTTAAATGCTGCTGGTGGAGACATCTTTGTCCACTCCAAAAACAGATACAAACCAAATTTGACATGTATGACATGTATAAGGAAAAATAAAGTACAGTGTCTAATTAGTGCCAGCGTGTTCTAAAACCTTACTATCCATCCACATTTTTTGAACATCCTATTTAACATTCACTCTTACTCCTTAAATAACCTCCACACCTCTGGAAAGGCTTTCCACTAGAGGATTTGCTCATTCAGCCTAAAATTTAAAAGTGAATTTAGGCAGTGATGTTGGGTTTGCAGGTTCGGGATGCCGTTTGCTTTCCAGTTCATACCAATAGTGTTTAATAGAGTTAGGTTCAATGTTTGGTTTGGAACAGTGTTTGGGTCTCTAAGTTCCACTAAAGAGAACTCTTACAGCATGACCTCCTAGACAATTTTCTGCTTTTAATTTTGTGAAAACAGTTTAGGGTAGAAGCAGACATGGTGCAGGGTGTACTGATGAAGTCCAGGAACATCTTTAAGTTCCAATTTTATGTATCAGACTTGGTATTTGAAAAATTAGTTTTCATGGCTAAGGATTTTCAGAATTGTCCTGTTCATGGTCCAGCACTGCTTGCTATGAATAATGTCCAGCAGGGCCTGGGGAACTGGATAGGACGGAGGGCAAAATAAATATTACCAGTTAAAGACTACATGAGATGCATGACTAGTGCTGAAATCCCATAGTTCTCTAGTATATAGTATGTGGAAAACGGTATGTAAGACCAGTAGTATGTCAGATGGCCTACTACTTCTGCCCGTACACATACAATGGACCCGTCACTTCCCCAACTTCCTTATTCCTTTTTACTATTTATGCAAATTCGACACTCGACTTTTTCCTATTTCCTATTTGACTTTCTATTTGGTAATGGCGGCGACATAGCTTAGAAGTGCTTAGAGTAGCTTTAAGTTATTACAGGGAAAAAAAATCCACTCACTTAACATTCATCAATTAAAAATCAATTGACAATCTTTTGTGGCGATGTATTTTAAACAGTTGACAGATGTAGTATGTCGGAATACTTAAATGCTGAAAGAGGAACTTGAACTTCCAACAAGAAAATAGAACTAAAAATAAACTGCCAAAAAAAAAGAGAAATCTAACAAGCCATAATATGGTCAAAGCCTAAGTATCAACTTAATAATAATAAAATAATATTCAATTCATTGTGTAAGGTACGTGTACAGAGCCAATAAAATGCATTTTTTGCATATCCCATCTTAGTAAGTTGGCCTCAGAGCGCAGGGTCAGCTATGATACAGCGCCCCTGGAGCAGGAGGGGTTAAGGGTCTTGCTCAAGGACCCAACAGTGGTTGACTTGCCAGAGGTGGGGCTTGAACCCAGGTGTTTCAGGTCTTCAGATTAACAACTCAGCACCTTAACCATTTGAGCCACCCTGTATTTGCCTGCCGATGTATATCAGTTACATAATTCGAATCAATTCAACGCTTAGTGAGGAAAAGCAGAACGGATTTAGGGTTGATAAAAAGTGATGCATTTTTTTTCACCAAAATTTTCACCAATCATTTCATTTAAAAAGAATTTAGCTTAAAACTCACAAAGCCGCTTGTTCACAGTAACAAAAAAAAAAAAAAAAAAAAAATTCTTGAATAGCATCTTAGCCATACGGGAGACAAATAAATAAATCAGATAAAGGTTTTGTACTAACACAGTGCTAACAGCTACACTTTGCTAATCAGATTATGCCTTTTCAGATTGCTTATTCCAGCTAGATAAATCTATAGAAGTGGTTACAAAAGGTGTATCTGCTGCTCTCAGAGGAGCCAATGGAAGATTTTTATCTCCGGCATATTCATCATCGTTGTACAACTCACTTAACCTGCTTTTACTTCCACCTTGGAATGTGCTCAAAACACATTTTAGCATCTGGTCTAAAAGGAATAGTTAGCATGGTATAATAGCGCAATATAAAAAGCATTAAGACTTTATATATAAATCTGAGTTTAACCATGTCCACAGTTTTAAGCGTAACGAAAGCAGTGAAACAGTGAGCATCATTTTAAAGGCCATTTATATGTAAAAGAATAAATTACTGCTAGCTAAGGAGAAATGTACTTAAATCCGAGAGAAATAAAAGAGAAATCTAAGATAAACATATTTGCCCTGTCATTGATTTGTTATTTTATTGTTTTCACCTGTTGTTGTGCCTTGGAGCTGATTATTTTGTCTGCTCTTTTCTTGTTTTGTCAATATGTCCCCTAAAGTTTTTATCGTATTCTCAATTTTCTGGTTGTGAAGTATTGTCTACTCCCACACTTTCTTTGTTTAAACCCTTGCCTGTTTCTATAATTTATGATTATGGATTATCCATGATCTTTGCTGTTGCCTGGCTGTATTTTTCATGTCACTATGGACTTCATAAAGTACACACCAAGTTCGTCTTTTCGTGCCCCACAGTGGCTCTATATCAAACACCATAGTTAAAGCACCATGACCAAAAGCAAGCATACCAACAGTCTATAATCCCCATCCATAAATATTTAAAAACCAGTCAACAGTTTTAGACGTTAAACCAAAACGTCAATAAAAGGAGATGCTTGACTCACCACACACCAGCCAGTCAAATTTTAGAGCAGCCAGCACACACTGAGTCCTTAATATTGTAGATTTTAATAGTCTTATACAGTATGCTAACTGGTACGTGCTAGTGTGTTGGGAATAAAGTGTATTTGGCAGGCATCATTATGCAAATCACCTGACATTTATTTCTATTTCTATTTTTTATTCAACTGAGTAGTGGTTTAAGGGTCTAGCTCAGGAGACCAGCATGGTGATGCTGGGAATTGCTGAGAACACTTGATCTTCCAATCAGCAGTCCAGCCCTGTAACCACTTCCTTTAGACAGAAAGGGAGAAAGTTCAGAGAAAGAACGAGGTCATGTTTTAGGATTGGTGGTGTGTCACTTTTTGCAGTATAACTCAATGCAACATTCTCCTCTCCATCTGCTTCTCCGTTAAAGGCCCACTCATGCCACAACTCGGCTGAGTAGCTCATTCACAAATTATACCTTCAGGAATTGTCTGGGGAACCCTGAAACTCTCATCTGCTGTGCTAATGTGGATCTGTATGAACAGCCCTGTCGCTATTTATTCCAACGCACTGTTGACTTAAGGAGTCTGACTGTTGTTGTTTAATCTTCTCAATTATTAAAAAGAGCATTTCGTCAGTTGTCTAACGTGCTATGAAACACTGCCAACACACCAATGACAATTCACAGCAGTGATAAGACCCAGTAGTCACTAAAAGTGTTTCAAGTTTGCACTAAAATATCCTCACACTGTTTCGAGGTATATTTCTGACAGAGAAAAACATGCTTATTTTTTCCCAGTGCAGCTCATCTACTTTGTGTGTGATGGAGATAAAACACTTTGATGCAGCAAAGAGAAATTTCTTCTAGGTTGAGATAAGACAGCTGAACCGGATGTTTACTTGCTAGTTATCGCACTAAAACTGACACTATGCAAATAATGTACCTAAAATATTAAAAGTCTAATTCAAAAAATTCAAAGTCGTCGGATCAGCGTTGTTTTCCGCACAATGGTTCGGCAACAAGAGGTTGAATACTGGAGGACTTTACAGTAGAAAGAATAGGCAACAACTCCTCTTGCGAGAGACTGTAAAAATGTAAATGCCTTTATTTTGTCACATACTTTTTTACAGCACAGTAAAAATCTTTTTTTGCATATCTCATCTTAGTAAGTTGGGATCAGAGCGCAGGGTCAGGTATGATACAGCACCCCTGGAGCATGAAGGGTTAAGGGTCTTGCTCAAGGACCCAACAGTTGTTGGTTTGCCAGTGGTGGGGCTTGAACCCAGGTAATTCTGGTCTTCAGATCAACAGCTGGTGGTGGTGGGGCTTGAACCAGGTCTTCCTGGTCGCCACATCAGCAACTTAGCACTTCAACCCTTTGGGTCACCACTGCCCCCTAAGAAAGGTGAACATGGAAATGTTATTAAAAAGTCACCATGCTGCCCTAGCTTTTAATCAAGTACTATGTGAAGGCTTTTGGTATTTTAGAACTGTTTTTAACTGTACTATAAAGTTTTCTCACCGCTGAATGACAAATGATGTATCACAGTAATGTCGTCTCTGGTCGTCTAGTCTGTAAGAATTCAGGCTTTTAAGGACGAGGGTGGGATGTACACTTTCAATGATAACCAGGCTACAGTTTACAGTTTTCTACTGCACCTTCAAGGATAAATACTATTTATTTAGACTCGGTTTTTCTAATTAAACTCAAAATTAAGAAGTTGGTGATATCTATGTCCTCTCCGCTTCAACAACAATTACAACAATAGGGTACATTCAAGTCAACAAGATTGGAGCAAGATGGAGGGGGAACCTTTTATTTGAACAAAAAACACAGCAATGAATTTTCACCCCTGTGGAATTATTGGGTCAGAGAATTCTTAAAAGAGGCAGGTATTGTGGGGGTGTTTCTGGTATGCATTGGTTATTACCTATAAAGAGCGATCTAATAAAGGACGACTGCTGAACCAGCACCTTCCAAGGCTTACTCTTGCCCTTGGTAAAAGTGCATGTGGGGGTCTAATCCAAGGTGTTACCTTGGCATTTATCCAATTTAGTTTTGACCATGGGAAAAGTGCTACACATATTGTCCTTAGAATGTACAATTTTTAGAAATAAAGTGGTTTCGGTCTTGATATTGTCAATAAAAGTCAAGAAATAAAAAAAATCCATGGCCACACTCGTCAATATTTATAGCATACAACGGTTGTGAAATGTTTTTTATCTGTCTGCTGTTGGACAGATGCTGCAGGAATCCGAGCCTCTGCATTTTATTTTAACATATTGTCTCTTTTGTTGTCCTTCATTACTATGGACCGATGTTTGGCATTCGAGGCTGTGGCTCCCGCTTCACAACATCCGTTTCATGTGGAAGATGGATTTGACAAATGAGTTCTGTCTGGCACCGGAAGGTGGGCTGTGTGAGGGTGTCCAAGGGAAATGAAGAGACAGAGTCACACACACACACACACACACATACAAACACACAAAGAGAGTTAGATGCCGGCAGCGCAGAGACTCACACAACTTTTAAACTTGGCTTTGAATGCACTATCCCTGGTCACTTTATTAGACACAGTTGTATAGTGGCTTCTTTGTGTAATTATCCATGTAGCTAAGCAAAAGAATGCATGAAATTCTGCAGAGCAGAGCAAAGCGTAAAGTTCTACAGATAAGCTAAAGCTACAGCCAATATTAATTTTGTAAGAAAAAAATGCTATAACTAATAATCTAAGTAAGCAAAGACATAGCTAGGATTTTCAGCTCCCGGGGACAAAGTTAGTTTTCGCACCCACTCCTGGCCCCTCGTGACAAAGTCATAATGTAAATGCCTTTATTTTGTCACATACTCTTTTTACAGCAGCATGAAATTCTTTTTTTGCATATCCCATCTTAGTAATTTGGGGTCAGAGATGATATGGTGCTCCTGGAGCAGGAAGAGTTAAGGGTCTTGCACAAAGACCCAACAGTGGTTGGTTTGCCAGTGGTGGGGCTTAATCCCAGGTGTTTCTGGTCTTCAGTTCAACAGCTGGCGGTGGTGGGCCTCAAACCTAGGTCCTCCTGGTCTCCAGCAACTTAGCGCCTTAACCATTTGAGCCACCACTGCCCCAAAGTTTTAGGACATGAAAACTTGCATTTCGTGGCATATTTTTAGGGTATGAAGATGAAGAAAGTAAAATAATAAAGGCAACAATAAGCAAGCTATTGTTGCTGATTTTGTGCCCCCTCATTGGAAGCCCTGTGCCCCATAAAGCCCTTTCTTCGGTGGTCATCATTTCTTTCCTGCCATTGATTGAAGTTTTGAGTTATAATCAATTGCTTAGTTGCTTAGACCTCACAACCAACCATTAATTTATCATAACACATAATACATTGCTAATGACCTCATATAAAAAGAACAATAAACACTTCCAGTATCTTTTATTCTCTTTTATATTTAACTATTTTTCTGAAACTTTTAGTAGTTCTGCAAATAAAAATAATAGAACAAAATCGACAGACAGAAAAAAGGTGGTCATCTTCGCAATCTTTTACTAATTCACAGCATGCTTTTAATGCTCGAGTGCCAACACACAAATGGAGCTGACAATGTTGATAAGGAAGCAGCTTGTGTTGGTTTGGACCATCTGGAACACACCGAGGGGAACAAAATCCACCCACAGCAATTAACACCACTTTCCCCCCTGGACACCATTTCACAAAGTCCATCCAAGTGTCAGGAATGAATTTGAACAGTTTATGACAGGGGCTTTTAAATGTTTTGCAGCCAGGGAGCCTTAAAAATCAATTTCATAGGCATTCACAGTTTAATGAATGAAATGCTATTAGACTGTATATAGTCATTGTTTTGGAAATAATAATCCAGGTCAGACTAATTCTGACGCACGGTCTGGGTTGTGGGTGGCTACTTAGTATCTGCCTAGATGCTTGGAAAAGGTACCTTTTTATATGAAAATAAGAAAAAGAGAGATAGAAAAATAAAGAGAAGGAGAGAGAGAGAGACATGCAAACAAACATACACAACAATTTTACTGAATATAAACATTGTGATATCTTAGCAACATTCTAAACAGAAAAAAATCTTAGTCTGTGTCTTATTTTTGCAACTATTATATTATTTATTGAACATCCTTCAGTCATGGAAATGGAATTCATTTAGAGCCCAAAGTGTGTGAAAGAAGACATCAGAATGAATGTGCAAATTCTTTTTTATTTTTCTTCCTTAATTAACACTTTTTCTGATTATTGGCTCTTTATACAATGTATTTTTTTTAAAATCTGAATCAAAAATATAGACATATATATGAAAAGCGCAGGGCAGCACTGTTGCCTCACAGCAAGAGAGTCCAGGGTTCGACCCCCTGCAGGGGTCCTTCTGTGCTTGCCTGGGTTTACTCCGGGTTCTCCGGTTTCCTCCAAGTCTAAAAACATGTATGTTAGATAGATTGGTGATTCTAAATTACCTGTCAGTGTGTCTGTGACCCTGTGATGGACTGGTGACCATTTAATCATTCAGTCATTTATCTTCCATACCCGCTTATTTCATGTTTGGTATCTTAGTACTGTTATTAACTGTACTATAATGTTTTCTCACCGCTAAATGATGTATCGTAGTAATGTCGTCTCTGGTCGTCCAGTCTGTGAGCATTCATGCGTTTAGGAGCCTTGGCTTTCAATGGCGAGGGTGGGATGTACACTTTCAGTGATAATTAGGCTACAGTTAACATTTTTACTGCACCTTTAAGGATAAATTCTATTTATATAGTCTCGGTTTTTAGTTCTCGGTAATTAAACTCAAAATCACAGCATCCAGTCCAAGTGTAAAAGTTATACTTACAGAACAGACTTTTGAAACTAAGCTCAGGGACAGACAGAGATATATTCAGCTCACCTGAAAACACACACACACACACACACACACACACACACACACTGCAAATATCAGCTTATTGCTCTCAGGAGCAAACGTAAAAATATTCAATAAAATTAAATAAAATCTTTTTTGGAATCCATTCTGACAAAGTAGTAGATATATTTTAACTAGAAAATTTTAAGCAGCAGAGAAAACTTGCTGTTTTGACTGTAGATATTAGGAGGTCAGAGCTTCCTTTTCTTTTTATTAGTCGAAAAATGTAGAAATAATACAATAAGAAGACAATTTAGACTTGTGAGACATATAACGACTGGTTATTTTTACATAGTTAAGTTATGCTAGTCTGTCCTTCTCTATCTAAAATGTAATTCGTTGTCATTATTTGCCAGAGGCTTCGATACTATGAAGGTAATATCAGCTAAAACGAGACACACTAATCGATATAACATGACTTTAAAGCCTAGAAACACAATTAAGGCCTGTCAGAACTTTACCGAATATTATACTATTCTCAAAGGTTACGTTTCTTTATCGGAATTAAACAATAATTTAAAAATAAACATCTCACATTAACGCTTAATTAGTGCAGATAACTGGGAGTTGATTGAACAGATGCTGTTTACATGCACGGTATTAAGATTCATGAGTTTCCTTTCATCTTTTCGTAAACCTTCCTTTAAGGCTGGCATTGAATTAACTTGGAATTCGATATGAATATATTGATCAGATTAAAATTGAAAGACAAAATTTATAAAATAATAAATAAGGTGAATACATGAGTGGAGGCATCTAAGGAGGCATCTTTAGTGTTAGGGAAATGTTCTGATAGATTAAGGACTTGCGGCGATGCCTTTAAGCCTTAGACATATGGACAGACTCCCGGTTCCTGGTGCAAGTTCTGTCGTCGAGTAACACTTAAGACAGATGCCTTCCTCACAGGCTGAGGAGTAGTCATAAGTGGCAGCTACATCAAAAGGCCTGTGGGACTAAGTCTCATCTCTCATGGCACATGAATTGCCTACAGATGCTAGCAGTATTTAAAGCGCTGAAGCACTTCTTACCAGACCTGACCAGACCCAACTTACCAGATCCAACTTACATTTGTTTTCATTAAACAACTAAGCAATTTGGGGTTAAGGGCCTTGCCCCGGTCTTTAAATTGGTAGTCCAACATCTTAACCACTGTGCTATAACTTTCCCTTTAGAATCGACCAGGAAGATGTCTGAAGATTTTCCTCATATGTTCAGATGTCAAAAACAAAACAGAGCTAAAAGACTGACTACAGACCAGTTAACTTGTCAACACCTGTTGAAATGGCATTTTGTCAAAAGGTGCCTCGGAGGCTGTGCCTTTCCCAAACTTTTTGGAGGCTCTAGTAATTCTAAATTTTGTAAATCAACCACGATACGTCTGTGCACACTAAGATTACAGAAATCAAGTCAGGGTAATTATGATACAGAGAGGGAGTGGAAAAGATGTTTAAGCAAGTCACATGCGCCCATCCTTTATCTCTGTCCCCAGTGAAGTCCTAATTAAAGCAACAAAGTTAAACCAATTAATGGCTTCACTGCTTTTCTCCTTGATGTAATTTGTTATCTTTAAAGGTGCTGTGAATCTGCAGAGAGGACGGAAATGAAATAAGGCGACGTGTTCCTGCATTAGGGAGGACGCTTTCCGAGGCTCCGTTTGTCTTCGTGTCAAACCCATTAGCACAGTGTGAAATGAAATTAGGCAGCAATCCTCTCTAAGCTAATGCTCGTTAGGTTGCACCTCGTGAGCGGCGTTATGAATAAGGAAGTCTGCGGAGATGGTTTTGCTCTAGCAGGTTCTCCTGCGGGTGTGAGATGATCTGTTGAGAGCTAATGTCAGAAACACTGTGATTAATTGGGCTTAAATCTCATTCGGATGCTGGAGCTCAGTGAGATTTATTCACCCATATAACACCTACAGTGTCGCTAATACTGTACCAGGACATGTCGCTGAGATGTTTTTTAACTAGAAAAATACATTATATGGCCAAACTGACCCACATAGGTAGGTATTCCCACACAGTTTCCTAGAATCTCTAAAACAAAGAGACCTGGGCAGTGGTGGCTTAAGTGGTTAAGATGTTGAGTTGTTGATTGGAAGACTAAGAAGATCTGGGTTCAAGCCCCACCACCGCCATTTTTCCATTGTTGGGTCCTTGAGAAAGACCCTTAACCCCTCCTGTTCACTTTTATAAATAAGATCACCCTGGATAAGTGTTTGACACACAATAATCAATAAACAAGACAAGCCCTAAAACTCAATTCCTTTTTTTTTTTTTTATTTTTTTTTTTATTTTATTTGTTTTATCGATGGAAAAAATTGATTATATTCAATTCGAAACTGTTGCACAGACCATTACATCTCAATCAGACTTTTGATAAAGCATTTCTATTAAAAAAGCTATTAGGCAAAAAAAATAGCCGTTTTAGGATACGAGGTACAAGTAATATGTTCACGAAAAAAAAACCGACTTGTGATCTATCAGACCTCCATTAAAGATTAATTCAAAGCAAATCTCTGGCCATGTGAAACACCGGAACTGTAGACTGCATCCTAAAGAGAAGATGAAGAAGGTAAAAACCTTCAAGCCGAACAGCCTTTTATAGGGAGCAAATATCCTGCGATGAAGCCTCTTGACACTAATAGACAAACTGTAGCATCTGGAGGAGTCGGAAATTAGTTTCTTGCTATTCTTTGAAAAACTGCATAGGGAGAGAGAAAAATGCAATGCTGTAAAATTCATCTGCACCATCTGTTGTGCCATTGACAACGAAGTAAAGGGGCAGAGAGAACAGCAAGGAGAAGGTCCTGATGGTAAAAACATGACAAAAAACGCAGGAAGAATAAAGTTACATCTTTTGAGCTGCACCAAATTAAAAAGAGGGCAGTACGGCGCCTGAATGCCGCATCGGAATACAGGTGATAAATAACGATTACCATCATTCGGATGATGGGTTGTAATTGCTCCAGTAGTACATCTTTAAGTCTATAACAGCATGAGTCGATGACTGTAGTGCGATTTTTTTTTATCCTACTGATATAATAATTACTTACGAGGAGGGTATCAAAAAGTTTCGAGACACGCCAACAGATGGCACGTGCACAAGGCTGATCGAAACTATTTAATACCCTCTCGTATATGTTAAAATGCAAAATATAGTTGACACTATATTCAGCAGTCTAATAACTCATCCGATAATCATTCGACATTTTCAAGCTTTTTTTAAAAGAAACATTTCCGATTTTAGTTTTGCAATATCGGATCTAACGATATTTAATAAGTATCACTTGATAAACCACCATTACAGTCAAATCTACTTACATGTAAAGTAATTTATTTTCTCCTAATTATTTCTTTATATAACATATATCGAGTCTATTCAAAGTATAATATTAAATAATGTTCTCCCCGTGCTTGTGTGGGTTTACTCCGGGTACTCCAGTTTTCTTTCACAGTCCAAAAACCTGTATGTTAAATTGATCGGTGATTCTAAATTGCCCATAGGAAAGAGTGTGTGTGTGTGAGTGGCCCTGTGATGGACTGGCGCCTTTCAGAGACGGCTGGGATAGACTCCAGCAGATCCCTGTGACCCCGAATTAGAGAATAAGCGGGTATAGAAGATGAATGAATGAATAAATTAACTAATGAATACTAAATAATGCTTAGTGCATTTTTAATAACTACATTAAATATTACAAATTTCCCTTTTTTGTCTTTATTTGCTGTAACTATATTTATGTTACTTGTATTTGTTACCTGTTTGTATACTTTTATTTAACATAAATGACAAAATGACAGCATTGGTAGTGTTATAATATGTGAATAAAATGCTTCAGGGTTCAATTATCTGGTCCAAATCACGAAAAAAGTACAATAAATAAATGTCTTTTCTGCATATCAGTTATTGGTTATATACAATACATGCAAATAATCAGTATCGGTTGTAGAAAAAAAAAATCTTTCATTATGCCAGTGGAATAAAAATCAACACACTTTTAATTAGTATAATAAAAAAAAATACCTAATTTATCACCGCAGGTCACCCAGAGTGAGAATAATACCCAACGTGGTGCTGAAATTAAAATGGTGCTTGACTGAATACAATGAGTTTAATGGCAAGGGGAAAACACTGCAGATGATTTACAGCTGTAACAAAACACTTTTCATTAAGTGATGACAGAAAACTCAATTTGGATCACTGCTTCGATTCTCTGATATTTTGCAGTCACTGCAGCTCTGATTGGACAGAAGTTTGTGGATTGCAATTCTGATATCCTCTCAACCAGGGGTGTCCAAACGCGGTCCTGAAGGGCTGGTGTCTCCAACCCTAATCAAACACACTTGGACCAACTAATCAAGGTGTTGCTAGGCAGACTTGAAACTTAAAGGTAGGTGTGTTGAGGTAAGTTGGAGCTAAACTCTGCAGGATACCGGCCCTCCAGGACCAAGGTTGGGTGAACCAATAGGACCATTTGACTCTTGTAGTCGACCCCAGCATTGAAATGTAACACAGATATAAAGTTAGGTTTTCAATCTGTTTGGATGAATTTTTTTTAAACATTTTAGTCCAATTTATTAAACCAATTTTACAGGTTCACTAAGAAGAACCGATTAAATAGAACAAGTCATCGTGAACCAGCTATCAATACATCTAAACGCCTTTTAGCATCAGCAATCATAATTATCTTGGTGCTTGGCTTTATGTTTCTATTCACATTTCTAGAATTAAGTGACTTACATCTTATTTGTACAAATGAACACTAGGGGGTTAAGGGCCTTGTTCAAGGGTCCAGCAATGGTTTTACTAGGAAGTAAACCTATAAACCTCTTATCCAGATCGTTCTCATTATATCTTAATCGAACAACTGAGCAGTTAAGTGGTAAGGGCCTTGCTTAATGACCCAGTGGAATCCTGGTGTTACTGGGAATTGAATCCATGATCTTCTGATCACAACAGATGTTTTTGCATTTTACACTGTTTTTTTATGGTGCTTCATCAGGGGTCCCCTGTTTTCTCACCAAACTGTAGGTGTAAAAGAGTGTATTCAAGATGCTGTATGATTGTATTCAGGTTGATGTTTCCATGCCCTTTACTCCTGGAAAAGGTTTTGGATAAAACATGACCTTAACAAAGATAAAATAATTACAGTGGCACAATTTTTCTTTAATACTTAAAAAAGACAATTAAGATCTTTTCTCGGTGAGTTCTCATCTTATGCTCAGTATTTCCAGGATAGACTCAGATCCATCCTTATTCACGCCAATATAAATAAATGACAAGAACTTCTCATTTTAAGCACATTGATTGGTGCATTTCAAGCAAACCCTCCTGTGTTCAGTGGTGGAGAATTTCAATCATTTGAACTCTACTAAAAAAAACTAAAGAATCACTTGTAAACAAATTAGAAAGATATAGAGCTAGAGGGATGTCAGCCTAGCAGCAGAAATAACAAAGATGGATAATGGATCATTGATTGATAATTATGAATGTGTGCTGCTGACAAATAATGGATGTTCGGGCCACAGAGGCTTTTGTTGACCTTGTTTTCCAAGCCTGGGAGTCTGTAGTGCAGATGAAGAAACTGTGTCCCTCTGAAGATGAGTGGGGCTGATAAAGCTATAAGACACTTCATCCTTCAGCATTAACTGGCAACTGGGTTGATGGTGGCAGACACCACACTTTTATCAGTGGATGGACTGCCATTTTCACTTTGCAAGCTTTTGTTTCTCAGAATTCTGTGCACTTCCTTCTACCTTATGACTGACCCTTTGGCAGCGGTCCTGATTAAATGGGTTTCTCTGTAATCAGGACAAAGAGGTAGACATGACTCCATCCCGGATTTGGGTACCAATTTAATTTAAGATCATATTTAAATAAAAGTGTATAAGATTGATAAACCATGTCTCAGTACTCACTGAAACAGTTATGGATCAATTGCTTATACACAATATTGATGTTTATACAGGAAGTGGATAATAAAACTAGATTACAATCAATAATTAGTGTGGTTAATAAATTAATAAAAAATTACCACAGATACACTCCAAATTCTGATGTGGAGGTCCATTGAGAAGTAAAAATGAAATGAAAAGTATAAAAGAAAAAAGAAAAAGAATACCCCCACCCAACAAAGTTCCAGTATCATCAAATAGTCCTACATTTCCATCGAATGCATTTTAGCCACATGTGAGACCTCCGATTTTTTCCTGTTTATCATAGCCAACACAAATCCATCAGCAGGTCAATAGATTGATGAGAAGCAAATTACAAAACACTCTTTGAATCTTAATTATGACTAAGCTCTAAATAAGAAGGACTTAAATCCCAAATTAACAGCTAGTCATTACAGCCAGGATCAATAAATTGCAGAGAGGTGTTATTGACGTCTGTTGCAGAAGGCTGAAAGCCACCAGAAAGAATGCAACATATTTTAATTTTAGCCCTACAAAGAAGATCTCCAGACACCTGCTGTCTGTCTTTTCCTTTTTTTTCTCCCCACCTTATGTCGCTAGCTCTTTCTCTGTCTCTCTATCACTGTATAGAACACAGTCCAGTACACTAGAACAAGGCCACAGACTATTACGATTGAGAAATGTGTCTGATATTGGTGGAGAGATGTAGGACTATTCAGTCTCTCTATCCATCTGTCGCACTTGGTTTTTTTTTTTGTTTGTTTGGTTTTTTTTTTGCAAGATCACGGTGCCAAGTTCAGCTCACGAATTTACTGTAAAATCGACAATGTTGGACAGAGTAACAAGGTTACATACAATAATAAAGTAACATTACATAATAATGTAGCATAACTTAACAAAGAAATGTAACATTATAACTTTCTGTATCCAAACACAATATCAAATGTGATAACATAATATAAAAAAAGATAAATAATTTAACGTTATGTAACATAACATAACAGGAAATAACGTAACAATCTTAAACATGGTAACATATAGATAACATATAATATTAAGCAGCATAAATTACTGGTATTTCAAAACAATTTAGGACAGGGTAACAAGGTCGCATACCATAAATAATGTAACGTAATGAGACATAGCAAACTATGTAACACAACAACTGTAATATCGCTGTCTGTCTCTCCCGTCTGGTATATTGTTACATACTATTACCCGCCTAACTGTTACCTACCCAATTGTATACCCGCTTATTCCTTAATTCGGGGTCATGGGGATCTGCTGGAGTCTATCCCAGCTGTCTCTGAAAGGGAGAAAGGCAGGAGGAGGACACTCTGTACAGGTCACCAGTCCATCACAGGGCCACACACACACTCACACTCACTCCTATGGGCAATTTAGAATCACCAATTAACCCTAGATACATGTTTGTGGCCTGTAGGAGGAAACCGGAGAACCCAGAGTAAACCCACGCAAGAATCCACAGAGAGAAGTCCACACAGAAAGACTTCTGCCCGGGAATCGAACACAGGACCTTCTTGCTGTGAGGCAACAGTGCTAACCATAAAGCCTAATGTGACATGATGTGGCCTTAATTTCACACTGCTGTTAAATACTTCATTCTGGTATAGAAGGAGTTAAATAACACTATTAAATAGGAGTAAGTTTAACATAATTTCATTTGCACTAATAGACATTTCTTAAATTTGTGCGTACATATTTTGTCTTTCTTTTTTTTTATGCTATATATAATTTATGTCATATGCTTCCTTAAGGATTCACTGAGTAATTATGTATCACAATGAAGCCTTGATTCATAAAATCCCTCTTGGTTTATTACTCATCTTAAAAATTGTAGATCTTGACTTTTACTGGGTAGCATAAAAGCTCCAGATGCAATAATGTCATTTGTTTCTTTTCTTGCTGCTGAACTCTAGAGACACCAGATCATGATTAATGAGGATAACAGCATTATTCCAAAGAGCATCATAATCAGATTTCTCATCTGTCTCACTAACTCACTGAGGCAAATCTGTCAACATCTACTTTTACAACAAACATTTTCAGCAACGATGATAAAATGCAATTGATGATAAAAAAACAATTGTTACAATCCTAAATCTTCTATCATATATATATATATATATATATATATATATATATATATATATATATAATAGAAATCGATGCTGCCTTTGAAGCCAACACGAAATACACTTGATAATCTGGATCACGCTGACTTTCATCTGGATTATTCAACTGCAGAGAGAAAATTAGAATTCACTGCATGAACTCTTTTCCCACAGACTGAAGCAAATAAATCACGGCTCTTCCGAGGGACAGCGAGAACAGCTAAGTCACATCCCTTTCCTTTTTTTATTGTACACACGTCTCTTTTGTCATTCATAAAGCAATCTGCTTTGAGAATCCGAGTGCGAATTTGTGAAAACATTCCGCTGCGAACAGAAGCACCAGCGCGCATACATTTAGATACGTAAAGCTACTTCATACACACCTTGCCACTCACGTGACTAAGAAATGACAGCTTTAAGATGGTAGAATGGGGTACAGCGAGTGATTTCATATAGCAATTTTTATACTGACAGAAACTGACACAAATTGTGTTAGTTGTTAATTTAATGAAGTGGCTAATGGCGGAAAATTTAGTATCCTGGGCAACACTGGACAACTTGTTGATGTGTTATGTTATGTAAAATTTCTTTGGAATGAAAGATAAACATATTGTAGTTCATTAATCAACTAGCTAACGGTCTCATCATTTTAATATTAAGTTATGTTAACTAGCTAGTTGCAAGTAATGCAAAAAACCTAAAGTCGTATTCTTACTAATTGGCCTGATAATAGCTATATAAAACTAACCAGTGTATAATAGAGATTGTCCGATAATCGGTTCTACCACTATTGAAGTAGATTTTCTTTATCAAATATCGGTTTTGTTCTATCGGAGCCACCGATATACTGCATGACATACTTCTTGTTGATGTGTTACGTTTGGAAAATGCCTAAAGAAAGAAAAATAAACATGTGCCAGATTATTAATTAACAAGATAACGGTCTCATCATAATACTATAAAATGATGTTAAATAGCCAGTAGCAAGTAATGCAATGTTTACACAGAAGGATTTTTTGCTAGAGATAATAACGCTTGAATATTGTTAGAACCTATTATCGGACAACAGAGATTTTTAATGATCAAATATTAGTTTTCTTATACCAGAGCCATCAATATACTGCATGGCATATTTACATTTTACATAAGGTTTAAGTGTCTTGCTCAGGGCCCCAGCAGTGGCAAATTGGTGGTACTGAGAATCAAACTTTGAGCTTCCAATTAGCAGGTCAACACTATAAGCACTGCACTATTATTTTATCATATCCTGTGGGCAATCTGAGTGGGCAATCCTGGGCGTCCTGGCTTCGATTTTCAGCTCTTGGACTTTTCCCGAACCCAAACTTTTGATTCCTCTCTCACTTTAATTCCTGTCCTATCGGCTTAATAAAGGCAAAAATGGAAATCTTTGAAAAATGTTATAGTAGTCACAAATATATTAGGATTTAGATAGGAATTATGTTATGGGATTCCTTGTAACCTAAAGCATTGACACAATCGATTTGGTTCTAGGGTTCGAATCTAAGTTTAAAGGTTAGACTCGTTCTTTATTATATACCCGTCACTCTTTGTGTAACAACTGCAGCAAATCTTCAATAGAGAAATAAAGTCATGACTTCTCACATTTAACCTTTTGCAGAAAAATGACGTAGTGTAAAGCATTACTGTAGTAAAGAACGCTGCAGGCTCGGCTACGCTAAATGCCTTTCCAGCTGAAAGGTCCATCAGGTCATTCTTGGAAAATCAAATATTTAGCACCAGAGCGCTAAGCTAAGCCAAAAGCCAGAGGGCCTTCATTTATTTAAGGGGGAAAAACCAGCTTCGGTTTCAGCTGGATCAATATGCGTCATATCACTCAGTAAAACACAACACATTTTTTTCTTAGTTTTTACCTCAGGAAAACTTCACAACATGCCTTTAAGGCATTTGTTTGTGACAGGCAATCATGTAAGAGTAAAACTTGAGCTAAGTATAGTTTCTAAGTATAAGTATAGTTTCAAAACTGAAATCAGCTTCTGATAGGAAAATGCCAACTTTCCCACTCGTAATTCTGACTATGTAGTGAGGTTTATTTCTGTTTAGTTTCTAATTGATAGCTCAGTAGTTACCACCCAGGTCCACCAATCTCCCACTGCCCTTGAACAGCTTAGACCTTGGTTGCATAATATATATATATATATATATATATATATAATATATATATATACACGTGTGTGTGTGTGTGTGTGTGTGTGTGTGTGTTTTGTATTGATTAAAAGTTGTCAGAACATCTAAAAAATGTATCACAGTTTAGCATGTGTAGCATCACCAGAAGCCCATTTTGGTGCCACTCACACCTAAAAAAGTCTCGGTAAATCAGTGACTTAAGGAATGGCTGATCGGCAAGTCTGGTGCCGTTTTAAAGAAACAAGTAATCTATTTCCATTCACGCTTTGATGTATTACACACATGTATATTTGATTTTCCCTATATATTTGTTATCTTTAGCGATGATTCGATGTCACGTTTGACAGCTAGTTTTTTATAGTCAGTCACCATAAGACAGAAAAATATTATTTTGCCCGGAGAGCAAAAAATCTAACGCGATCCAACATACAAGACTATTATCTCATGACAGAGAGATTTTGGCACCTTGGTCTACTTTCTGTTCACTCAGGAGCTTTTCTGACAGATAAAGACGGGGTTCTAAGTGAAAAGAATAAAAAAAAATAGGGAGATAATGAAGGAACAGGAAAGAAGTCAAAGTGCAGACAGTGAATGGAGATGATCGTCTGAATAAATCAGAGTGGAAAAAAAGATGCAAAGATGAAAAAATCCTAGAAAGATGTGTACTGTAGTTGAGCATCATCCTCCAGAGCCTGAAATGAAAGAACCCTAAAACCCTGGTGTGGTGTTTGGGTCTGTGGGAGCTGATTTCAAAGTTAATGTAAAGAAAAAATTATATTATTAAGTGTTTTTAGCCCCAGGGTTATTAAATCTTGTGGAAAGTTCTAGAGCTCCCTTTTGTGTTGTTAATTCTAGTCTACTCTACTTTTTTTATGATCATATATCGAAATATTTTTGTGCCTGAAAGTGACAAAAAGGTAAAAAGCAATACAATCATATAAAAGACAAATGATTTTCTGTCTTAATTTCTTTGCCTTCTTTCTATAAAGCAGGTTTTTACAATGATACATTTAAGGATCAGGAATGAACCCGTCTTCAGCTTTTTTTTTTTTTTTTCTGAAATCAATCAAAAAGGGATCTGTAAAAAAATATTATGTTGGAGTGAGAATCAGAGCCTTACATTATACACAGAAGCACAATCCCTCTACAGGTATAATATTTCAATCCAACACATAGATACATTGATGGAACTGCTTTTCCTATCAGTTCAGTGTTGTTTCAATTTTTATGGTATCCCTACCCGCTGAACTTAGTAATATTATTGTGGATAAAATTTCAAGCCACAAATCCTTTCTTTAAAAATCCAGCGGAAAGCGTTCCAGATGTGCAGAGGTTATTATCTACGGGAAAAAGACGTCAAATCTGGAATAGGATCTTAAAAAAAAAAACTTTTTTGTGTTCAGATGTTCCAATACCTTTGTCTGTATTGTTGTGTATCTTGCTGCGTTGTTTAATATCCCATCATAAGGTGACACAGTCCATGTTTGGAAATGTCATTTTGATTTCTGTTGTTTACTTTTATCTATAACAAGGCAAAATGAGAACGGAATACAAAACCTATAAAAAGGGATCTGAGTGAACATGAATATGGTCGTGCGATAAGATTTGGGCTGAAACAGAAGCAGAGGAAGTGACAAGCCATCAATCCTCAACTCTCATCTATGCCTGATGTCACTTCCAAGCAGAAATCAAAAGCAAACACATCCAACAGGAGCGCAATTTATTCTCGGGTATAGCTGGACTGACAGGGTGGAATTACAGCAGTGGATGATGCGATGCGATTTGATGTGATGTGTGTATGATGGTATACAGAGCTGATCATGCTGAAAATGTCCTTCGTATTTGGTGATAAAAATAACATAAAATGACGCTTTGGTACTAATACTACTTTAATATTTAAAACTAAGTATTTAATACTTTAAAACTTTATTTAAATACCTATCAAAGACCATCTTCTATTAAAAAGTAGAGTCAAGAAGTACTCTCAAATTCAAATGTAGTATGTATTCATGTACTAAGAAGTACAGTCAGGAAGTACCTTTACTATAGTAGTATTTAAGTCAAATGTAGTATGTAAATGTAGTATGAACAAACCTGAAAATATACTAGTATTTTTTGTACATTTATGTTGATTTTTTTAATGAAATGGCTTGTTAAAAAACAACTTGAGACAAATTCCCACTGTCCAGGTCAGGGGTTTTTTTGCACAAGCAGCACTGACGCTGATAAGGTGTGATGCAGCCCTGAATAGGATCTGGTATCTCAACCAGTTATTCAGCCATAACTTCACAAATTGGGCCTTGACCGGATAAACAAGTGTTATTGATGTTACACAACGGTATCTCGAAGGAAGTTACTTGTCCTTGTTGATAAGGTTCACACAAATAGAGATAAACCACCAAAGCTGTGCAGGTTGACACTCTGAATGGTTACAGCCAAACAGCTCTAAATGGGTTGTGGTGTGAACTAAAGAAAAAAGGATGAGAGAAAGAGGTGGAACTTGGAAATTTAAAAGAATTTCAAGTGGGAAATAAAGCTTTCCATGGGTGGAAAAACAGAATTTTAGAAATGATGACTATGAAGAAACAATCTTTAGGCATATAAAAGAAATAATGTAATAGGGGCCGTGTGATGGACTGGCGACCTGGCGACGGTGTAAACCTTCTGCTTTCCGCCCTTTCAGAGACGACTGGAATAGGCTCCAGCAGATCCCCTGACCCCAGATTAGGAAATAAGCGGGTATAGAAAATGAATAAATGAATGAATGAATAATGTAATAGGGGTAATGTAAGGAACGATATAATGATGTAATGATGTAATAATGACTCCTAGTATTATCATCGAGATTTTATTATGATTTAACATGTATTTGTTTTGCCTCTTCATTCACCATGGAACGCTAGTTGAATGTAGCATTTTGTTGGTGGTTAAATGTAGGAAGTGCAATTAATAGACCAGGTTAAGTTAAAAAAAACTTTTTGGGGAGAAAATGAATCACTATAAATTACTAGAAGGTATCTCTAACCTAATAGTGACATTAGCAGGTTGATACAGACATCTGGATTTCTTCATTAGCCTTGATGGTCACTGATGATGCTGCTCATCTCCCTGCAGCTAATGAGCCTGTCTTAGGTATGTCATCAGCACTGAGTCTGCCAGGGTACCATTATAAATGCCCAGAGCACAGATGATAACGTGAAGCTGAGAATGTGAGACAGCTGCTAACAGGCTTCTTCGCCACGATGATGAGAATACAAAGTCTGACGGGGGTAATAAGTCTTCAGCTCATTATGCAGAGGCGCAAAATTCTGTGGTTTATTTTTTCTGCGCTTTCTTAGATGATGTAGGGAAACTTGAAAATTGTACTACATTTATGCTTTACTTCTCCAATTAATGCAGAATTCATTAAGAGCAAGCCGTCTAGAAGGAATACTAGGTCCGAGAACCATGCTTGCCCCAGCCAGAACGGGACTACCAACAGCTATGTGACCCTCCAGTTATACTAGGAGAAGTGTGATTGGGGAAAAATACATTTATGTCTGTACCATGTCATGCAGACCCAACAGGTCTGGAATTAACAACAAAAACTTTTGTATGGCATATAATTATCCAAAAGTCAATTGTATCTCCATAACCTAAAGTACTGCTGTCATGTTCCTTCTTTTCCCTGTCTTCTTTCTTGGATATGTTGTAATCATTTACCAATTTAATTCTGAGTTTTTCTCTCTATGACTACAGTTACTCTTAAAGGCAATGTATTTCTGAGAAAAATTAAAACATTTCGTTTCTAGTTAACTCATTTCAATTCCTCCCACTACCCTTCCTGCTAGGATATTCTTGTTAGCAATGCTGGCAGCTCAGCTATTATGGATGCAGGAGGAGGGAAGCTGTCACAGCAAGGAAAGCAATCATGCCGTAGTGCCAAGTGTGGCTCGTATGGGAAGACTGATGATCACACTCTCTGTCCACTGGCGTGTAGGTGTCCTACAGCGGAGCAGTGTGTCGGCATGCATTGTGTCACTGGGAGATCCTGCTGATGGAGGCAGAGCCTCGGGTCCTGCCTTATCGATTATTCACACAAAGAACAGTGACCTGCACGAAAGGAGTGTTAAATACCAGAAGCTTCCTTTAATTTATCCGTGTTACACATACAGTCCGGTCCTAAAATCAAATTAAGGTCTCTTGTCTCTTTTGGTGCTCAACTTTATGTACAAAAGCCAGGACCGATTCTTGTCAACCATCGAAGGGTGGACAGACAGATATCTCATGTGCAATTTCTGGGGGTGAGGTTAGTGGATGGCTTGATGGATGGATGGACAGACAGACAGACAGACAGACAGATAGATAGATAGATAGATAGATTGTACAAAAGGAAAAAAAAATTGTATACCATTGTCAAAGTGAGTCCTTGGCATGAATGTCAGTGTTAGAGAATGAGAATAAAAAGAAAAGAAAGAAATGAAATCATGTCATTCTTGCATTAATGCTTTGTTAATAAAAAAAGGTTTTTAGACAATGGTCTCCGCTTTCGATGCCACACTTAGACGTTAACTAAACGTCTGATACATAAGGCCTTTAGAACTAAAAACCCTTTTAGGACTGTAAATGCTGGTTGATTTCTGGAAGACGTGTGTGTGTGTGTGTGTGTGTCCCGATTTTACCGATCCGTCTGGAAACAAAGCCATTGTGACGCTGTAATTTTCTTACAGAAAAAGAAATAGGTTTTGTTTGCAACAGCGACAATAAGTTCAGGAATCAGCTGTAAGAAATTTGGAATGGCTTTTCCAGAGAGAAAGAGAGAGAGAGAGACCTGTGGTTGCACGCCGGTCATTTTTGTAAGGATTTTACAATGATTTCATGTCCCCAAACGTCACACTAAACAAATCGAATTATAATTGGTTGCTTTAAATTGTCAGTCACACTTAACAAGCCAGAAAAGCTACTATGACGTCCGCGTGAGACAAAATTTGAGCTGACAGGATGACTACTGTACCTCAAATAACCACTCTGTACAACTGGGGACTTGAATATTCTAGGCAGCAGTTGATGATTGAAAAAGATGCAATCCAAGCTTCGGATCAAACCCTGAAGCTGTATATAGGCAACAGTTCCTGCTACTTTTTTTGGAAGAACTCTTTTATCCCAAAGTGCAGACACTGTTTTCATGTTTGCCGAGCAGCACCAGGGACGCGACTACAACAACATCAGCACAGCCAGACACTTCGACATGCTCGAGTCCTGATATGCAGAGAAGTTGCCATGCAGCTTCAAGCTGCACATAACACGAGGGATGATAAAGCCGTTCACTTGCATCCACGTCTTCTACTATTGGAATAAAACATTTCGTTTTATTAAGAGGGTTCTGGAGAACGGAATAAAGGCCAGACGGAAAAGGAAGAAGGAGGGGCTGATGAAGCTGACATTAGTTTGTAATGAGTATCTGTCACGTTCCAGCATAATTGCATTTGCTTTGCTCCCGTCTTCCAAGCACATCGTTACTATCTCAGACGGGCGTGTTAAGTGGAAACACATCTCGACTAAAAGACGACGACGTTAACCAAGAGCTACAGCTTTTATTATTCTCATCTCAGTTCTCAAACATCAGCATCCACAGGACATCTGAAAAACCATCGCTGTCACACTGACTGGAGTTGGTAAACACCAGCAGTTTCTCATCCTGCTATTTGGCTATGCCTCTATATAATGACGTTATATCTTGTTGCTATGCATTAGTTTTCACCCCTCTTACATTTTAGACAGATATAATGTGATTTATCGGTTTGATTTAGAACACGAAAGTAAATTATACAAACATATTCGTTGGTTATATAAGTATTTATCCATCCAACCTTCAACCCCCCCTTCTGGCCCATTGGTACATTCCGCATCTTCAATTATACCCTAGCCTCTAGTTACTCTTTCAGCTCTGAACATCTGGATCCTAATCATTTTGTTTATTATATTTTGCAAAATCTCTCAGGTTGGATTTTGATATTTCCTTTTTGTCAACCACTGAATAATTATAAAAAATATTTACAATAAGAAAGAAGATTGCAAACCGAAAACACATACCGTCAGCAATTTTGGGCTGTATTAAATCCTTTCTATTACATTACCTCTAGTACTGATAATACGAATAAAGCAGATCTCTGGAGGCCTCCAAAGTGCATGGGCCCCTAGAATCGACCTAAGACCCCACAACTATCTATCACATTACATATTAACACGTATTTTATGGGATGGAAAGAGAAGAAGAAACAGGGACGACAGAAAAAACTGTATTAACCCGCATTTATCACATATGTTAGCCTTTGATAACAGGTTATAAAATATTTTAAATGTACCTATTTATTTAATTTTATATATTAATATATCTTTATATTTTTTTGGAGGGCACTTTGCCTTTATTGATAGAACAGATCAGAAAAGACACCCAAAAGGACCCGAACCAGGGTCGTCTTAACCCACCACATCACGGTGCTGGCATTACTGTATTTAATTTTATAGGAAATAAAATTTGGTGTAAATCTGTGACAAAGTCAAGAAACAATTCTAAAACATAGAACTTTGGTCCTGAAATCTGATTGGTTAAGCCATTATTGTTTTTAAAAAAGGCATTTCTGAGTTAAAGAACATTGATATTGTAATTGTAACCTTTGTGAACACCAAAAAAAAAAACATTTTAAAGCAAGTTTATTAATTTATTAAATTATTATCCAGATGTCCAAGTTATTTTTTATTTAAGCTTTATGCTTTTACCACCGGTTAGCAGTCAAGGCCAGTTACAATCACATCTACAGATCCCACAATGATGACAAATGATGTACAAAAGGTATAACAATGTCAAATATATGGAATATTTCCACTTAGCTGAAATGCTGATGCTGAAACTAAGCATTGAGATCAATAAAAGGCTTTCAGTAGCCCATTTTTCCATCCATAATTTCGTTTGCTATCAAATAACAGATAAAATCTGCGATACTGTAGATCAGAGCATCATATACTGTATATAAAGGCGTCCATGTATTTTCTTACACTTACAATATAATGCGGGAGTATAGGGAATCTACAGCCCTATCCAGGGGCACAATGTAGGTGGGGGACCCTGGATAGGGTGTTATTATTGCTTACTTACAAAATACTTAAGATTTACGTAAACCAGCATAGCTGAAAAAAAAAAATCGTAGTTTCTTCCTTAATCCATTAACACTCACATCCTATCATTTAATCACAGAGGCTATTAGTGCTGGAGAAATTGAGCTAGAGCTTCATTTCCTTGGAAGGTTTTGAAATAATAAATGCTGCATTTTCAACTGGACTAATTAAACTTGTATTATGAAGTAATAAGCAGACCGTTTTCTAATTAACTTCTGGAAAGCAGGAGTGGCAAGCTTAATTTATTTTTTTCATCCACTATTGCTTTATCTTTGAGTTTGTTTTCAGGACCATATTCCAAAAAGAAGAAAAACACACACTTTACATTTATGGCATTTGGAAGACGCCCCCCCTATTCAGAGTGACTTACATTTATCCCCTTTTTTACATCTAAGCAATTCCAGGTTGAGAATCTTTGCTCAGGAGCCCAGTAGTGAAAGCTTGGTGGTGCTGGGAATCAAACCCCTGATCTTCTAATTAGCAGTCCAACACCTTAACCACTGCGCTACCACTTCCCCACACACTTTCACACGTTTATAAGTGTTCAATTTCTTGAAGTTAGAAAATCCATTTGCATTTTTACCAAGTTTGAGATATGATGATGAATTTTATTACAAATAAATTTCGCTGCACTTAATTAGCAGCCGATGATGTAATTATATAAAAATAAAAATGCCCCGACAGCATGTATACTTTTAAATGTATTTAATTTTATCTGCATGATGTATTTATTATTTTATAAAAAGCCGCTTTACAGAAATACGCTTCAGGATTATTTGATGTTAAAATTCTAGTAGGTAATGCTAACATTTTTTGGAGGCCAGAGGTAACGTGAAAATTAATGGTAAATTAAATGAGAAACCTTATAAAAAGAAAAAGTCTCAAATGGGATTTTCATTCGAATGACAGAAAGTAAGTCAAAAAATTACTGTTTATGGCAAATGTAGTCCTAAAACTGTTATGGTAATCATAGTACCAAGCCTAAACCAAATCATAGGAGAACTGTTTTCATCAAGCAATGTCCATAGCCATCTTCATGATTTGTATGTGGACCATCTACTGCAATCCCCTGTCTTTACACAAGTTTTTTTAGCTAAAATAAATTCAAAAACTCAAGAGAAGTGGTGGCTTAATGGTTAAGGTGTTGGACAAATACAAGAAAGACCGGGAATTCGATTTCCAGCACCACCAATATTATATTTTGAGCAAGGCCCTTAAACCCCAATTGTTCAGTTGTATAAAAGAGGGAAATGTAAGTTCCTCTGGATAAGGACGTCAATTACGATGAATGATAAGACAAATAGTTCAATAATTTTTAGTTAGCAATTAATGAATAACTAATAATCCAATAGTCTAATTTTATTAATTCATTCATTCATCTTCTATACCCGCTTATTCCCTAATTAATGGTCCATGGGGATCTGCTGGAGTCTATCCCATCTCTGAATGGGCTAAAGGCAAGAGGGATACCTCCGGATACACCTTGGACAGGTTGCTGGTCAATCATAGGACCCATATTCTTTTTTTTGACTAAATTTAGATCAACAACTGAATTTTAGTAGGAGATGTTAGAAATGAATCTACCAGGCAGAAGGCAAAGAGGAAGACCAAAGAGGAGGTATATTGATGCGATAAACGAGGACATGAAGTTAGTGGGTGTGAGTGAAGAGGATGTAGAGAATAGAGTGAGGTGGAGACAGATGATTCACTGTGGCGAAAGAAAAAGAAAAAGAAGCTATGTTATATTGCTTATATATTCATAAGCAACAGAACAGGTCAGATCAGGTTAATCTGTCCTTTTACATCCACTTGTCCTAAAAGCAAAGACACACAATACACAAACTTTTAGGCAAGCGAGAGTAAAAGCGCAGTCAAGGGCTACAGCTTGGAGTACTATAGCTCAGGAGCAGAACTGGCGAGCTTGTCCACTAAGCCCTGAGTATTACAGGGACAAAACTTATAGAAAATCTTTGTTTAAACTGCTTAGTCTGGGATTGGAGCAGGGATGAGAGTCGAGCAAGTCATCATTCGGTCTGTATTCGAGTTGAATATTAAGCTTACACGCATTAAGTGAAAAATTAATAATAAGTAAGGAATTGAGAAAAGGGCATGGTGTTAGGAGAGAAGAATTAAGATTCATTAGATTCGTTTTTAACAACTGTAATAACTGTTAATAACAGTAACACAATCTGCAAATTGTCATTTTGTTGTATTTATTAATAACAATTTCATAATATTATATCATTTATAGTTTATGTTTAAAATTTAACTTATAGGTTCCTGCCTACAGGCACTGCTGGGGCAGTGGTGGCTCAAATGGTTAAGGAAAACCTGGGTTCAAGCCCCACCACGACCAGTCTGCTACTATTGGGTCCCTGAGCAAGACCCTTAACCCTACCTGCTCCAGGGGCACTGCATCATAGCCGACCCTGTGCTTTGAACCCAACCTACAAAGATGGAATTTGTAATATATATATATGACAAATAAATACATTTCTATTTCACTATCATTCATCATCTTTACTTGCTTATTCCCTAATTAAGGCTCACTGGGATCTGCTGGAGGCTATCCCAGCCGTCTCTGAAAGGACGAAAGGCAGGAGGGGTACACCCTGGACAGGTTCCCAGTCCATCACAGGGGCACACACACAATTTAGAATCACCAATCAACCTAACATACATGTTTTTGGACTATGGGAAGGAACTGGCCAACCTGGAGTAACGGGGAACTGCCGGAATTGCAGCCAAAGTTGCTATTTAAGCAAATTTATTCACCCTTTTTCACCAATGTTACTTGATTATTTAACGCCGCTGTGCTACAAAATAGAAAAAATCTTTACAAGCGCAAACTGTTTCAACAATCATACACCAGTGTTACTTCGAGTTGCATAATTTGTAAGTGTGAATTATTAACCAGCTACATTTACAACAGACACATGTAATACATCAAACCGGTTCGAAATAGATTGCGGCACACTTCTACCATAAATCAAGAAAGTTACTTGGCATTTGTGATAAATAACCTCCAGTTTACAATTAAACGCAACACCTTGGACTTCAAATCTCCTCAACGGAGACGCTAAACAGATCCATACAAACAAAAGAGCTCTGTGTGCAGATAAATGTTTCTGAGATATTTATGATGGAGGACGAGCTGCAGGATAATTGCAGTAATCCACATTTTTAAAAAAAAAAAAAGGTTAAAAATATTTTAACCATCACTTCTTAAGATACAGTTGTTTATTTAGCTAGCATAGCTTCATTTTAGCATTTTTCAAAATGATAGAAGCTTTGGTCAAGCAAATGGCGCTAAAAATCGAAACTTTATGTTTCGTAGAGATATAAAGCTCGTGTAATTTCTTAGATTAAGACTGTTTATGTCTAAAACAACTGCTTCCGATTCCTTTTCTTAAGCAATGACAACTATAAATACGATTTTAGTGTTTTCGGCAAAGCACAAATAAATCGTGTAATAAAAATGGGTTCCATGATTAAAATTGTCTCTCTTGATGTTTTATAAGTATATGGATCAATACGGAGCCAGAAGCCAGACCAACCAAACTTAAAGCAAGAAAAATCGAATCTGCTGCATCATTAATACTAACACCTTTTTTTAATCTATCTGGATGACATAAGATTAAAATTGAAACTGACGTGGATATAAAATGGATATAAAGTTCTTATGTGCAGGATTTTAAATTTGCAGAAAACCCCAGTCTCAGAATGAGAAAAATGCAGGGATTAGATTAGGAAAGGTAAGATCACAAAATATCTCTTTATTCTCTCTTTCTTTCTTCTATTTTTCTTTCTGTCTCTCTCTTTCTCTACTGAGCTATACATGCTCTCAAGTTCCCAGCGTTCCTGGCCGCGCCTTTGAACCTGTCACGAGTCAGGAGATTAATTTGGATGCAAGTACAGTTATTGATTTACAGTAACAAAAATCAAAAATGACAAACCAAACAGAGAACTTTAAAAACCAAACCGTGAACTAAGCTAAGGTAATTAATAAAACAAGAAACTAGCAACACATAACCTAAAAACAAGGACATGGACATCAACCATAACATAGAACATGGACCATACCATTAAACGTGACAAGCAACAAAGCGAAACCAAGACAAACCAAAAACAAGTGGTAAAAATACACAAACTAATTGACGGAAACAATTAACTAAACAAAAAACACCTGTACACAATGAGGAGACAATCAACCAATGACAAGACAGGGAGACTCACACAAACATGGAGCACATGGTCTACAAATGAAAAGCAAAAGTCTCACTGTGGCCTTGCAGTGGACCAACGGATCAAAACAACTTGACAGAACCTTCCTGATCCATGCTGATACTGTTCTTCTGGTTGAAGTGTCATCGGTTGGAGGTGCTCACTGCTGCTGAGGATGAACAGAAGGTGACTCTGAGCTGCAGTGGTCAGTCTTTTATCATCAGACGTTTGGTGACTTTGGCAGGAACCTGCGGTCAACTTAGAACTTTGCTGATTTATCAGTTGCTCAAAGCATATAACACAATTATGTTTGGATATGTATGTAGACAGGACATTATTAATCACCACACACTCTGCTGTCATCCAGATTAGAACGGGTTCTGTCTGGTTCCTTTCAAGATCTTGCTCAAGGATCAAGTCAGGGAGGATTTTCCTTGCTACCGTTGCTCATTGAGGATAAATACTTAATAAAATTTATTTATTGCTAAAAGTTCTATACAAATAAACTTAAATCTAATAAAATTGCATCAAGAATTAGGCTATGTTGAAGAAGGATTCATGTTGAAAATTTACCAAATGAAAATACAGAAGGACACTGCTTGTCAGAATCCCTGATCTAGTAGAAGCCTCATGTTGGGTATATCTGCCATCTGAACATATTATTCTGAAACAACATATTGGACAAATGCCACCTGTTGCAAAAGGCCTCATATTAAGCAGTAGACCCTGGTTGGACACATACCATCTATTACCCAAAATCCTATTCGGACAAAGCCTGACCCAAACCCGAATCAAACAAAATACCCTTTGCTGAATAAAACTACCTTTTCCACTTTTAATTGTAATCCTACATTGACATTACCATTGGTATGCACGGTATACTTTAGCAAACTTACCAGAATACCTAATTATATAAATCTTCAGACAATTGTTTTCATTCCCTTCTGTCTTTTCTCTAACAACACACCGAGCAATTTATCCAGTTTCATCTAGTCTAGTAACCTAAAACAGGCAAATTTGATTCACTCTACGTAAATAAATAAGCGTCTCATACAAGCAAAGGACTAAAGAAAAATTGAATAACTACGACGTTAGGTTAAGGTAGAAATTGGTAAGAGGTTATTACATTTTTCTATTTCAGCCCCTGGATGGACAGAAGCTGCATGCTGAAAAATTTTACTTGGACAAAATGCTACCTGGCAAAACACCCGAATGGGCAGAGTTCAGTCTATGTTGGACACAAACCTCATTTGGACAAAGACCAACGATAGACAAAAGTCACCAGCTGCACAATGCTCCATGTTGGGTAAATGCCACTGCTGGTGTAGAAAACACCTGCTGGACAAAATCTCTAAATTGAGTGGAAACCCCATGATAATTGGGCAAAAACCCATGTTGAGCAAACTGCCTGTGCCATAAAGGAATGTGTAGTGTAGTGAATACTATACACACATAGTCAGCAAGGATCCGTCTGCTATTCAAAAAGCCCATTTTTTTACATTTGGACAAAGACTCATGTTATGGTAAAGCAATTTGCTGTATAAATCCACATACTGGTTAAATACCTCAGGTTGGGTAGAAGTCATGTGCTGTAAAGTATGTCTGACCCATGACTGAATAGAAGCCCTTTGCTGGACATAAACGTTTTTGGGTGATAGCAAAAGCCAACAGTTGATCAAACCCCTTGATTTGGGCATCTAGGGGGCAGTGGTGGCTCGAATGGTTAAGGCGCTAAGTTGTTAATTGGAAGGCCAGGAAGACCTGAATTTAGCCACTATTCTGCCACTGTTGGGTCCTTGAGCAAGACCTATAAACCTTCCTGTACAGGAGGGCTGTATCATAGCCGACTATGCACTCTGACCCCAACCTTCTAAGATGGGATGTTTGAAGAATAAAAATTCATTGTGCTGTAGCATTAATGTGACAAAAAAGGACACTTAAATTTACATTTTATTAGGACAAATAACCATGTCGGACATCATATGCCTTATTTAAACCCAAACCCATAATGGGAATAAATAATCCTATTTGAGTGCCAATGGCCACATAAACCACTCTGGGCAAAAACTCCACATTGGTTATAAAGGACCATTTGGATAGGACCTACAGTATGATGTCCAGAAACCACAATCGGGTAAAAACCTCATGGTAACCAAAGAACTATGACATAACTATATCTTCAAAACATCTGGTTCAATGGTAGTCTGTTGGACCAAGCCGTACTATTAGGGGAAATGTCCACTTGAGCAAAGACTCCAAATGGCCAAATGGGCCAATTTACCACCTTTAATGTATTACAACCAGTAGCATATTAGCAGAATTCTATTTCCACCAGCTGATAACAGAATTACATGCTTCACTAACTTTTAATTATGAGAATTATTTCGTCATATTTAGCCACAGTACCTCCAAATGACTTAATTTTATTCCAGTAAAGTTGATTTTGTATTAAATATTCATTTCACATTCACACCTTCTGATGCCAACAGAGTATAAAAAAACCCTTGCAAAATAGGATTTTATTCACACATACAGTACCTTGAATGCAAAGTCTTTTTAGTTTGTATTTTTATACATTTACAGCATCTGGTAGACGCCCTTATCCAGAGCGACTTACATTCATCTCTTTCAATACAACTGAGCAATTAAGGGTTGAGGGCCATGCTCAGGGGCTTAACAGTGGCAACTTGCGGATGCTGAGAATCCAACCCTGATCTTCCAATTAGCAGTCCAACACCTTAACCACTGAGCTACCACTTCCCTACTTCTCTATTCTGTTTTGGACTGGATTTCAACCTCTTTCTTTTCCACATGGCATTTAATTGCTTTCATACTGGCTGTGTAATAAGTGCGTGTGTGTGTGTGTGTGTGTGTGTGGCAATGCTTTAGTTTCAGTGTAGCTTATCTAGGAGTCACTTTGTAATGGCTTCACAGCTAGAAATAACAAACAGCACACGCTTAAATATTATCCTGTTGTTTTGCAATTATTCTCCCACGACATGCCTACATTTTTTTGTGCACGCAATTTTAAGAGTGTAAACATTCATAATTAATACAGTAAAAATGCGCAGCTTCATTTGTTTTCTATGGTGTTTTACAGCCTATTAAAATTCTATTCTTGTACAGATAACGCATTGTGTGTATGTGTCTTATTCTACACCAATAAAACATTCTATAATGTTAATTATCGGTAATTACAATAATAATAATAATAATTTTACAAAGCCTTATTTGGCAATTATATTCAGACTAAAACATCTGGATCATTTTTTAATGTAGGTTTTTTATATAAACGTTTTTATTACAATACATATTGATTATTGGCGATCAAACTGTATGCGCACTTCATCACACAGTGCTAAAATAACATTCCTTAACACTTTTCCTTGCTTCTTCCTCAGAGGAACGTGGTATTTACCCAACCTCGTTTCCACTTCAGATTGAATCAGAGAATTAAACACCCCCAGGCACTGACACAGAGCATCACTTAGAGCAGTGTGTGTGATTTGCTCAGTGGTTAATGATAATGGTTTTCTGTCAGGCCACATTGTTTTTAGAGTGATCTAATGAGTGGGAGTCAGCCATGACAAACAGTGGAGCTGGTTGTGTGTGTGTGTGTGTGTGTGTGTGTGTGGCTGGGTATCTGACTGTCCTCTACCCTGACAGTTATAAATGGAATCTAATTACTATCAATTTACCACAGACCCACTGAGGCCCACATTGTCACACCTGTGACCAATCACAGGCTCGGCGAAAAAGAAATTTAAAAAAAAGAATTTAAACAACAACCGAAAGTAAAGATTATAATTAGATGCCATAAGGATGTTCAGAAAAAAAAGTCCAGGATAGTTAATTTAGCTATCTAGGTAGCCTTGATGCACCACTCCCTTACACTCCTAAGTAGTGAAGAAAAAGAATATCTCAGTGGTTAAGGTGTTTGAATGCTGATCAGAAAATCATCAGAACCTAGGTTCAGTTCCTAGGAAAACTAATCTAATCCGACATTGTTGGGCCCCTGAGCACGGCCCTCAAATGTAAACTGTAAATGTCCTTATTGGTCACATAGACTCTGCAGCACAGTGAAATTTAGTTTCTTCGCATATCCCACCTTGGAAGGTTGGGGTCAGAACGCAGAGTCAGGTATGATACAATGCCCCTGGAGCAGGAAGCGTTAAGGGTCTTACCCAACAGTCCAACAGTGGCTGACTGGCGATGGTGGCGCATGAACCCAGGTCTTCCACAAGTGGCCTCAGCAGGTAGAAATAGCTATGTTGGATCAAAAATATAGTTTGAAGATTTCAAAAACGTCAATGGTGACATCAAAAATGTGAGATCTTTTTGTTGTCCAGGTGTCCTCATCCAGAGCGATGTACAGAAGTGCTTTCAGCCCCATCATTTAACAGATCAATACTGGTACACTGGAGTAATAACCCACAAACTGTTGAAAGAAAGCCACATGAAAAGATTTGAAGTCCTAGGTATTCAAGAAACAGGTATTACATCATCTTGGTCTTAGAGGATGGTGGTACCAGTAAGACCATCAGGTGTACCCTATGTTTCTTTTTGTTGGATACCAGTTTCAGATTTAAAACTGCCATACATTTGGAACTCTTTTACCCCACTCGTTTTACCACAGGTACCAGTTGATGTTCCACACATTGGAGTTTCTCTGATGGCTCAAATGGTTAAGGCGCTGAGGTTGTTGATTGGAAGACCAGGAAGTCAGCCACTTTTGGGTCTTCGAGCCACTTTTGGGTCCTCGAGCATCCCCTTCCTGCTCCAGGGTTGCTGTATCGTAGCTGACCCTGTGCTCTGATTCCAACTTTCCATGATGGAATATCACAGGTTTAGCCAGCAACTTTACTCAGAGGACAGTCATTGAAGAGTCTTCAGTTCAAAAGTGTACTTTTCTTTGCTGTCTATTCAGTGAAACAAAGACTTCTTGGTTGGAATAACATGGAAACTTAAACCATGACATGCCAACCGTGTTATTAGAAAGCTGGTTGTTCTCCCAGAAAACTGTCTCGACATCTGGCAGGGAATTTAGGGGAAATTCACAAAATGACAAAAGTGTGTGATTCTTCTAAAACCCAAGCTGGTGAAGTAGAAATTATTTAAAATTGTGGCCAAAATTCTTCTTTTAATCAAAATATTAATCCAATCTGAGTGCTGAGTGCCAATCTGAGTGAGTTCTATAACCTCTTTTATGTTGCGAGAGGTTTTATAGAAGTGATTATCTTGACATGGTGCACAAACCATTGCACAAAAAAACTTGGATAAAATTTAGTTATTTAAACTATACAAATTACACTTTTAATACATTTTGGTAGTTTGGTAGTTGATATTTTTAGGTGGGCCAAAATGACAGATGGGGTGGGGGTTTAAATCCCCCCTTAAAAAGAGTCTAGAACCGCCGTTGTTGTGTATTATTTCTTAGAACCCCTGTCTTTTTGTTAAAATGGCTTTTAGCATTATGTTTATGTTATGGCGGTTTAGCACTGTTGCCTCACAGCAAGAAGGTCCGGTTCGATTCCTGGCAGGGGTCTTTCTGTGTGAAGTTTGCATTCTCTCCCTCTTACTCTGGGTACTGGGTACTAATTGGTAATTCTAGATTCTTCGTCAGTGTGTGTGTGTGTGTGTGTGGCCCTGTGATAGTCCTGTCCAGGGTGTACCTATCCTGGCTTTCACCCTTTTTTCACCTCCAGCAATCAACCCGGGACCCTGAACCAGAGAATAAGCAGGCATAAAGGATGAATGAATGAAATATTTCTAAATATTATAGAGCCGTTACTGCTACAGTAGATAAAAAAATCAATAACTTAAGTGGTCGGGTTTATTAAAACTATAATTAAATTATAAGTTTTAAGGACCCTAAAGATATCGAACTCTGATCGAACTCTGATCTCCTAATGTTGGTTCATTTAATTCTGCAGCAAATCTCTGGGTCTCGACTTTCACTTTGTCTTTTTTCATATTTAAGCTAATATGGAGACCTGTAAGCCTTTTTTTGTTCTTCTGTCTGTGTTCTTTCTTTTACAATAAAGTTTAAATGGTAATAATGGGGTGCTATTTACGGAGGGTGAGTCACGGGGGAGAAAATGGCACCAGGGTTAAACGGTACAGCTTATTTGCAAAATGTAAGCTGATGTATAGATGATGTATAGTGAAGTGTACATGCCCTTTAGTAGGAACAATTTATAGAAGTCATTGAAGTCATACTTCTGTCAAAACCCCTGGTAGAAACGCTCCCATATTTCGTTTCTGTTCCATAAATCTTTATGACATATTTTTAACAAAAGCGGCCCATTTTATAGCTCTACACATTTACTTTGACCTTTATAAATCCATCCAAAAACAACTGCTTATTAGTAAGCCTTGTATTAAAAAACCCTACAGATTCAGCAATTTATAGCTTTTAGGCTTTACAAATGTAGCATTTGGTAAATGAGCCCAAGACTGCTGACTTAATGTGATACGAGAAAACCGAAGCAATTTAGAAAAGAAACAGCTGATACATCCGCTAACGGGTGGAAGCAGCAGGTAGAAACGCTGAGTATGACTATTAAGGACTTCACAGAGATCTGGGGGGAGTAGGAGTAGCTCCTAAAGTCCTTAAATGAGGTCTTACAAAAGATGTGTGTGTGTGTGTTTAAAAGTGTTTACTGACTAAAAAACAGTATCTCAAAGTACGAGACAGAACAATAGCAGTTTATTCATGTTGCCCCCACAGTAAAACACTAAAATTCTGCCAGTATAAGGAACAAATAATCACATTAAATAAATATATACAGGGTATTTGATCATTATGTTCATTTCCTAAAAACACCGCAATTTAGTGAAAGGGGTTAAAGGTTAAAGTTCATTGTAAAATATAGTCCGAAGTTTCCGTATAGATTTTTTTGTATTTGTTATCCTAAAAATTCATCAAATTTATTTCAGAATGTCAGTGGCTCAATTTGATACTTTGCGAGCAATACTAAAGCTACATATTAAATAACAGACTTTCTATAAACGAATCGATCCTGGCAGTATGACTAAATGATTCATTTGGATCAGATAATCTTAGATTGGGCTTGACTAATTGTTAAATTAGTAGTGGTGGCTTAGTGGTTAATGTTTTGGACTTCTAATTGGAAGATCAGGGATTGATTTTCAGCGCCGCCCCAAGTTGCAACTGCTGGGCCCCTGAGAAAGGCTCTTAACCACTAATTGCTTAGCCTAAAAAAGAAAGTCGCTCTGTTTAAGGGCGTCTGCCAAATGCTGTAAAAATGTAAATTTGATCGATAATTAACCCTAAACAAATGTTCAAATAATGTTTCCTTTCTGCAAGCAGAAGAACCCGTTCCTTCTTTTATGGATTCTTCTTAACTTCCACAGCCAAATTATCAGCACAAAACATTAAATTAAAACCAACACACAAGGTTTTCTGTTTTCTCAAGCTTGCACAGCCTCGGATCTTTACATGACCCGGGCTTTACCGTTTCTATTCAGCTAAAAAGAAAATCTCATTGCCCTGACTATTGATCGTGTTCACATAATTATTTCTTAACATATTAATAAAATAATGATATAAATGATATTTAATTCGATGGTCTATGAATGAGACGCAGAAGACGTCTAGACAGAATTAGAGCCAGAATGAAAAAAAAGCTGTAATATAGTCGAGATTAGGTCAGGAAATGAATCGAGGCTGAGATTGTTTCTAGTTCACAGCAGGAGACTAGAAGCGCTGCGATTCACTACAAGCTTCATTTTATTTAAGAATTTATATATATCGTGAAGCAGCTTAATAACTGCAAGAACACATCTTTTTTATGTTAAAGGCAGAACAGTTTTTCCATGGAAGACATACAATAAAATATGGATCAATTTGGTTTGGTTTGAAAAACTACTACAGGAGTCAAAGGGTCTGAAAGATGATGTCATGGTTGCAGTATTTCTTTTGGACAGGTAGAAATATGGTGCGATTGGATTTTGGTGTATTTTGATAGTAAGTCATAGCTTGTGTAGTTTGTGTAGATTTTTGAATTAGCTTAACTACGGCAGCAGTGTGTAATCAGGTAATGTTTTTATGTTTGGTATTTTAGTACTGTTACTAAATGTAATGTTATTTTTTTCCCTGGGGAGGGACACATGATGTATTGTAATACTGCCGTCAATGTTTGTCTAGTCTTTGACCATTCATGCATTCAGGAGGCGTGGCTTTGGACCTTGAGATTGGGGTTTAGAATTTTTTAGAATGTCCCACTGTAACTTTAACAGGATCTATAAAAAAAGTTTTTTAGTTTCAGGTCTGACAAATAATAATGATGGAAACCCTGATCTTCCAATTAGCAGTCCAAAACCTTAGTTAACAATTATTAGCAGAAGATTTAATAATAGTCAAAACATTTTTTTAAAGTGAGACACGGCTTATTTCACTGCTGTTAATGAAGGCTGATGGGCAACCTGGTGGGCCATAACCAGACAAACCCTTGAAGGAGCTAGTGCATGATGCAACACATTCCCTTTCGGTGGTCTGGCAGGGCGATGTTCCAAATATCTCTAACAAAAACCGCACCAATGTCTATGCAGTCTGTCCTTTGATTTATATTAAACTGTCAGTATCGATTTCTACCCCAACCCATCTTTAGTATTGTTTGTGGCAGTTACTATACAGTAACTACCCCTTGAAACTAATCTCAGTGACATGGAAATATGGGCAAATTTTTACCAAATAGCAAAATATTTTTTTTATTAACTACTGCACAAAGAAAATTTGCAAATCCGGTACAACAGGTCTTTTTTTTCCAACTCAATTCGGAAACCTCAGGTTTTCATCTACTCTAATTACTGTACTTACACATGAAAAGAAAAAAGATTAACCATAATCCTCAGCTGTCTCTCACCGTGTGCTGTTCTGAGACGATGAGGTCTACTCAGCTCATGAATCACCACATTAAATGAACAACATTAAATTGAGTAGCTTTTAAGTTCAGGAACAGTCTTGGGAATGTGATTCAGCAGAATAATGACTATAATCAAATTTGAAACTGTTTAAACTTATAAAAGCGGCTTCATTTTCATTATTTTATTAGACCAGAGGCGGGAAATTGTTCACTTTTTAGATTAGGGGCAACCAGAACTGTCAAATATCATTTTCATTCTTTTTTTTTAGTCAATTTCACAAAGCAATTTATGACGGGAGGGGGGGAAAAATCGTTGCTGATGTAATATAATTAATTAAAGCCGTGCTAGATCAATATTCTCCCCAGCTGATTAGTAGCGTAATGCTAATCCTCAGCAGGAATGAAATGGAAGCGTTTACGCTGTCTATGCTCAATATACACAGCATAATAAATAACCAATACATACACACGCCGCATTACATCAGGCTACCAGATCATACTGACTGCGGTCTATTAAAACGCCATCTTGCCGATATTATTGATATACGTAATGCTTAACTCGTGAAGGATTTCAGACGGGTAAATTTAGTTGAAATGTTTGACGGTTGTCTGTTTTTTTTCTAGCGCTTACCCTACATAGAGTTGCAGGAAAATGTGTAACATAGTACTTACAGAATTTGCCAGACCCACATTATTTATCTGAGCAATTTGAAGTTAAGCCTTGTTTAAGAGCCCAACAGAGGTGGCTTGGTGGTGCTGGGACTTGAACCCTGGTCTTCAAGGTGGTAGTACAACACTTTAAACACTGCGCTACCACTTCCCTTGGTATTTTTTCCTGGGGTCTGTTAGCTCGAACCTATTACAGGGAACAATCTCACACACACATACTCATATTTAGAGATGCCAGTAAAAATAATTAGAAAAGATTTAGAAATTAAGGCTGTAATACTAATGTTGTCCACAAGGGAAAACAAAAAAGCATGAAATTTGGCAGATTCCCTTACTTGGTGGTGCTGGGAATCAAACTCCAGATCTTCCAATTTATAGTCTAATACCTTAACCACTGAGCTACCACTTCCCACATATTTTACATTGACTTATTTTTAATCCAGCTGAGCGGGAATGACAATGTGGTTGTTAAGAGCGGTCCAATCACATGAGGCCAAGAAAATAAAAACAATACTGATTTGCTAACAACAAAAGTGGGAGGGTTTCCCCTTTTTACTTTGTAAAGCAGATAAACTTTCACTTTACAAACCTATTATTGATTATTAAGCCACCAATGTACTATTTCTCACTAATCTTTCTTTCTTTCTTCCTTCCTTCTCTCTCTCTCTTTCTTTCTCCATCTATCTCTCTCTCTCTCTCTCTCTCTGTCGAGCGACATATGCCACTCCTGAGCTGCCAGCAATCCAAACCCCCTCTCCACTCTGGACCTCTCTGACCCTTCCTGGTAACCCCTCTCCGGTTGATGATCACTTCACATCGCCATGGTGACTAAGGACACTTCCACTCTACCATGAAGACAGTCCAGCTGTTTTCTAAGGAATTGTGACCACAGTTGCTTACACACACCGTGTGACTGCATAATTTCTGCCATCTGTTTATCACCCAAATCAGGAAGGGAGTCTGGTTCCTCTCAAGGTTTCTTCCAATTACCATTTTAGGGATTTTTTTTTTTGCCACCGTCGCCCTCGGCTTGCTCATCAGGGACAAACAGGGACAAATGACTTCTTCTTTTATAAACTTCATAAACCTCCCACCCTGAAGCACATGTTATATGTTAGTGCAAGAAATGTTTGTTCCGAAGGTTGCTCTTTGTCACCGTTTCCGTGTGAACGGGTCAGCCAGGAGTCGGCATATCCCCTTTAGAGCGACTCTATAACAAGACCCCACAGTTGTGACATTCCTGTTAAAAGCTAATTACGCATTCATGAATTCAGCATTGGGTCAAAATAAATAGCTAAAAGGGTTGATAAATAGTAAGCTGGGCTTACATAATAGCTCATCAGTTTGTCTATTTCGCTGCTACTTTCACACAGGTCAGTGAGACAAGGTCAGAGAATGTATTACCAGCACACAGCGATTAGTCAATTGTGAGTGAAAGAGAATGAATAACTGCATGCTTTCATAAAACTCCAGCTTGAAGTTCCTGCTAACAGATCATTTAGGTTATGCGGCATGTGCCAACAGGCAGTGGAAGGAAATTAAAAATGGTAGACTTTTAAACCTGGCAATATATAAGTGTAAAGTCGAAGGCAAGCTGAATGCTTTATGGCTTGTGTAAGTGGTGGCTCATGATTAAGGTGTTGGACTAGCAACTACCAACCCAAAGATTGTGGGTTCGAAAAAGGTTAAACCACAAATTCAAACAAATACACTAAAGAAATAGTTCAATATATTTTTTCATATTTTAATAATTTTACCCTTTTCACCAATACGGTAATTTGTTTTTACACAAGTTTAATTTTTGACAAAAAAAAACCTTTGGATGGGACCTGAACGTTTGCAAGTTGTCTAAACTGAAATGTGTGTTGGCAGTGTGTGTACACAACCACCCTATCATTATAAAGGTCCGCCCAGTGTTTTTTCAAATCTCAATAATGTTGAGTTTCAGTTTACACTCGCATTTTGGGCTGGTATTTTTTTTTAATGGGTGGGTTTTACTCTGTAGTCAGGCTGGTGATTTTCAATCCAATTTGGCAACCCTGGCCCAGAGTAAGATGAAAAATGTCAGTTGAAAGAGAGAGGAAGAGAGAGAGAGAGAGAGAGAGAGAGAGAGAGAGAGAGACGGGGGGGAAGGAGCACTCTGGGGTTTTTGGTCTTGATTATGCATGATCACACGGAGGAACTCATTCACATTCCATCAGAAGGAAAAGCCCAGGATCGACACACATGGGAGTTCATGCTTAACTCTGGAGATGCAGGTGGATCTCTGCTCCATGCCGAATGGATTGCAATATGTGCTGCACTTCTTTCACAGCTGCTGTATGGACAGCGGTATCAGTGGCCTCCTAACCCATCACATCCTTTCAAATAAATTCAACTCAAAAGCTCCCGGTTCATCTTGTGGTGTTTGGGAAATAGAGCCTGACATTCTAATTCAAAGCAAAATGCTTTCTTCACATATAGTTTCAATACTTGTAGGTGTTGGGTTATTTTTTACCTTTTTTTGATTTACATAGCTCAAATTAGATCTGTACCCAATTAACCACTTTGTCATACATTTATAAGAGAAGCATTTGATAACACCTCTATTTTTGTCACTTGTCTGTCTACATTTACATGCCAAAAATATAATTAAGAAGCAAATATGGTCTAGCATAAAATTAAAAAACCTACAGTGTGTGAAAAAATATAAATACAATGGAGACGAAAACATGTTATAAGGCATATCGACAAATGCTTTTCTTTAGTCGATACTATCCAGTTATATGGTGTTCTAAAACAAAGGGCTCTAGGGATCAAGTTCTAAGGAAACACTGGACTGAAAAAAGAAGACGCTGAAGATCCAATTTCATCCATCTTTCTAGACAAAAAAATCTACCATATGGACAAAAGTATTAGAACACCAGACCATCACCTCTATGTGTGTTTTTTGAACATTCTATTCCAGATTTTCTCACTTTTTCTCTGATAACAGACTTCCATTAGATTTAACCATATGGACTTCTATACATCTGGAAGGGTGTTCACTAGATTTTAACATATGGACTTCTATGGATCTGGCAGGACTTTCCACTAGATTTTACCATATGGACAAACGTATTAGAACACCTGACCATCACCTCTATGTGTGTTTTTGAACATCCTATTCCAGATGTTGTCTCACTGTTTCTCTGATAATAACCTCCATACATCTAAAAACACTTTCCACTAGATTTTAACATACAGACCTCCATACATCTGGGAGGACTTTCCACTAGATTTTACCATATGGACAGACGTATTAGAACACCAGACCATCACCTTTATGTGTGTTCCTTAAACATTCAATTCCAGATGTTGACTGAAAGTTTCTATTTTTGTATTGTAAGAAAAAACACCTGTCTGGGGTTAAATAAACTCTTCTCACATGGTCACATGTCACAACAACAAAGACATTCTAGACAATTGTGTGCTTCTAAATTTGTGGCATTTTGGAGATGAACCACATATGGTTCTAATGGTGAGGTGTCTACATACTTTTGGCACTATTGTGTAAATGTGTATAGGTGCCAGGATGAACCAAATAGGGGTTTTTATTTGACCTCATCATTTGACGTTTTTTCGTATATGCTTCTTAAATGTGTTTATAGAGGTTCTCTATAGTATCGTACACCCAAAGACGGAAGCACTTCTAGAAATTCTATTTTCTATAAAAATGTCCACAATTTGGATGCTTCCTTATAACCCAACACACACACAGAGCAATATGATGTAATCCCAGTGCAAACATTCCACTGCTCTGTCCAGCTCTTGTAACCCAGAGTCTTTACTAACAGTCTCAAGCTCTGAACAAATATTGTTTTATTAATAAGCCCTCATTTAAGATTATCCCTTCAAATCCCTTAAACACTTAATAATCATAAGGCGGTGCAGGTGAACGGGTGCTCAGAAAATCATCACCTCATTAGGTGCACATGAGATAGATGCAGATCACAGAAATCAGCCAGACACCCGAATGGCCTTCTAGGATTTCTAATAATAAAGGTGGAGGTTTTGATGCCTCTTCAAATCTAATTGTCTTTAAAATTCAAGTCAGGTTAACAGTCTGTTTCCGATGCCAAGGAGCTGCAGCTGTGCCGTTGGACTGAATCTCCAGGAAAAATGGACCTGATCCATGCAACCTTCCTTCTTTTGCTTTATGATGAGCTGCTGCTTCTGTCTGACTGCACTGTTTGACAAGATGTTGGCACTCACAAGGTTTTCCAGCCTAAATGTGACAAGTGTTTCTGCACTGAATAACATATAATATACATTTTCAGACTTTTAATAAATACCACCTTAATGTCATATACTATACATCAATTTACAGCTATTCTAGAGACAATGATATAAGGACCCTGTAGCAGAAACTCAGTTGAGGTTCTTTAAGGGTCTAAATGAGGCAGCTTGGTGGTGCTAGGGTTTAAACCTTTGATCCACTGGAATACAAATAAAACTAAAATCTATTTTAAGGGAAGTGGTAGCTCAGTGATCAAGGTGTTGGACTGCTGATCAGAAGATGGTGGGTTTAAGTTCCAGAATCACCAGCCTGCCACAGCTGGGTCACTGAGCAAGGCCCTTAATAATCTGGAGTTTGAGGATTTGGTTCTGTACTTTTAGATAGCAAGTTTTTTCCAGTTTTTAAAAATACAGATGTCTGGGTACTCCGGGTTCCTCGAAAAAACCATGTACGTTAGGTTAATTGGTGGTTCTAAATTGTCCATAGGAGTAATTGTGAGTGTGTGTGGCCCTGTGATAGACTGGCGACCTGTCCAGGGTGTCCCCCTCGTGCCTTTTGCCCTTTCAGAAACGGCTGGGATAGCAGAGCCTTATGTCCCCTAACATATGAATCAATATGAAAAAATTCAGAACATTAAATCAACTGCTCAGAGAGATAAAAAATAATAATAATTGGATAAATGTTAAGTGTTATAGAAATTTTAGAAATGCCCCAGTGCACTAAATAATCTTATGATAAAGCAGTGGCGATGTGGGCAATATGGAAATTATACCAAAATGTTTTATTTTCTAGCCAATGTTTCAGTACATCACGAGCAGAGCCTCCAGTTTGTTGCCGAGTAAAAATCCCCATTAGTTTTTCAAAGCTTTCATGATGCTCCAAACCACTTTCTTCTCTCTCTAAAGGAAACATGAAACCCTGCCTGTCTGTACTGCTCTTAAAACACAGCTCTTACACAGTTCACAGTCCAAAGGCAGAGCTGCTGATAAACACGATTGGAACCGTTGCTTTTACACTTGTTTATTCAGCCCTCCTAAAGATGACACTCTCTGCAAACTGAGCTCCCCTGAGCCACCAGATTTGTTTGGCCTGTACTGTACTGCAGAGACCTTCAGAAATATTTGCTTGTGGGTTTTTAAAAGGGTAGCCAAGCATCAAATTGGCTTTGCACTTCTAAATTCAGAATGTCTGCGGTGACAGATGGGTTTGCTGAACTTCCACATTGTTGACAGAGTTGCACGTTTGCGCTGACCTGCAAGAGATTCTTACAGTCACTTGAATAAACTGTGGCAGATTTAATGCTTCCTCTAGAGCATTTAGAATGGACTCAGGGATAAATTGTTTTATTATCCTAGAGTGTTTCTTTATTCTGTAGGGTAATTTAACAGGGTTAGCTGTTTACTTAAATAAATCATTAACCATAAGCATTAATCATTAACCAATTAGACTGCTATAGTAAATATAATATCTGTTTCATGCATTCTTTTTCTTAAAAATAATTAACCATGTAATTTTATTTATCCAGAGTGACTTACATTTATCTTATTTATAGAACTGAGCATTTAGGGGTTAGAGGTCTTGCCCAGGGGCTAAACAGTGGTAGGTTGGTGGAGCTGGGAATCGAACCCAAAATCAGGTTGGTAGTCCATTAACTACCACCACCGCTGGTAGTCCACCTTAACTATGAGCCACCATTACTTTATACTTTAAACCTTTATATTATGTGGCGTTTAAAATAGTTGTGAATGTTGAACTTTTAAAATGTAACATTATTATTTTTTTTAAACAATATTTATTATTTATATCCAGTTTCTAGACAAGTTGGTGTTCACATAACGTAAGAATTACATATTTAGCATATTTTGTAGTATTGTTTAACTTGTTAAATAGTACTGGATGAACGGATGGATGGATAGATGGATGGATGGGTGGACAGATGACTAATTGGGTGGGTGGGTGATAGTTTCCATGGATGTATAGATGGATGAATGGGTGGATGGTTTTGTGGATGGATGAATAAATGGGTGGATGGAAGGGTGGCTGGAAATAATGCTTTGCATATTTTGTAATATTGTTTAACTTGTACAATAGTACTGAATGAATAGATGGATGGGTACTAATACTATAAATTCTGAATACTAAATGTTGTTTGGACAAAATCATTAATTAACACAGAGTTGAAATCAAGTAATTCAAATCAAATTTAAATCAAAATTTCTTCTCAGCCCTCAAAAGCGTGTTTACAGTTCGAGGCTTTAAACTCCATTTCCTAAAGAAAATCAATGAGTTTTTATTGTGAAATTCTAATTATTTGTAACATGCAGAAGAAAAAACTGAATCCAACCAATCAGAGTGACTTAAAAAAGATCTATGCAATAAGCATCAGATGTTTAGTATACAGTCTATGACCATGGCTTCTAAATCTATACAAGACTCTACACCTACTATCTGGAGAGTCTAAGCACCGAACAAGAGAAGTGTATAAGTGCTTAACATCTGACAAAGCAAACATTTTTTTCCTAAGTACTTACTTGGCATCACAAACTATTTTCACCCTCCAACACGTTGCACTTTAAAGTCGAAGGAAAGCTGACATATGGTTTTCTTTCCGCTTGCGTTAGTTATTCGTGTGAATCCAACCGGACATAAGTGATATCTGCCTGTCGCCGCTGTGACAGAAGGAGTGAGGGCGTGAGAGAGAGTCTGGAAGAATGATGGATCAAGGAAGAGTGGAAGAAAGCTGATCAGAGGAAGATGAACTGACGGAACATGCAGATAAAACTGACAGTCTTTTACCCGAGAGTTACAGTGCTTCAGCTAGCAGAATTGTATGAGCTTTTATGAAAGAATATTGTGTTAAAAACTGTGGTTATAAAATAAACCTCACTACAAAAAGAATACATAATTTTAAAATTGATTAATTGATAAATATCAAATAATTGTATTTTTTAATTATTTATTGCACTTATCACATCCAGTCAAATGTTTTAAATATTTATAAATTCAGCTTTAAGGCATGGATTGATGAATAGACAGGTGAATGGGTGGCTAAGTCATTGTTTGCATGGATAGATTAAAGAATTTAAGGTTAGGTGGATTCATGGAAGGATGGATGGAGTTGCAGGCTTCAAATTAAGAATGAGTGAATTTTTACAAGACACAATAAAGTGTATCAGTTTAAACATTTCATATCTTTCTTTGTGCTGTTTTCAAGTTGAACAATTTGAACACTTTGCAGGTCATTGCATTGTGGGTTTTTTTCACGTTTTGCACAATGACCCACCCTCATTTTTTTTTTTTTCATTCACCATATGGGCAGCTTAGTAGGCTAGAGTTCGGCAAGCGCCCAACAGTAGCTGCTTAAAAGGGAAATGAATGCATTATACCAGGACCTTAATGACTTCCACTAGCTGTGCTTTAGATCTAACAAACCTCTTCATGTTGTTTTTTGTCCACAGCTGTCGTTTTGTTCTCTTTGTTCTTTTTTTGTGTGTGTGGATTTAAAGTGGGTTTTTTCTGAGTGAAGGAGTGAGTCGAACATTACAGATTTTTAAACTGATAATATGTTTGACCTCTTCATAACTAACAGAGCATCCATTGCACTGAAAGTGCTGCAGGTGTAAAATCAGGGCAAAAAAAACAGTACAGGCTGTGAGCATTTCCATTTCGCAAGCAACAGTGAAAACACAAGTGGCAATTATCTCAAATTTTTATAATGACTTTATAGTGACTAAACCAACTATGCTGAAGTAAATTCCCTCTGTTATCAACGATATTTTTGTTATCCTAACGAGGATAATGCTACCGCGGTTTTTAGCAGATTGCTGGCTAATGTTGTCACAAGTTGGGCAAGTGTAGGATGCAAGTGAAGTTATTTATTTACAGTGGCAAAAAATTAAAAGTGAAACAACAAGTACTTTGAAAACAAAACCACAAACTAAGCTAAGGTAAGTTATTAAACGAAAAACTAGCAACACATAATCTGTAACCAAGCAACAAAGGGGTATAAATACGCAAACTAATAGAGGGAAACAATCAACCAATCACAATACAGGAAGACTTACAAAACACAGACAACATAAACAAACATGGAGCAAGAATGTAACAGTTGTCCTCCGGCGGCCTGACAGGGCAACACACCCCACGAGTCCTGACACATGTTTTGACAGCTACATACAATATTTTCTTTATTCTACTGAGCTATTAGCTTTAGTATAAGATAACAATAAGATCTCAAAAGTAGCAGGTTTTTAAATTGGTGAAGTCGAGTTGGGGAAAAAGTATGTTAAAATAAAATGGTGGTGTTTTAAGATTACTAACAGTAAAAGTAAATCATCAGACCAAAAAAAAAAAAAAGACAAGTGGCTTGGCAAGAACGAAAGATTGGTATGGTGTGCTTTTAGAAACAGACTATCAAACTAAACGAGGCTAATTAGGTAATTATTGCTAAACACAATGCTACGCTGTACATGACAAATAATAATTAAATGATGTTCGTATGTAGTACAATAAGACAAACTTAGGACATGTACTAAATGGTTGAAAACCCCTGACTTAATATACAGCTCTCTTTTATACACACACAGTAACTGTCCACCCACATTGCAGCACAACCGCTTCCGGCTGAAGCCTGGAAATCTCAAAAGGACCATACTTTGTATTCCAACCTCATAAAACCAGATAGGAACTTTGATGATGCCATTAAGAAGAAAGTGAGACAGACAGGAGAAAAATAAACCCAATTCAGGTTTATTGTGCTTGAAGTGTACAGTATGTCCACACACCTTTCTCTGGCATGTGTGTATACACAGTAAATGTAAAAAAAAAAAAAAAAAAAAAAAGGCATCACCAACACACCTCCTGGTATACTTTTAGAGTATAGAATTCTTTATATCAAGTATTTTGTGGGTTTTTTTTATTTACTTACTTCCTTTTTAACACCATGCCAGCATCAAGGTTCTTCTCATGGCGATTACACACTGTTTTTTGGACACTGGGACGAAAAGAGAGAACTTGAATTTAACCCCCGCAAGCACAGGGAGAACATGCAAACGCCACACAAAAGAATCGAACCCAGAATCTTCTTGCGCTGAAGAAACAATGCCTACCACTAAGCCACCATACTGCCCTAATAATGAAGTAATAAAGAGGTCTCGTGTTTTGGGGTAAATTAGGTGTGTGTTTGTCTGACATAACTACGTTTTTAGAAAGAAAATTGTGTGTGTATACTCCTTTACACACATACACACGTGTACAGATGTATAGAGATGGAGAATTGTGCATAATTAACTGTCAGCCTTTTTATAATGCATTGTAAAGGGGGGCTTAGAGGGGGTCTGACTATTAAATCATTACAAATGCAAGTTCTGATAGGCTAAACGGCTGTTGCTTCCATACAAAAAAAAAACAAATACAAGCTAAAAACTAGCCTTAACCGCTAAAATGATTTCCTGCCCGTCTACCAACCCGAAGATTGTAGGTTTGATTCCCAGCTCCACCAAGCCACCACTGCTGGGCTCATGAGCAAGACCCTTAACCCATAATTGCTTAGTTGTATAAATGAGATTAATGTAAGTCACTCTGGATAAGGACGTCCACCAAATGCTGTAAATGTAAATATATAAAGGTCAATTCTTGTGTCAATCATACATGCACTGCAGGATTATGCTTTCATATTACTCGTTGCACTTTCCATGCTTTCAGCAAAGACCAGCTAATCTTAGACAAACAACTAACAGCTTCAATGTCCAGAGAAAGTAGAAGAAGTGCACCCGGAGGGCACAGAGAGAAGCAGGGTTTTATTTGGATCATAAACTGCTTTCTGACAGATTAATTCCTGAAACGTTTAAACCAACATCAGCTGAAGTTCTCTATACAACGCCAACTCAGGGCTTTAAAAAAATCTTGGCTTTGCAGTAAGCTAGGTTTAAATTATCAACAGTGGTAAAAATACAGCTGGAGGTAAGTCTACTTAAAGTTTACTTAATTGGCAACCCTGTGACTGACCTTCAAAGCCATTAATTTTGCAGATGTTTGCTTCTTTTGAAATATTAAACATAAAAAGTCAACATTAAAATATATCATAGAGCATAAGATACAGTCAAACATTTGTGAAAGTGGTAGCGCATTGGTTAAATTAGGTGTTGGACTGCTCCACTAAGTTGCCATTGCTGGGCCCCTGAACAAGGCCCTTAACCACAAATTGCTCAGTTGTATAAGTGTGTCTGGATAAGGGGGTCTGTCAAATGCTGGAAATGTAAAATGGACATACTAACAGCAGGGATAAGTGGAATTTTACCCTGCCAGGCCACCAGAGGGCAGTAATAAGAGGGCAGCCGTGCTTTTGTTTTTTTTGTTTTTGTTTTACTGGCCACATGCTTTATCTGTGTTTCTTGTTAGTCTTGTCATGTGTTTTATTGCTGTCTTGTGTAGGGTTGCAAAGTGGCAGTAAATTTCTGATATATTTCCAAAAATTTTCATGACGACAATATCTTGGGAATTTTTAAAAAAAATATTGCGAGTTGGAAATCTAACAGGAAGTTTTGGAAACATTAATTTTTATTAGAAAATTAAATTAATTAGAAATTCATATAAATTGTATGTACAAACAAATATATATACCTTATATACCTTAAACAGGTCGGTGTTGGCATATTGGATTGATGATCACCAGCCAAACTACAGCATAAAACCTGCCTATTTAAAAAAAAAATACCAGCCCAAATTGTATAGTGTTTAAACTAGAAGAAAATCTTATTAATATATAACTATAAATAAAAATTCAAGCCCGTTGTTTTCAAAATGCAGCCCAAAATTTTATCAATTAGCTCAACACATTTGTTTTTATATCTGGCATGATCGAAAAAAGCCCAATTTGGCAGGAAACCGGTCAATCTGGCAACACTGTAAACACTCCTATTTCCTAATCATAAGTAGACACGTCCCATACTGTTTACTGGCTGCAGGTGTGTTTTGGTTTTTCAGTATGACAATGTGGTCAAAAGCATATTTAGACTATGCACTAATTTTATAGTCTTCTTTTAAGTGACTATGAAGAATTTTAACACTGGTAGTTAGTCCACATTTAAGTTTTCTGTTATATACGCTTACCTGCAATTTTGCAATTGTTGGTAAAATTCCCATTAAAAGTTTCAAGCATGGAAAATTCCTGGAATTTTTTGCAACTATAATGATGTCATTTGTTGGTTCCCCTCATTGTTCAGTTAATAGTTTTTTTCCACTATTTTTGGATATTTACCCCTGTGTTTTAGTCATCATTCTAGGTCTTGCTTTATCAATTCTTTTCTGTTTTTGACTTTTGCGGTTACTACTTACTGTATTTTACTGTGAAGTCTATGTTGCTAATGCTAAGCTAGCTTGTTGTTTTGTTTTCTTTTCGTTTCTTGCCACAGCAAAGTTCTTGTTTTTTTATTCACAGTCTCTCATTTTGTGGGTTGGGTTTTTGGTGTGTTGTGTTATTTTCTTCACTGACTCTTCATTAACACTGTTACAGCATGACAATGCACCTTTGCACAAAGCCCCTTGAACTCTACAAAGGAATACTGTGTTATGGTTGAAGGGGATATCTGAACCTCAGACCTCCTGACCAAACAACTCAACAAACATTTCATGGCTGATAAACACAAATCCCCACAGTCACACTCCACAATCTGGTAGAAAACCTTTCCAGATGTGTGGAGGTTATTATAGAAGGAAAATGAGATGACAACTGGAATAGGAGGTTCAACCAGAATGGTCGGGTGTCCCAATATTCTTATATCTCTTGTGTATAGTGCAGATACGTCTATGAAACCACGCAATATATTTCAATCTCTTTGTGTGTACATGTGTGTATGTGTTCTAACCCTACTTTTTCACCTATTTTCCAAAGAAATACTACCGAGCTGTCATCTCTCTGAACTGTTTTATGGTAGCTGTTATAAATAATTGGGTTCATTTTCACTTAAATTGAGTGACGACGTCAAATTTATCCATTCATTTGTTCACATTAAGCTATTGTCAGGAGCAATATAAAATTATACCCTGCAGCAGAAGATTGCATATTTATGTCACCAACCTCACCAAAACAAATATCCATTCGGTCTATAAACCATCTCCCAGCCAAACCTTGCAGCTAATCTTGAGACAATATGCAATTTCCCAGGATAAAACGCCAAATAAATTGAAACATTTGAAATGAAATAAACAATCTGTGTTTAAAACATGGACTCGCAGATTGTTAGTCATCTGGATCTGTTTATTTTAGCAATATAAAATAAATGTTTTTTGCTTCCTGGTAATTTTTTTTTTGAAACATTACATGCAGAAATCGTTCTGTATTCAAAGCTTCATGAATTGGATCCTCTGTTACGAGGACCAAAAACAAGCATTTAAATATAACTTTGCCCATAGAATAATTTTTAATGTAGTTTTATGTTCATGTCAATTGAAATTTTGTCCAGGAAGAGTACCAGGAATTTATTTATCATGGCTTGCTACTATGTGTGCTATAATTTATTACTTGACAAATAAATAAATAAATGTTATGGGATAGGCTCCAGCAGATCCCTGTGACCCCAAATTAGGGAATAAGCAGCTATAGAAGATGAATGAATGAATGATGTTTATTTTAGGAGCATTTTGCCTTTTTTTAACACTGGAAGTGGAACTGGTAGCTCAGTGGTTAGGGTGTTGGACTGCTAATTGAAAGATCGGGGTGTGATTCCCAGCACCACCAAAGTTGTCTTTGCTGGGCACCTGAGTAAGGCCCGGAACCCCGAATTGCTTAGTTGATAAATGTAAAAGAACCTGTCCAGGGTGTACCCCTCCTGCCTTCCACCCTTTCTGAGACGGCTGGGATATCCCTGTGACCCCGAATCATGAATAAGGGGGTATAGAAAATGAATGAATGAATGAATGAATGTAATAGAGATTAAATGTAAGTCGCTCTGGATAAGGGTGTCTGTTGCAAATATACATAAATATGCAGCACTTGTTGTAACCTTTTAACCCTTGTATTGTCCTCTAGTTGTAATTGCTAATAGATGGAATAGAAAATGATGACCAAATTCTGAGTACGTTTTAAAAAATACATAATATAAACCGTCTTTTACAAATAAATTAGCGACAAACTGATACCATTTTTTTTTAAAACAGATTACAAGTAATGATATTTTTTCCTGGTACTTATCAATACCAATTCCTGTACTTTTTGGGGGTGATGTAGAATGATAAGTACGACTCTCTGGATATCTTTTGCCATTTTCTCTTGTCTTGCAGTTGCGGAATGCTAACGTTAATACTATCTGCAATTTCTCCATGGTCACATTTTGGTTTTATTAGATTACCTGTATTATAAGTACTCATTTTTATACCTCTTGATTTTTTTGTGGATCTTTTTGTTAATAAATTGTGGAATTTTTTTATACATTTTGCAGTCTACTATGTGTAAGTTGTCATCAGGAATTTGTGCACTGATAATTTTGTCCATGACATCACAAGAAGTATCGGTCTTTGATATCGGAATACATGTGCTCAGTATCGTATACCCAATACCCATACCGGTATCAGTGCATCCCTGATAATACAAATTTAACACACGGACAAAGATAAAGTTGTAAAAAATTAACAAAATACATTTTCATTTGCCTAAATTCTGTTTTCATTGTTGCACATCTCGACTTTTCAACACAAAGTCATCTGAGCTCTACTTATCAAACGGCGACATCAGCAGGATGCTGCTCCTGAGCTCTAAGTCTGCCATTCAGCCCTGGGATAGAGAGACACAGACAGTAGGAGACGGACACTACAGCTGTTTTGTTATTACATTGATAAATAGGGCGGCATGGAGACGTGGTGCGTTAAGGGCGCGGAACAGTAAAATGCCAGACTGCAAGGATGTTGTGAAAATGAGAAGCGAGAGACAAGTCCATGAGGACTGCTTCAATAGGCAACATGCTGACTTGCCCCTTATTACCGCTTCATTATTCATTCCATGCATGCAGCTTGAGTGATGGCTCCCAGGGATTTGATACAAACGCCAGCACAGATAAATGAACAATGCACTTAAATGGTTATTACTGTTTACACATGATTTATTTATTTTAGCTAATAATTAAAAAAAAAAAAGACTACATATGCACAAGGGCTATTTTGCAAGCGATTAAAATTTTCTTGTCAATGGCCTTGCGCCAAGTGGAAAGTTTTTAAGCAACCCAGAGTCGTGTTTTTTTTTTTTAAATGCCGGCAGCTCAGTTATCTGTCAAAGGCCCATACGCCTCATCATTAAAAAAACATTTCAAAATTAGTCTCTACTGCGTTAATCAGCAGCTCCATCACATTAATTAGAGTCACAGCATGCGAGCAGGGTTTAATTAGATACACTGATGCTGTCTCGCGCCTAAGAGTGACCTCACATCCTTTCCAGGGCCATGGAGTTGTTTTGACTTTGCTAGAAACACTGCGCCTTAATTATAAAGGCAGTACACAAGGTTGTAGATCAGATAACCCTGTTGTGATACTTGTAGGATTTCCTACAGTAAGATGTAGTCAATTGTAGCATATTGTAATAAATTGAAGTCCGAATACCTGGAAAAGATGGGGGTCTTTTTAACTAAAAGAGTTTCAAATCACATGACCCAAATATTTTCTCCAGACGGCGTCTATTTCAGTGAAGGTCTTATGTATTTTAGCAGGACAATGCAAAACCACATACTGCAGCTATTACAACAGCACGGCTTTGTAGTAGAAATGTAAATGCCTTTATTTTGTCAAATATACTTTTTTACAGCACAGTGAAATTCTTTTTCTGCATATACCATCTTAATAAGTTGGGGTGCAGGGTCGGGCGCAGGGTCAGCTATGATGCAGTGCCCCTAGAGCAGGAAGGGTTAAGGGTCTTGCTCAAGGCCCCAACAGTGGTTGGCTTGCTGGTGGTGAGGCTTAAATCCAGGTGTTTCTGGTCTTCAGATCAACAGCTGGGGTGGTGGGGCTTGATCCCAGATCTTCCTGGTCTCCAGATCAGCAACTTAACCATTTGAGCCACCACTGCCCCTAAAAGGGTCTGGGTGTTGAATTAATCTTCCTGCGGTCCAGATCTTTTACCTATAAAGGACATTTGGTGTATCATTACACGGACAATACATCAAAGCTGACCACGAATTCTTTAGCAGCTGGGACCAAATTCTAACATCAAAACTCCAGAAACTTCTAAACTTGATGTCCAGACGTCTTCAAACTGTTTTAAAAAAAGAAGAGAAAAAGCTACAGCATGGTAAACATGCCCTGTCCCAACTATTTTCAGACCTGTAGCAGGCATCAAATATGAAATGAGCTCATTGTAGATTTTAATTGTTGATAATACTTTCAAGTTACAAGAGTAAACTAGAAACGGGACTGTTCTTCTGTTTTTCAACCAATGATAGTTGGAATAGGTTCCAGCAGATCCCTGTGACCCTGATTCAGGAATAAGCAGATAGACAAACATGTATATACAAATGCATGAAAATAACCCCAGAGAGAGTTAAAAAGTTAGCAAATTTAGCAGATCAGAAAAGCCAGACATTTCAGAACACACTGAGCAGATTCTCCCCAAGCAGCAGGACCGCTTTCTTCTGACTGGGCTGCTAATTTAGATCCTGGAAGGTATATCACATCCCGCACAAATCTGGATGCCAAACACTCCAAGATGCCATCTGCAGCAAATCCTTCCTCTTCTTGGATGCTTCATACAATAGACAGATTGTAATTAGTGATGATTAAATAGACCTGGACTTTAGAAAGGATCTTATTGTGGATGTAGTACAAAGATAATCTGATGATTAGTGTTCATGCACAACATTTCTTCAGTAGATTTTTGAAAAAATAATAAAGAATTATGTAATTATGTAAGAATTATTGTTTCTTTTGTAGTTCCGTTGAATCAGGTCATTACTTAAGGTGAATCATTACAGCATTTATGGATAAATTTATCAAATTTATGACTAGATTAATGGTTAAGGCGTTGAGTTGGGTTCAAGCCCCACCACCACCAGCCAGCCACCGTTAGGTCCCTGAGCAAGACCCTTAACCCTTCCTGTATTATGGCTGAACCGGCGCCCTGAACCCAATTTACTAAGATGGGACATACGAAGAAACAAATTTCACTGTGCTGTAAAAAGTATATGTGACAAAATACATTTAAAATTAAGTATATTTAATAGTCAAAGAGCTCTGGCTACATTATATATGTAATTGAGAAGGTTTTAGTTATTACATTTTTTTTTTAAACTTTATTCTTTGTGCATCAGTTTTTTTACTTTAATGATTGTAGTAGAGCTTCAGTCCCAATTTTGGACATCTGATTTAGTCGCTTTGATCTTTTCTGTATGTTGTGTATCTGCGGATCGAGCACCTTAGTCGAATAGATGTCTGCTTGACTACTCAACCCTGCAAAACTGCACCACCACCAGGAGCAAATCTGGTTTCTCTTCAACAGAAGCAGAATACACAACTGTTGCTGTTGGTTAACTAGGAATGTCTAAATTCTAAATTTCAATCAATCAGTCATTAATTAATATTTTCTAATAATTTTGGGTCATTTAGTGCTTGTAACCGAAATAGTGTTCGATGACATTATTCACTGCATTTGCTTTAGTACCTACTGCATTCGATTCAGTACCTACTACATTTTATTCAGTACATATTGCATGCGCTTCAGAATCTACTGTATTTGCGTTAGAGCATTTTGCATTTAATGTCGTACCTATGGCATTTGATATAGTAGTTACTGCATTTGCTTTAGTACCTACTGCATTCGATCCAGCTTCTTCTGCATTTCACTCAATACTGTCTGCATTCGTTTAAGTACCTTCTACATTTCATTAAGTACATGTTGCATGCACTCCAGAACCTGCTGCATTTGATTTAGCACATACTGCGGTTGGCTCATTACTTACTGCAGTTGATTGAGTACCTCCTTTATTAAGTACATATTGCATGCATCAGAACTTGTATTAAGTGCATATTACATTCTTCGGAATACTGCGGCCAACTCACTACTCACTGCAGTTCATTAAGTACCTCCTACATTTGCTGTGGAAATGAGTGCATACAATTTAATACCTACTGTACCTTTGCATTTGATTTAGCACCTACAGCATTTGAATCAGTGTTTAATGCATTCGCTTTAGTACCTACTGCATTCACTTTAGTACCTGCTGCATTCGATTTACTTTCTTCTGCATTTCACTCAATTCCGGCAGCATGCGATTCAGTACCTACTACATTTTCTTCAGAACATATTGCATGCATCAGAACTTGTATTAAGTGCATGTTGCACTCTTCAACTGCGGTTGACTCAGAACTCACTGCAGTTCATTAAGTACCTCCTACATTTGCTTCGGAAACTACTGCATTCGATTTAGTACTTACTGAATTAGCTTAAAAGCATTTTGCATTTGATTTACTATCTACAGCATTTAAATCAGTATGTACCGCATTTGCTTTGAACCTAATGCATCCAATCCAGTTTCTTCTGCATTTCACTCAGTACCGACCGCATTAGTTTAGGTACCTACTACATTTTATTCAGTACATTTTGCATGTGCTCCAGAACCTGTTGCATTTATTTAAGTACATACTGAGGTACAGACTCAGTACTTACTGCATTCGATTTAGTACCTACTTTACTTCCGTTAGAGCATTTTGCAGACTTCATTGATTTAGTACCTTCTGCATTTGAATAACTATTTACTGCATTTGATTCTGTAGTTACTGCATTTGCGGGGAAGTGTGCTTCTGAGCTGTTTTCATTCAATTTGGTAGCTACAGCATTCAATTCTGTAGCTACTCCTCGATAATTGATACACTACGTACTGATCCGTATATGTGTGTAAAGTAAATACACTTTCGTAATACTACATCCATCATGCTTTTTTTTAAAAACTATAACGTTTTTTTTTTGTTTGTTTAAAAACATTGACAATTTAACCATTTACTTAGAAGTCATTAAACAAGTGCGGGTTAACAGCACAGTTGGTTGGTACACTTACTTGCTAATTGATGTTGTCTCAACTGTCATAAAATACAAAAGAATAAAGGTGTTTATTAATATATTATATATATTCTATATTAATATAATATACATTTTCAATTATATATAAGCCAACAGCTTATAGCCAATTGAAAGCCCCCTGATCTCCTGGTCCATGTGCATTTGCATGGTATTAGAGACTGCAATTGGGTGTCATACGAGTCCACTGTGTCAAAATAACACTGCACATTAGTGGCATTAGCTAAACGGCCACAAATTGCTTCATAACCTTTCCTCCCTTATGCACAATTTAAGCGACCGGCTCATGTTCCGAGACGAAACATTAGAGTTGAATACAGCATAGAACCAGGTAAGCATCTGAATAAAAGCCGCTGACTCAGATTCGGTTTCTGCGCCCAATAGAGGAAATGATCCTACACTCGTGCAAGGTGAATACAGAATCGATAAACACCATGCTGCACTTTTTCACCGCAGTGGATGGGGACACAGTGTGTCCTGTGTTTAATTGCTTCATTGATTCTTGTGATGGGGTTTGTTACCCAAGCATGAGTTTGTAAAAGCTCGAATGATTAATAAGCATAAACAATTATTAATAGTGCAGGTAAAGAACTTTAAAGAGCAGGTAAATAAAAGCCGTAGCTTTACTGCACATCAGTTTAAAGTTACACTCCAACCAGGATTGAATAATAGTTCAAACACTAAACGGCTGATTATGCCATAGAGAGTGACATAACTTTATAACTAGACATTAAATTCCATCTAATTGGTCTTCATCAATTTCCTATATTCCACCTGATCTAATATATATATATGATATAAAGTAAACTTTTAAACAGTGAGATGTTTCTTCACATTTCCCAGCTTTTGAAGTTAGGATCAGAGCACAGTTGTGAATCAGCATCTCTACAGTGGGCAGCTTGGCAGCACCTAACAGATTGGCAGCATCCCTGACCTTCTCAGGACAACAATCACCAGAACACTAGCCAGCTTTCTCCTAAAAACACTGTAGGAGATTTTATTCTTTTTAATCATTACTAAAATAATGCTATATGAATTGTCTTATAAACAAGACAGAGATCCTGTAGGACCAGTTTTTATTAAATCCATTGGGTTTATAATTGGGTCTATATGGAACTTTAATTCGTTTAAGGTAAGATAAAGAAATAACCTGTTAAGTCTTTTTGTTTCATCAATGATTAACCTTTAGTATTCAACGTTTCAAGTATTGTTAATTGATATTTCTATAAAATATGTACAACAAAATAATATTTCCAATAAAAAAGATTTTCAAAAAACATATCAGATCCCACAGGACAGACCGACAAGGCACAAACATGGCAACTGGCTTAATTTCTCTTGCCAGCTATCAGGCCTATGAGATGATCCCAGCCAGCTACAATAAACATTTACATTTACAGCATTTGGCAGACGTCCTTATTTAGAGCGACTTTTTTATACAACTGAGCATTTGGGGGTTAAAGCCCTTGCTCAGGTGCCCAGCAGTGGCAACTTCGCAGTGCTGAGAATCAAACCCTGATCTTCCAATTAGCAGTCCAACACCTTAACCACTGAGCTACGACATCATAAGGTCCATAAGTGGTGTTAAATATCCTGTCTATTCAGACTATAGATTGGCCAAAGTTCATATGTGCTTTGCATTTATTTCATCTTTTTGTGTCACTTTGCTTTTATAATATAGGGTGAAAGGTGGTAGCACAGATTTGCCCCTATGGTGTGATGGTGTATTTTCTACAAGAGGCTATGTTTAACTGCTCACTTGTACAAATTAGTTAAATGTTATTTGGCTTCGGATACCACAATAAGGGTTGTTTTGGAGAAGTGAAGTGCATTTTCTTGTTTTCGTTTTATCTTGTTTTTGTTTTGTCTGGTATGCAGACAGGTTAAAAACGTCTCTATTTAGTCTAGACTTTTTTTTTTTTATCATTTTCCTGAAATCATCTTAAACCTTTTCCATAATGCAGATTACAGTACACGAGATATAAAAACTTTAAATATGTCCAAAGGTATAGTAATGTCAGTGCCTGCCCGTTTTTTCATCTATTATTCACACTCCCACAGTGCCATCAGGAGGACAAAGAGAATCTGTGACTTTAGAATCTATTTGCCTTTGTATCCACTCTGACCTTAAACCATGTAATCATGGACTAAAGCATTAAATCCAGTTTCCATGATAAAGCATGTAATAATGTATTAGCCTTCAGCTTTTATTATGTTTCTGTATAGGTTGCTAACCTGAATAGTTCAAATATAAAAATCAAAAGGGGGCTTTGATTATGAAAAATGCATTAGACCCTGGAGCAGATACTAACCACTGAATGCAAGAGCAGAAAAGTGGGCAAAATATTCATTTTTTTACAACAATAACGCTTTTGAAGACATCATGTCCATTGGACTCTATTTGTTATTTGCAGTAATGGCAGTAGCGACGTTTGAAATAAAAAGCATTACTCGCAGAGTTACTTTTTTTAGTAACGAGTATTTAAACGAATTCCTGCTTTCTTAAACATTACTTACAATAAAATGTGCTTTTTTTATGTTAGCGAAGTTGGTAGCTCAGTTACAATAGTCCAGTCTGCTGGTGATAAAAGCATGAACAAGAGTCTCCAGATCCTAACCCCGATTTATGGTAGTGTTTTTAAAGTGATAGTTTGCTGATTGTGCTATTGCCTGACAGAACTACCGATAGTTACTTTCCCTGGTCATTAGTTATTTTAATAATGATGTATTTCAGTTACTATTTGTAAGAAGTAATTTTTTAAAGTAAAATGGAAATTTTATTCAGTGGAACTTAGACTTATGTACGTAGAACTGAGACTAATCAAATAAAAAGAAACATTCGAATGGCAAATACAAGCTGATTACCGCCTTCCAAAAACAAGTAGTAATAACATGTACATGTGATCCTGTGTTTATAGGCGTTATTATGCATAACTGGGTGCTTAATGAGACATTGTTGTAATCTCGAGCTTCTTGTTAAAATAAAGGTCAAATAAAGATACATTTATTATGAACAAAAAGGCAAACTATTAGCCAGTTGTGGACATTTACGGTTCCTTTGGATAATTAATCTAGCATGCTGGTTAAATAACAAATGCCGTTTATTTGGGTTATTTGGGAAAATATCGCAAATAGGACCTTTTGTGAAAAAGGCCATTAATCAGTAACCATTCTATTCTGTGCAGCTTTCGAAAAGGACACTCTGGTTTTGTTATTATTGTAATAACTTGATGTGTTTTTCTTTCTAGGATGGAGTCCACAGAGGTTAAACCTTTTCCTGTCTCCACTATACATTCACTGAGATTGTTCTTCTTGTGCTTTGGGTAAATTTTAGCATCTTCTTCTAAAGGGTCCAGAAATGTGTGTAATGGGTTTGTACCATTTCAGAATGTCCCCTGCCTTGTGTCCTGAATTTTCTGGAATAAACTCTTGGTTCTCTGTGACGCTGTATCGGATGAGGCGTACAAAAAATTTATGGGTAGAACTGTGCCCAGAAAAGCCTACCATAAATTTTCAAAGATGTCGGGCAAATATAATTTACTTTCAAAGGCTGAAAAATCAATTGATACAATAATTCTTCTGTCAGTTTCTGTCAGCTCTCTGGATTGATCTATAACTACGTTTGCACTCTTGTGTACAGTAAGTGTCGTCCTTTGTGTGCTGTATCTGTCGGGCTTACACAGTGCAATTTTTTGATAGCTAGTTGATTAACAGCGCTTTCAATCAGTTTTTTTTTGCCTTGGAGTCTAACTTTTCCTACGACAACCATTAAACCGAGAACCAATTGGAGCTCCAAACCGGATTATGTAATTAGCACAACCACATGCAAACTACCTCGGGAAAATGACAGAACGAATCAGGTGAAAGGTACAGCAAGAGGAAAAACTTATTGCGCCATGCTATTAGCAAATATTTGGTTTAGCGAGAGAACCAAACATGTCACGGATTTATGATGTAAAACTCCAAACGAGTCTATTCGCGTGTGCATTTTGATGCGACTGCCGTTCAGTTTGAAACTGAGAAAACTGACATCCTACAATGTGAGATATGGATCATGTTTGTACAGTCTGACAAAAAAAGATTTGCAAAAAGCTATTAAAAACCGCATAAAACCGGTTTGATAGATATGGTGATAGACTTCCATTATCTGCTTTAAGTAAACTCAGCTTCTTTCTTTATGAGCTTGTTTTTCTAGACTCCCACAGTGTCTGCAAGTCAACTAATACTTTCAGAAGAGTGACATCTGTATACAAAAGTGGTGTCTCAGATCTCAGAGAACATCAGCAACAGGGCAAACAGGTAAGCCGGGTCGAGTCACTCTGCCGGGACCCGGTGCACTCACCCATGACTGGCCTCAACATCTATTATATATCTTTTTTTCTTTCACTGCATTTCAAAAAATTTAGCAATCAAGTCACAGAATCTTGCTTGGCCCTATGTTTCTATGTCTTTTTTATCTTCTTTTTGTGGTTTGAACATCTTAGCAGAACCCTTTAAAGATTAATCGGTCGTGACAAATAAAAACAAAGTTTTGGCACCCTCAGATAACGTCACCCAATGGAGTTAAGCGCGGTCAAATCGGCTGCCCAGCTTATTTCAGGATACACTTCTTTATCTAAACTGTGTTAAAAGTAGATTAACAGTTAATTCATTACTGAAGAAGGAGATACTTTATCCCGATTCATGCTAATAAATGTCTCTGCAAAGTCTCTCAGTATTCTATCAAATAGTGTCACACTGTACACATATACTGCTAGGACTGATGACAATTTAGCTGACAGCTGCATCCTGATCTTTTTTTTCCATCAAACGTCCCACTGTGCTATGTTTAATCTTAAAAAAATATGCAAAACATAGATATGGCTTTGGCATCAGTGAGAGCGGATTACATATTATCAAGAAACCATCTGTTGAAATGAATGTAGGTCAGATCCACGAAGGGGGTCGACGTTTATACATGTGTAGCAGTGGTTTTATTTATTGCTGTTCAAGCTTATTCAGTTGCATAAAAAGAGTATGATGCATGTGATCTATGTGCACAACACATTTACATTGGACCACATCCAACACAACACTATAATAACTGATTTATATTTACATTGTTTTGGTAGATGTCTTTATCCAGTGTGACTTAGATTTATCTCTTTTATACAATTAAGCAATTGGGGACTAAGGGCCTTGCTCAGGTGCTGGGAATAAAACCCCACTCTATCTGGTGCTGGGAATCGAACCCCAGTCTTTCTGGTAGCAGCATATGTTGCATGTTTAGGTTTATGGTAAAATGTATTTGTTACATATACTTTACAGCACAGTAATATTTGCTTTATCACATATCCCATCTTAGTAAGTTGGGGTCAGAACGCAGGGTCAGCTATGATGAGCTGCCAGTAGAGCAGGAAAGGGTTAAGGGTCTTGCTCAAGGACCCAACAGTGGCTGACTGGTGGTGGTGGGGCTTGAACCAAGGTCTTCCTGATCTTCCAATAATCAACTCAGCACCTTGACCCCTTGAGCCACCACTGCCCCATTGGAGCAAGAAATATAACCTCTTTTATATGTCCTGGGTCCTCCCCCAGGGTATTCTGTCCAAAACAAATGGTTTTGATACAGCTCTATAATGAGACGACCACCGTTCAACTGGCTTAAAGAGAAGGTGGTTTTTCTCTCTAGTGGACCAGCAGGGCAACCCAACCTGGCAATCCTGACACCAATAAAGTACAGGTATCGCTACCAGGTAAAAAATATAAATACTTATTCCTTAAAAAGTGGTACTGGTGTATCCCTAATAACATATGATATGGTTTTTTTTATATTTTATATCCTAGGACCTAAAAGTTCACACTGTCTTAGCATTTTAGCTTGAAGTCTTCAAAATGTGGCTATCCCTGAAGTCTATCAGCTATAATCACATTCTGGGATTCCGTTAATGGCAGAGCTGAAAGCTATCAGCCTCCGCAAGGTTTCTTGCATTTTCCCAGACAGAGGATCAGCACAGGGGAGTAAAAAATAGATTGCAACAAACGCAGACCACATGATGATGTTTCAGGTTGTCCATCAACACATTATCACATCCTTTTGAATTGCTAGAATCCCTCACTGTTCTGCGGTGATTGAATTGTTCAGCAGGGATTAGCAGATCTCTTTTTTTTTCACACAAACACACCAAAGCAGTATGGAGGCGTTTTCATGCCAGTACTGATTAAAAGTGCTCTGGTGGTATAGATAATCTCTTTAAATGGAAAATGACAGTAAATGACAAAGAAAATATATATATCATTTCTCTCACTTGGCTGATTTGGTAGTACAAATTGTCTTATGTGGATGATCATGTACATTAGCCTATAAAACTCAGCCATAGGGGCAAATGAGGCAGAAACTTACCATCCTCAGTTGGTTAATAAAGTCCTCAATCATGATTGTATACATTTTAAAATACTAATTTATTATTAATATAACCTGGAATAAAGAGTTAAAGGAATAAAGGGTTAATGGAATAAAGGGTTAATGGAATAAAGGGTTAAGGAAATAAAGGGTTATTAGGGGAATAAAGTGTTATTAAATGAATAAATTGTTAAGGAAATAAAGGGTTAAAGGGGTGTCCAAACTCGGTCCTGCAGAGTTTAGCTCCAACTTGCCTCAACATACCTACCTTTAAGTTTTAAGTCTACCTAGCAAAATCTTGATTAGGTGGTTTAGGTGTATTTAATTAGGCTTGGAGCTTAACTCTGCAGGACACCAGCCCTCCAGGACTGAGTTTGGACACCTCTGGATTAACAGAATAAAACATTTTTTTTTATTTAAACAGATAAAGTGTAAAGGAAATTAACAGTAATGGAATAAATGGTTAAGGTAGCCACCGCTGTGCCCCTTAAGCAAGTCCCCTAACCCTCAACTGCTGACCTGGGTAAATAAGATAAATGTAGGTGGTTCTGGATAAGAGCATTTGCCAAATACCATAAATGTAAATGGAAAACGGTAAATAAAAAGCTTGACCTACACACTGTTGTCAAATCTTCCTGCTCTCAGCTTTAACGACCAGATGACAAAAAAGCCATGACGCTTAACTCACTGCTCTGTGCTCGGATGTGTCTGAGCCACTTCAAGGCTGCACAATCCATCACACAGACATTAATGAGCTAACACAGTAGAGGACAAATGTCCTGCCTGCTCAGCCACAGAGCTGTAAACTGTCCCATAATGCAGATTAAATTTGAACTGTGTTAAACTGAAAAGAGAGTAAGAAAGGGAGATTGGCTGTCTTTTGAATCCTAAGCACTGACGAGAAATGTTGAAGGTGATTTTGCCAAGTAGGATGTGATTCTGGATCAACAAGACACACAACAATCAGTCTTTGGAAAAGTTAAAGTCACTTGCCACCCCTGGTAATGTATTTTACTGAAGATAAGGGATGATTAGCGACAGTGAAGATTATTGCTTTATGAAGCTCCTTCTGAACGTTGTTTAATTGCCCCCACATGCACATTAATTACTTTGCGCTTCTTAGCCTTCATCCCGTTCTGGATTGAGCAGCCGTATTTCTCGTTTGTGGACGTTTTTTTTTGCCAATTAGGTGGTGATCCTGGATTAACATCCTTAGTTAATCCTAGATAAACATCTTAATCAATCAATCAATCAATCCACTTTTAGATCTTTTGCTTAGAATAAACTGAGTAAATACTGAAAAATAGAGGTTTTTTTCATGCATTTTGCTGACAATGATGATTCCTGGATTAACATTGGATCACAACATGAGATTAGACAAACTATATTAAAATAAATTATGATAGTCTGTATTGACTGTATTGATTGTAATGATCTAATCTGGAATGCTGAACCTGTAGAACTGCAATAGAGAAATGTTCTTACTATAAAACAGGGTTTACTTTTATTTTATTTAATCACAAACTTTTAAAAGATAACAACAACAAGCCATATTTTGATAACCATAAATTTTTACATTTATAATATTAACAAAGGACGTTAATCCAGGATCACCACCTCCACCACCTCCACCAATCCTTAATCCAGAACGGGATGAAGACTAAAGCAATTAGGTGTTAACTGTGCATATGGGGGCAATTAAACAGTGTTTAAAGGGAGCTTCATAAAGCAATAATCTTCACTGTCTCTAATCATCTCTTATCTTCAGTGAAATACATCACCAGGAGCGGCAAGAGGCTCTACCTTTCTCAAAGATTATGGGGTGTCTTGTTTGGGTAAAGAAAATCAGTAAATGCAAGGCTACTGTGACTAGAAGAAAATCTGTCTATTGCAATGGAGCTATAAAAGTTTATCTCAACTCGGTCTGTCATTATATCAGGACCATTTGGAGGAAAGTGTGTGTACTAAGACACTTACACTCCATTACCGAAGCCTATTACTCTTTTGTTGGGCGATTTAAAGGGCAGTGAAGATCCTTGCTGCTTCTGAGATCCCAGTCTCGTTCGGTTAAAGAGTTCGGACTGAAGTAGAGGAGAGAAATTCAGCAGTGCGGAAACTCTGACAGTGAGAAATTGCAGTGGGAGGAACAGCTCCTGTAGAGGACAAGAGGCCAATGGCACCACCAATCTGATAACAACACCCATAAGGACGGCTCTTTATACAGAGCTACCGGCTAAAACATTACTCTGAAAGGCTTCGGTAATTTTCTGAATTGCCACGGTTTTACAGGGAAACTGGTAGTCAATAATATAATGCCTTTACATCTGTAGTCCTTATCTGGTTCACAAAATGAAATCAATCAGATCGATTAATCTGAATAAAGCGTTTACATGAACACTAAATAAAGTAATCAGGTTGATATAGGTGAGGCTTACAATGAGATTTGATCTTTTGAACAGTCGTGCGCCGAACGTCACAATGTAATTTGTGCATTATCGCATGTGTGCAGAAATTTCTAGTTTCATTTTCAATCTTATTAAGCGTTTACATGTCCTCTAAATCAGATTTAACCCAAGCACCCCTTACAATCCAATTGAAATTTCAATCATTCATTTATTTATTTATCTTCGATACCCACTTATTCACTAATTCGGGGTTACGGTGATCCGCTGGAGCCGTCTTTGAAGGGGCAAAAGGCAAGACCCTGAACAGGTCCCCGGTCCATCACAAGGCCACACACACACTTACACTCACTCCTACAACATACATATGGGAAGAACATAAAAACGAATCCTTCTGTGAGGCAACAGTGCTAAACACTAAGCCACCATGCTACCCCAAGATTTTTATCAAATTAGGTTAATTCATTCAAACAGAGTTTTTTTTTTAATCTGATCATTAGGGTCAAGAAGCTTAATGGACTAAAATCACTAGGATATAAATTACAACGGACAACCCAGCTAAAAAATGTAGGTTCGGAAAACAAATATTCCTTTTTTAGTGATTTAAGACGTTCTTAAAAAACATACAAATGTCCAGTCTGCTTAACGTTGGTTAAATGTTTTTAGACAGTCTTGTTGTAAACATGTTTTCATACAACAACAATTTCTCCCAACATCACAAGATGGTAAAACTATCATATAAACAGTATTTCGGACAACTTTTGAAAAACATTAGCAAAAGTTAAATCCTTTTTTTTAACAAAAGGGAAAAATAGTACAAAATTTATCTTTTTATTCTGTTTCAGAATTTTTTTTTAATTTAATGTAAATAAATAAATAGTTTGGTGCCCGTTGTCCATCCCAAGGAGTTTATTTAGCATCTTTGGAAGGAGAAAAAGGAATTTTAAGAGACGGGGAAAAAAACAGAGACTGTTGAGAAAATGACTGTAGCTTTTTCGATTCTAAGTTTCTACAGTTGGCAAAGTTTTGCTAGCAATACCACTGAGACCAATTAGCCCTTTTGAAAATTAGACTGCTCCTGGACCACAGCCATGCAATGCTTTTTAATTAGCGAAAGCGGACTAGTGATGTGTACATTAAAGGTGAAACGTACAGTAGATCGGAAGCCAGGAATGCCTTAAAGTTACTATTACAAAGTCGATTACAAAGCATTTAATAGGAAGGATGAAAGCCGTAGGATGGAGAAACTGAGCAATGCCAAGTCGTAAGTCAGAACCAAATCCATGCTATTACTGGTAAACAAAAAAAAACTTTCACAAAACGTCTAAGTCGTTGACAGAAACCCAAACGCCTGCCAGGACAATAAGCCAAGTGTAGATAAACCAAGCAGAAAGTTGGAATAATTCATCGGAATCTGCATCCAGTTACTGCTGATGGACTGGGTTGGATGAGTTTAGCATGTTGATACAGTAGCTTGAATTTTACAAATTTTTCTTAGGCAAGAATTTTTTTGAGTTTGACTATAATCCTGGTTATGATATCCAGATGATTATTTGATGGAATATGACCTTCGATCGTGTAAGCAGAAAAAAAGCACGGATTCCAATATTTTTGGGCTTTATTTATATGTGAAAATAAATCGGATATCAATCCGATACAACTATTAGCGTCTGCAAATTTTATTTTCGGGTTTAAAAGCTTAATAAGAGACAATAGTCAAAATTGATCTTCCCATGATCCCATATATCCTGGATTAGTGGTGTGTCTACCAAACTAGGGCGTTAATAAACACACCCTTAGCGTTAACTGTGGGCTTATCTAAACCCTAACCAGGAACTGCCACTGAGAAGATATTTGAACTTAAACTCGAGTCTCAAAAAATAACAAACTACCGGTAAAACCTGTTATAAAAGACGTGGAGATGAGATAGTTTCAGTATTACCTTTCATCGGTCTAAAAAGGGTGATGGAGATGAATGAGGTAAGCACCTCACCTCACAGGTCCACCGTGTCAACATCTATAACTCCTTTTTGGTTCAACACTCCAGGATAAAGAAGATTCGTGGAGGATTTGTAAGATTAGCAGGAATAATTTGAATAAATTGTATTATTTATGAATGAAGTAACCAGTAACCTTAGGACTGAAAAGCTTGTGCAAATGTACAATTTTCAAAAAGAAGTACTAATAGCATCATCCAGCATTCACAGCCTGCTCATGTCCTTGAGTGGAGGCTGAGGGACAAGATTGAAATTGATAAACTCTGGTATGGGCAGGAAGGCAATTTTACGTCTGCCTTTAAAAAGACTCTGGAGTTGGAGTTCATTGCAGGACCTTCTCAACAGCAAATCGAGCAAATGAAACGCTTTGTCAGATCCGTAAAGTGCTACTAGTAAAAATCCCAGAAGCAAAAAAATTGTGTTTCTTCCAGATAAGAATTAGAATCTGTTTCTTTATTAAAAAGACATATACACTTAAGTCAGGTCAGTCCATCGGACTAAAACAATGATGTTCGAGTTGCAGTTGATTCAATAGCATCTTTTAGTATGAAGCTGTAAAGTGATTTTGGTTATTAACGGAAAAATATCAGCTGTAATTGCAAATAATCGACCGATGAAAAGATTTGTTTTTCTCTTTTGCATTTTTGGTAGCATTTTCTCTCGTGTATTATGAAATTTAGGGATTTCTTGAGTTTTATTGTTCATGATAATAATAAAAAAAACCTATTATTATCATTGTGTCACCTTGTTTGTTTATAGGAACAATCCCCCTCACACACACACACACACTTTTCTGTATTCCTGACAGCTTTACATTACATCCTGCTGTGTCTCAGCATGTGTGTGGATGAAGCTCGCTGTGATTCTGATGAATCTATTAAGAAAACCTGAAATAAAAAAATTCAATAAAATAAAAGTGCATTGCATGACAAATAGAATTGCAAGCAGTGATTACCAGAGGGTCAAAGCTCATTGAAGGTGATATTTGAGAACATGCATAAGATTGAGTAAAATAATCTTAAGTAAACCCACGTTTCCATGACACTTCATATTTATGTTAAATGCATGATAAAAATTACCATTTTAAGTTTTGAATATATTAAAAACTTTTTTGAGGCTGTGAATGTTTTTAAGATTTTGAACTTCTCGGGGGTTGCGGATCTGTAGAGAGCCTTGTCCCTTTCTCCAGTTTCTGAGATGATGTTATGCACTGTAGATATGATTTCTGCAATTTTTTTAAGGAATGGTTTTTTTTTTTCTGCAATTCCTTTGCAATGAGATGAAATGGAATGTTGTTTTTTTTTTTTTTGATTTCCAATTTTTTGCAATGTGAGGTGAAGGAATGTTGTTTTTTTTAAAGTATTCCGCATTCTTTTTCACACACTTTCCCAGATTGGAGAGCCTGTGACTATCTTTACATCTGAGATATTCCAGTGGCTTTTTCCTCCCTTAACTGCAGCTCCCTATGGCTTTGGAAATAATTTTGGTTTGCACTTTTGCTTTTGCTGCAGGTGGATTAGTAGTTAACGTGTTGGACTTATAGGTGTTTAAGTTCTAGCACCACCAAGACGCCACTGTTGGGGAGTGAACAAGGTAAAAAATGATATATGCAGTGTTTTTTGTAGGAAACTGGCTCATTTAGCTATTTGAGTGTTCCGACATCAGTTATAAAGTTAATCATATTGCAGACCTGATATCAATTAACTTCTTCCAGCTGAATCGTTTCAAAATTTATTTTGCTGCCCCTGTCGCAGTCATCCGATTTAAAAAAAAAAATGGTGGCTAAAAGTCAAATCTCTGTTTGAGCATTTATGCTATGTTGTCTATTTTCCCACTTTTCCGGAATCAATCAAAGTCATCAATCAAATTCTTTAAGAGGTCAAAAATAAAAGGTACATTATGCATTCATGCATGAAGATGATTCTAAGTCATTCTACTACTTAGATTCCCCTCATGTGAAGAGTATGTGCTGTCATTCCATTACACACTCGCAGGAAGGTTTGTTTTACTTTTAACGTGGAAGAGAACTCTGGTAAGAGAATACAATTATTGATAAAAGGACACATTAACATATTAGCAATAGCTATAAAAAATAAATACTGCTGATCAGCTTATTATCTTTCATGAGATTGCAATAATGATCACATGAGCAATATCGTCTGAGAAAATTTCTTACTTACTTTATGAGCCTTAAACTAGGTTTTAGATTTAAAACCAATTCTTCCCTGTGACCCTGAATTAAGGAATAAGCAGTTATAGAAGATTAATGAATGAATAAAGAAATGAACTTATATAAGAGGTGAAATTAAAATTAACTTAGTGTTTCCAGAAGACAAACTAACATACAAAAAGAAACCATTTTTAATGTTTTGGCTTGTTTATTGGAGTTTTCAGCTATTTATTTAGTTAATATGGATTAATTACATACACACCCCTTCACATTGAGGATGAGAGGATTATATTGATTGTATGGCATACAAACATAGTTCATAAAGTATTTATTTTTTTTTTAAATGACATCACAGCATGTAAAACAAAGCGTCTTATGTTTAGAGAATTTTAAGATTTTAGGGTCTGATCTCTAATCAGAATTTTTGGGGTTTCTGAAATCATTAAACCGGATGAACAGGTTCAAGGAATCCAGGCTTCTCATTTCCGCATGTCTCTGGTTCTTTTTGTCTGCACTAGAACAGATCTATACAGTTTACAAATCTGCACTGTGTTAAATCTTTACTTTACAGAGGAAGATAAAGGAAACAAAATAAATATAAACCAGAATTACTTTGACAGAATTTTTATAACATTTTTTTTGTCAGAGTACCTGAGCTCAGCGTCATGGCAACTATAGTGATCAACCAGCAGCCACAGAAAAAACAGGTTGAGTCGCACAGATCAAAAGAATTTAAAGAGGGTTGTAAGGATTGCGTCCATGAAGTCATCCAGGACGTCATCCCGGAGGTCATCCAAGAGGCCATCCAGGACGGCGACCAGGACTGCTGCCAGGACTGTGGCCAGGACTGCTGCAAGGACTGTGGCCAGGACTGCTGCAAGGACTGTGGCCAGGACTGCTGCAAGGACTGTGGCCAGGACTGCTGCAAGGACTGTGGCCAGGACTGCTGCAAGGACTGTGGCCAGGACTGCTGCAAGGACTGTGGCGACGGCTGTGAGTAAAAAACCTAAAATACATCTAAACTAAACTAAAGAATCTAGTTTATCTATCACAATGCAAAATTCTCTTCACAAAACCTGCTCTTTTTAGAGTAGAGTGTCTATCAAATTTAGTCAAGAAAACACAATTCATAATTCACATCAAAACAGTCCAAAATTGGGCACAATGTGGGTATGTCTTTAAGTCAATAATTGAAAATGTGGGCGTGTCTTAAAGTCCATAATTAAAATGTGGGGATGTCTTTAAGTCCATTATTGGAAATGTGGGCAAGTCTTTAAGTCCATATATGGAAATGTGGGCAAGTCTTTAAGTCCATATATGAAAATATGGGCATGTCTTTAGGTCTATAATTGGAAATGTGGGCATGTCTTTAAGTCCATATAATTATTAAATAATAATTAATAATAACATTAGCTTCTTTTTCAGGCTGCAATTCCCCGGGGGACTGCTCAGCGTCTTAATCTTTTCATCGGCAACGACAAGACTTACTGTTTTCTTGTTTTTGTTTTGTTTGTTATTCCAGATGTGATTGTTTTTGTCACTAAATAAAATACTGCACTTGCATCCAAATGAACTCTATGACTCCTGATAAATAAATTTTAATCTAGTAGTTTTAAGAAAATGAAGTAATTATAATTTTACATGCATTTTTTAATAATACTTTAGCAGCTATGTTCATATGCCATACATCAGTACAAGCCTTACGTCCTCAATATGAAGGGGTGTGTGAGTAATTTATCCAGATTAATATAAAATAAATAGCTAAAAACTCCACTAAACAAACCAAAACAATAAAAAATAGTTTCTTTTTGTATGTTTGTTTAAAAAGTTAATTTCAATTTCACCTCTTATTTAAGTTCCTTCAATAATTTATACCCTCATATTCCATAATTCGGGGTCACAGGGATCTGCTGGAGTCTATCCCAGCCATCTCTGAAAGAGCAAAAGGCAGGAGTGGGACACCCTGGACAGGTCACCAGTCCATCACAGGGCCACACACACTCACTCCTATGGGCAATTTAGAATCATCAATCAATCTAACATACATGTTTTTGGACTGTTGGAGAATACCGGAGAACCCGGAGTAAACACACACAAGCACAGGGAGAACATGCAAACTCCACACAAAAAGACCCCCTGGCCAGGAATCAAACCCGGGACCTTCTTACTGTGAGACAACAGTGATAATCACTAAGCCACTGTGCTGTCCTATAAAATGTGTTAATTTAATCATTTATCTTTAGCAACACGTTAGACTAATTGTTTCACTGAAGCACAGGGCTTTGACTTTATTTAATAACATAAACTTAACACGTGACCTCGGTGTTAAAATCCAAGTGGTAGCTGAGGAAAAATAAAACACAGTAATTTTCTTACACTATTCTGTTCTGGCACTTACAGTACATCTTATATGCAGGAAAACACACTAAGGACATGACAGGCCTATAGTGAAGTGACTCTTTTCTGTTTTTTCTGCTTAGTTTCCCTACAAAACAAAAAGGAAATTGTATGTCATTTTCATTTATGACCACTAGAGGTCAGTGCTAGCTTAGTTTTTGTTTAGGAACACCAAATTAATTTCATTTTCCGCTCTTATCTAAGTTATACACAGACAATTAAAATGTCCACCTAATTAACTTTACATCTATTTTTTTTATTTTTATAAAGAATAATGTAACGAAATAGCTGGTCTCCTCACTGTCTCTAAACCATACATCATAGCTGGTCTCACCACTGTCTCTAAACCATACATCATAGCTGGTCTCACCACTGTCTCTAAATCATACATCATAGCTGGTCTCACCACTGTCTCTAAACCATACATCATAGCTGGTCTCACCACTGTCTCTAAATCATATATCATAGCTGGTCTCACCACTGTCTCTAAACCATACATCATAGCTGGTCTCACCACTTTATACAACTGAGCAATTGGGGGTTAAGGACATTGCCTAATACTTCTACTATAAAAGTGATTTGTTCCTTAGTGTTTATTTCAGCCAGTTGTGACACACTGAATTTGGGTTAATTGCCATTATTAAACTACAGGGTTTCAATTTAATCTTCCTAAAAAGGTTTATTACATGTTTAATTTAATAAATCTGTAATAAATTATTTTTTTAAAGCAGTTCGTTGTTTTTTATTTTAGACATGAACTAATTCTTATTCTCAAACTTTGCCCATGTTCTGATTATACACACTGAAAGCTGGTTCACTCCAGACAGAGTAGCGGTTATGTTGCCATGGCCTGTTTTTTAAGAGGTTGGTGTGGAATTACAGAGCAGTTGCTCTGAAACACTGTGTGGTACTGTATTGCCCCTGTGGTCAGAGTTAGCTCACAGTTAAACAAGAGCATTCTGTCTATGAGACTTACTCTTATACGAGAAATTTGACTTTTATATATAATTCATAATTATTATAGCTTTACTTAATGCATAATGAAAGTACTTTTTTCTTTATTTACTTTATATAATTCTGTATTTATTATTTTGGGTTAGTTAATCAGCTAAAATAATGACAACAGGCGACATGTCCCACTTTGGGCTGTAAAGACATGAACAAAAGGAAAGATAAACAATATGAAAGCTTGGATTTTATGTCCTAATAATGCAACACAGTCAAATTCACAAACCTGTTGACATTTCTATCAGTGCTGATCCTGGAACAGGACTTACAATTATCTGCTTCCTGTTACGGTTTATCAATAAGAGCCTTTTAACCCAAAGGAAATTCCTGGGACTGTCCTGCACAGATTAGATAGGTGGACCCAAATATATTGGATTTTTTTAAACATCAATATTGTCAGGTCTCAGTCAGGCTTGCCGGGAGCGTTGCCCTGCCAGGCCACCAGAGGGCAACAACAAGACTTACTGTTTTCTTGTTGTAGACCATGTGCTCCATGTTTGTTTGTGTTGTCTATGTTTTGTCATGTGAGTCTTCCTGTTTTGTCAAGTGTTCTCTAATAAGTGTTTTAGGTTATCTGGGGCTTGTTTTGTTGGTAGGCAAGGTTCTGGTCCATGGTCTAAGGTTGATGGTCAATGGTTTATGGTTTATGGTTCATGGTCTATGGTCAAGTTCATGTTTATGTCCATGTCTCAGGTTATGTGTTGCTAGTTTCTGGTCTTGTTACTTTTCTTAGCTTAGTTTCTGTTTTTGTTTTGTTTGTTGTTCCAGATGTGATTCTGAACTCTAGGACTCCTGATAAATAAATTTTAATCTAGTAGTTTTAAGAAAATGAAGTAATTAAGCGAAATTCTGAAAAGTTCTAAAATTGTTTTATGTTAACATAAATATATACAAAAAAAAGGTGGACGGATTTATTGAAATTTGACGAAAAATGACTCTATATGTAAATCCTGTACGATGTCTTATTTCTGTAAAATGTTGTTTAATTACATTTTAACCATTACTCTAATTTAATTTGTAGCTTTTTAGATACTCATTCAGGCTAAAGCATATTTTACAGTAACTACAGTTATTTCTTCAGTAGGAGGGGCTATATTAAAAAGTACCTTAATCAGACATTGGTGTGTTAACAGCTTACTGTCACACACATACAGTATGTGTCTACAGTATTAAACGTAGTGTCTAACCCTCCACCCCCTTTATAAATAACCTCATTTTCTGTAGCACTCATGTTTCACAGGGTCAAAGTGGACCGTGAGCCTATTCCAATTTATGGAAAAAAGACAGGTGACACACTGGATCACGCCACATGGACAATCTGGAGTTCAAAGTGTTTAACGTAACTTAGTGCTCTAAGTTAACTGTAGTTAAAACAAAAATAAAACACACAATGAAATACTCCTGTCCTCTCCTTCACAGTAACAGACGAGACATAAAGGTCCGCCTTTTGTAGTAATCCACCAATCAACGTTTTTAGTTCTTCTTGTTTGTCCAATCACATTAAAGGAAGTCCATCATAGATTTATTTAATCCGCCTTTTGTAGGAATCCACCAATCCGTGTTTTTTTTAGTTCTTCTTGTTTGTCCAATCACATTAAAGGAAGTCCATCATAGATTTATTTAATCCGCCTTTTGTAGGAATCCACCAATCAGCGTTTTAGTTCTTTTTATTTGTCCAATCACATCAAAGGAAATCCATCATAAACTAATTTAATTCGTCTTTTGTAATAATCTACCAATCAGCGTCTTTAGTTCTTTTTATTTGTCCAATCACATTACAGGAAGTCCATTATAGAGTTATTTGATGACCTTCTTTTGAGTTCATGATACAGTTAATGGGTCTAAAATGCACAAATTTGGTCAAGACAACGTAAACGGGGACAGAGATGGGATTGGCAGCTATAATCCTAAAGGGGTTGGGAAAACCACAACCATCATCATCATCATTAGCATCATCATCATTATTATAATTAGTAACAGAGGGAGGAGTACGTGATGTTATGCACATGTAAAGATATTTCTCTCATTTGTTCACACCCACTGACTTTCCCTGATATTCGTATATATATATATATAACAACATAACATAACAGGTGGCAGGAAACAAGTGAACCGGAAGCCACTTTACGCATTCAGGCGCACGGAAATTCCCTGTTACCCCCGTCCGGGTAAATTCTTTTGCATTCTGGGAACAAAAAAAGAAAAACAAGGCGAGTCAACAGAGACCCGTTCGTTTTAGTTTCGGTTTCGTATTTTTCTCGCTCTCTCTCTCTTTCTGTCTTAGCGCAACGACGGGGGGGCTCCACTTCTGCCCCGCGAAACAGTTAAATTCTCCGGCACGGCGGCTGCGTCATTGTGCTCTGATCAGTCGCGTGTGTTTATTCTGGGAAAGAAATAAAACATTTTAGTTGTTGTTAAAAATGAATGGACGCTTTATAAGTCTGTGTCTGGTGTTTGTAGCCCTGCTGGGCTGCTGCCGATGTGTTTTAAGGGAATATTATCTCGGGATTCGGGAGGTGGACTGGGATTACGCACCGAGCGGACGCAATCGTATCAATGGCCTGCAAATCCAACAAGACAAGTAAGTTTAATAGTAAATATCAACATGTGGTTTCTTTTATTACTATTATTACACAGGTCAGTGTTTTTAACATGTTGTCTAAAATAAAAGTGGTAGCGGAGTGATAAAGTTGTTGAACTAGCACCTTGAAGACCTGGGTTCAATTCCCAGCACCACCAAGCCACCACTGCTGGGCATCCGAGCAAGACCCTTAACCCCCAATTGCTCACTTGTAAGACGGAATAATGTAAGTCGTTCTGGATAAGGGCGTCTGCCAAATGATGTAAATGTATTTTTACTAATGATTTTATAGATGATTGCTTTGATTATAGATGATTGCTTTGATTATAGATGTTTGCTATGATTATAGATAGACGAAGTGTCATAATCATCATTTGTTAATCTTCCATTTTTATTCTATGTTTGTCACCTTTAATATCACTTGTGCGTAAGGTCTAATTTGTAAGAAGGTAAAGGGGGGAAAAGGGAAAGCACCATGTTTGGGGTTTTAATAATTGATGTTTACATGAAACAATGTTTAGCTTCGAAGCTGAAGTATCATCTTGAGATTATTTACTGAAATTCCCAAGTAAGCTGTTCTCACATAGGTCCAGTTTATGGTATAAGACCAAAATGAGTAAAAAAAAACAGAGAGTGACTCAGATGTTAAGCAGTTTTAAGAAGTGTGAGAATGTACTGCTCCCAAATAGCTTTTCCACCTGATCGTAATCATCTCTTAAGCTGTAATAGCCCCTCAGTTTGTAACTATTACCTTACTCAGATGATGTTCGCAGCCTACTTTAGATTGTCTTGATCATGAGAGAATGTTCTGCTGTCTTTTTGATTTTTATCACATGGCGGGATACGCCCACGCTGTACTGTAATGCAGACAAGCTTTAGAAACATGTGTGCTTGAGTCTGGCATTGAAGACACGGTCTGAATCACATTTGTGTTTTAGGAACTAGAATCGTTTTTGCAATGACCTAAAAACAGGAATTTACCTTGTGGCCTGGAATAAAAAAACAGCATCATTGTGTTCACAAAGCAAGTGATTTGTAGGGACACAAAACCTTTTGTGTATTAGACTGTTAACAAACATGACCGTTTCTATGCTGATAGTTGGGACTCGTTCCATTATGTTTAATGAATGACTCTGCACAACAGATGTTTTTTTTTTTTTAAATGGACAGTATTTGGTCAGTATTAACTTTTAAAGATATAAAAACAGAGGAAACTGTGTGTAGATCTCATCAGATCTGCTTATCTACTTGTACATATGAGGAATATTTATAAAAGGGGAAGGTGGTAAGCTGATAGCACAGTGGTTTAGGTGTTGGGCTGCTAACTGGAAGATCAGGGTTCTATTCCCAGCATTTACGGCATTTGGCAGATGTCCTTATGCAAAGGGACTTCTATTTATACTACTGAGCAATTGAGGGCCTTGCTCAGGGGTCTAACAGTGGTGGCCTGGTGGAGCTGGGAATAGAACCCACAACCTTCAGGTTATTAGTCCAACACCTTAACCTTGAGCCCAGCAGTACTTTCCAGCTGAACTATCCAGCTTTGAGTTGTATATATGAGATAAATGTTAGTCGCTTTGGATAAAGGCGTCTGTAAAAGCACTTTATTATCTGGTAATAAACAGCTTTGCATGATTCATTTCTTATGCAGGGATCATGTTTAGGTCTTAGGACCGCCCCTGAGAAAACATTTTGTGGTACATGGTAACACAATAGAAAAAAAAGTCCCAGCATGGTTTTTGGTACAATAACAAACCGATTTATTTACATGTATATACAAAAGATATCATAGTGGGTTGTGTCCTTCGTTCCAGAGCTGTGTGGCTTTGTTATGAATAATCCTTAGCCTCATTCCACCTCTGAGTTCTGTATGTGTCCGTAGATATGTTGATAAGGTGACACCTTACCCTGGCCAGGACTCTGACCGCAGCCTGTTTAGAGCACAATTCATGGTCATTTACATCTCAATTAGAATTGTATCATGCTCCTATCTTCTAAAAAGGGTAGAATAGAGCAAGGTTTTATCGTATCAAAGGCCTGAGGCGGTTTCTAATACTAATGCTTGTAATACATTTGAAAAACACCCCAGCGCTATCAGTGTGGTGTCAGGTTCTCTGGGAACATCTTTTGGTTCCAGAGACTTGGAATTATCCCAAGTAATCTTTTGCGACTTTAGAGCTCACATGACACTCTTGCTTAAGTAACACCAGTAATGGATGTGATAAACTGTAACCGCCAAGCTGGGGTAGATTATTAGATTTCAAAACCTATTTGTTTAAAGCTATTTTTGCCCCTTTTGTCAGTCAAGCGTCTTTATTGCTGTACCACTTTTTCACCTCGGCTTTTATGCTACACAGAAAAAAACCTTTTTAAACTACTTATAATTTACTCAAGATTTGATTCACTTTAATCCATAATTACTTAGAAATATTATTTATTTCTACCCCACTTTATCATTGCCATGTTGCAGTTTAAAAGTCTTTTTTTATTTTTGGCTCATACACCAGCTTTTCATTGTTAAAAATGTATTATTTGTTCATTAAAATCATTAATGATGCAAAATCAATAGAACTACATTATATATGTATATTATATATTATACACACACTGAACATTTCCAATTAATCGATGGGTTTATATACTTGTACTAACATTATATAATAAACACATGGACTGATATTCTGACATTTTATTTCATTTTCATTCATTAAAATTTGTAGCATTTGGCAGACGTTCTTATCCAGAGTGAGCAGTTGGAGGTTAAGGGCCTTGTTCAGGGGCCCAGTGGTGGTAATTTGTTGGGCTGGGAATCACACTCTGATCTTTCAATTAGCAGTCCAACACCTTAGTGATTAGACTACCACTTGTTTTTATAAATTATGCATAAATGGGCCATTTTCTTAAAAACGTTGCCATGATGATTCAGCTAATGAATTAAAAAAAACGTGTAATAAGCATTTTCTAACCGTCACATTTACAAACCTGCTTTGAAACAGATTTTTTTCCATTTATTTGCAATAACTTCTATTTTTTCATGTCTTTGTTTCTCGCTATATCTTTAAAGGCACGCCTCTGTATTCCTGACCAGAAATTCTAACCGAATTGGTAAAGTGTACAAAAAAGCTGTATTCAAGCAGTACACAAATGACGCTTACTCCACTGAGGTCCCCAAGCCAGACTGGCTGGGATTTCTTGGACCTGTAATCCATGCAGAAGTGGGTGATGAAATTGTGGTACACCTCAAGAACTTTGCCTCTCGAGCCTACTCAGTTCACCCTCACGGAGTCTTCTACGAAAAAGACGCTGAAGGTAAAATTAGTCCACATTGTTTCTTCTTAAGGGAGTTTTATCAGTTGACATAAACCATAGTACAAGCCACACATACAAGTGGGACATTTTGTTTTTTGGTGACTAAAGACAGGACATAAAGACTTGTTTGGAGAACATTGTATGTCAAGACGAAAGACTAAAGTCCAGTTTCTTATTAGGTTGAAATATGTCATTTTTCGCACACCTTTCCAGGGGATTGCAAAGAAAGATATTTGACAAAGTTAATTATAGAAAAGTTATATAGAGTTCATCTCCACCCAACCAATCTGCTTACACTGCAGTGTTACTTTCTTAACAGTTCTGGGACGTTAGGTCGATATAGTCACTTATCAGCGCAACAAGATGTAAAACTGTTGTGAATTCTATGTAGGGTTTCCGGCAGGACCAAGAGAAGCTTTAAAAAAAAGTCAAAGTTCCTTTCATGCCAATGCTTTTAGTGCAAATGCTCTTGTATTAAATTTGCTTCCTCTTTTTGAGCCAACTGTCAAAGTTATTTTAGCTCTCTATCTATTATTTTTATTGATGTTATATTATTCTGGAAAGATATAAACATTTGCTGTAAATAATAAGGAAATCAAAATGTACTCATTTATTAAACATGTCTTCTTTTTATATTTGTTTATATCTTGTGTCCATCGATACACCCTAAATTGCCATTAATAGATTAGCTTAGCCTGGACATGCTTTATATTCTAATAATAAGATTGGGTAATAATGATAGGGGAAATCTATATTTTGAAAGAACTTTACCTAATACAGTTTTAAAAAATTGTAAATATATAAATAACTATAAAACTTTTCTGATAAAATGATTTTTACTAATTGTCTGTACTGTATGTCTGCTAGTTCATCCAGATATTTTGTGAACTTGCTCACCTATAGTGTAAAACGTGTAAAGATAGAAAAGAATGTAGTGTCCTGGACTTAGTCAGCTCTTAACTTATTATTTCACCTTGGCCTCTGTGATCAGGCAGTCTTGTTGGCAATAGTGCCAAAGTTCAGTCCAGTGGGAAACCACATAAAATGTTTCGAAATCAGGAAAATTTAGCTTAGAGGGAAAATGTCAGGAAGCTCGTCTTAAAGAAGAGAAGGATACGAAGCCCAGTGTGATGTTCTTTAATATCATTCCAGTCAGTCATTCAGTCACAAATCTTTTAGTTTCGATTAGATTAGATTCAAGTTTATTGTCATTGAACATTTACATTTCTGGCATTTGGTACTTACTTACACTTATCGCATTTATTCAGTTTAGCAGTTAAGTGTTAAGGACCTTACTCAGGGGCCCAGCAGTGGCAGCCTGGTGGTGCTTGGAATTGAGCAAATGATCTTTTGGTTAGCAGTTCCACACCCTAACCACTGAGCTGGTATTTTCCCACATGGTTAACGGAATACAGTTATTGCAAAAAATGCAGAAGTACAAAATAGCTATGTGGTATAACCATATGTAAGGTTATATATAAATATCTATACATAAATTTACTATAATTATATATATTTTAAATTACATATATATATATATATATATATACATATAAGGTATATATATCTTTGGTAATATTTGTTTAAAGAAACTAAAACGTAGTTTTTATTATAATCAATCAATGACTACCTTTAAAATTGATTTCTATAGGTGTATTATAGGTAGATGTAATTATATATCTCGGGCTGTACAGCTCTTATGGGTCTTCTTTAATAAAAACACTGTTAATTTAATATTATGTGAATCTAAACCAGGTCAGATTATTTTCATCATCACCATCAAACTCTGTCCTCACATGTAACATTTTCTAGAATCTACTGGATGTGATTTTCCTTCTCTAAGAGTTAGTTCCTCTTACGTTTTCGTTTTGAATCATCTGAAGGTTATTGGTTTCCTGTGAGCAAAAAATGCAAAGCATAAATAAAACCCAGACAGTGTTATAAATATAGTTGTTTTGGTGAATTAAAGTTAGCTGAAAATGCTAGCATTTTCTCCTGGCATCAGTTCAGCCAGCTAATGGCAGTGATGGCAGTGGTGTATTGACCTCCTCAAAATAGCAAACTTTACAGTCAATAATATAGATTTTGCGTGGTAATATGTCAGTAGGTTGATCAAGCTCTAAACAGTAGAACTTATTTAAAAATAAAGAAGTAAGTGCTACTTCGATAAGCCATGTTAATGGAATAACACACTCCAGGTTTAGAAAAGCTCTCTACATTTCCTACCATTAAACCCACAATTAAAATTATAGACTGATCATTCTCTGCTCATAACATGATATATATAATCAGCGGGGGGGGGATATTTGGCTAATTGGCTAAGATTCCTAAGTGTCTATTTTGATTGAGAACAATATGAACTGTTTACCAGGTGCGTTATACCCCGATGGTACATCTGGTCGGTTTAAACATGATGATGCCGTGGCTCCCGGGCAAAACTACACGTACACTTGGAAAGTGACTGAAGAGTTTGCTCCATCTGAATCTGACTCCGGCTGCCTCACCTGGATCTACCATTCCCACGTAGACGCACCTCGAGACATCGCAGCAGGACTTATTGGGGTTCTGCTCACCTGCAATAAGGGTAGGTTTGTAAAAATACTAAAGTTTAGGTACCCAGACACAAAAAAATACTGCTTAAATCATTTACTTTTTGTTCACAGGAGTTTTAGCCAAATCTGGAGGTCAGCGCTTTGATGTGGATCAGGAGTTCTTTCTGATGTTCAGTGTGGTTGATGAAAATTTGAGCTGGTATCTCAATGACAACATTCACAGGTTCAGCCCTGATGCTACTCATCTTAAAGAAGACGAAGACTTTCAAGAGTCAAACCTCATGCACTGTAAGCAGTTTAGAATTCATTCTAATCTTAGACCAGAAACTGACAGGTGACTTAGTGCTCTCAGTTTCAGAAGGAACACTTCCTCTAGCTCTACATGACACAATTAATAACAAATGTCATGTGGGTTCAGGTTTCACTTCCTTAACTGTTATTTCTCTTTTCCCAGCAATCAACGGTTTTGTTTTTGGTAACTTGCCACCGTTGAACCTGTGTGTTGGAAAAACTGTGTCTTGGCACCTTTTTGGCATTGGCAATGAAGTAGATATTCATTCTGCCTACTTCCATGGCCACACCCTGCTCGACCGGGGTCATCGTACCGATGTGCTTAGCCTATTTCCTGCCACTTTTGTTACCGCAAAGATGATTCCCATGACAACAGGGAAGTGGATGTTAAGTTGCCAAGTTAATGACCACATGCAAGGTATTTTTTCTTGTGCTTTTTCAATTGAATTTTCTACAAGAATAGAAGTAACCCAATAGATAAGACAGGGCTGTATATTTAGTAATAAATCAATGCACTACCTGGATCAGGTTCCTATTAATGCTTTATCTACACTATATTGCATTGTATTGTGGACACCTGATTTCTTGTGTTGCATGGAAACCCAGTCCTGATGCAAACTTGTTGGTAACAACATCTGAACCTTGCTAGCATTCACAGAAAAAAATACTTGTTTAGAGCACACTATTTATTTAATCATAGAAACATATAAATTGGGGATGCACTAGTATCGGTATTGGGCCCTATACTAAGCTTATGTATTTGTACTTGTAAAACACTGCGATACCAAAGACCGATACCTCTTGTGATGTCATCGACAGAACTTTAACTTTCAGAACTCTCAGAACTTAAGCTTTTGGAACTTACAAGAGGTACAAAAATAACTAAAAATATTATAATAACTACTTATATATTAAAAAATCGGAAATTAAAAATTTGCCGTTAACTGTTACATTAGCACTCAACAACCAACCCTGCAGCAAACCCTTGCAAGCAATAGAAAATGGCAGGAGAAACCTGAGAAAGTACAGGTAGCGGTACTGGCGAGTACCATGAAAAAAATATTGGTACTCTTACCTGGTCTTTAAAAATGCTATCAGTACATCCCTAGTATAAATATCTAGTTATATCTTTAGTGTGTTTTTTAGCATTTAGCAACCCAGTAGACTTGCTCATCTTCCTTTTAGGAAGCCTTACACCATTTCCCTCTTGTTCCTCCTGAGTAGCAGGTATGCAAGGCTTCTACCAGGTGTCTGCGTGTGGGAAGGATGATACTGCCCCCACAGTCCCTCCTGGTCATGAAAGACATTACTTTATTGCTGCTGAGGAGCTGATTTGGGATTACGCCCCAACAGGGATTAACAGATTCACAGAAGAACCACTGACCCAGAAGACAAGGTGACTATACTCCCAAATGGTCTGATACTGAATGTACATATACAGTCATACAGTCAGCCTAGGTCATAATGCACTTTTAAAAATGTCAGCAATAACTCAGACCCAGAAAATCCAACAAAATGCACTGTAAGCACTGCCAATTTGTGTGTTTTGTTTCTTTTTCTCTTTTTGCAGCGATGCTGCTGAATTCTTTAGTAACGAGTCGGGCAGGCTGGGCGGAAATTACTGGAAAGCCGTATATGTTGCCTACACCGATGACACATTCACCACCAAGAAAGAGCAACATGGCTCAGAACACCATCTTGGCTTTCTAGGTATATTTAAGCAATAGTTTCTAAAAGTGTGTATGTACTGACTAACTGTAGTACATATACAGTTTTTGAGAGTGTAATATAAATGTAATATAAATAATTATTTTTTGCATCTTTTCTGCCATCTGTAGGTCCAGTAATTAGAGGAGAACCCGGAGATGTTATCGTGGTTACCTTTCGAAATTTGGCATCGAAAAACTTTAGCTTGCAACCTCATGGTCTGACCTATGATAAACTGTATGAAGGGTCTTTGTATCAGGATGGTAAGACAAACACAAACCTTGTTTGATACAGACCCCCTCGGGTCAAGTGAAATTATCTTACCATCTTTTCACATCTTCAGGTTCTGAGAAAACAGGAGCCAGTGTGGCACCAGGTCAGACATTTACATATCAATGGCGGGTGAAAGAAGGCCCCTCGCCCAGTGACCCACCCTGTCTGTCATACTTATATTATTCCGCTACCGATCCTATACGTGACACCAACTCGGGTTTGGTGGGTCCTTTGCAGGTGTGCAAGAAAGGAGTTCTGGATGAAAGTGGCCGACAGGTACTTTCACCACATACATACTGATTTTAGGAATTGGCAGGAGGAAGCAGTTAGAGGCATTGAGGTATTAAGGTATATCGTGAGCAAAATTGAGGTATATCGTGAGCAAAATGACTGCACCATGTTTTTTTTAGCTTTTGTTTGCTGCTAGCTACCATTTAGCGAGATAACGCGGGTTATGTCACGTCACAGATTGATGATGTCAAACTCCACAAAATTCTTCCAGCATGTGTCCGTTTGATGCTTTCTGTTTGCATTACGGTCTGAAATTATGACAACTGAGATTCTACAGTGTAACATGTCTATCGCAAAAGGCTATAAAAAAAATCGCACGATGTGAACCTGGCTTTAGTTATGCTAGTATCAGGATGTATTTATTATTAATAAAACCTCTGTAAGTGGCTCTAGATAAGGACGTTTGTCAAATGCTGCAAATGGAAATGCGCTGATAGTAAATTGAAAATTTCCACTTTGTAAAAACCTGCCTGTTTGTGTTTGTGTTGGGTAGCATATAAAGTCGGAGGTGTTGAAAGAGTTTTTCCTCCTCTTCACTGTGATCGATGAAAATGAAAGCTGGTATCTGGAAAAAAATATTGATGAGTTCGGTAGCAATGAGTCAGACCCAGAAAGTCCCGTATTTCAAGAAAGCAACAAAATGCACTGTAAGCACTGCCAATTTGTGTGTTTGTGTTTTTATCAAATATAAAATATGTGTACATGTGCATTTACAATATAAACACTCGACTTTAGCTTACTCTCACATGTACGCTCTCTCTCAGGTGTTAACGGATACATGTACGGGAACCTTCCTGACCTTGATTTGTGTAAGGGGGACCATGTTGTGTGGCACATGCTTGGCTTGGGTACGGAAGTGGATATCCACGGCGTGTATTTTCAGGGAAACACGTTTCAGCGGGAAGGCACTACACAAGATACACTTAGCCTGTTTCCTCACACCAGCGTCACCGTCTCCATGACACCAGACAACAACGGTAATCTTAAAATATTAAATTCAGAAACCATGTGGTGAGAATATTAATACACCTTTTCTACTTCCTCAATTCTTAAAGGAGTATTTAGTATTTAGGACGTTGTTTTTTGACCCTAGGTGTTTTTGGGCTGAGTTGTCGTACGACTGATCACTACCGTGGCGGCATGCGGCAGTTGTACACTGTCAAAAGCTGCATAAAGGGCCAAGAACCTGAACCCGAGGCTACGACCTTTCAGCCTAATGTGTATTTCTACTTGGCTGCTGAAGAATTGGTGTGGAACTACGCTCCGAACCGGACATGGGAGATGGAGAAACATAACACTACTCTAAATGAAAGGTCAAAATTCATCACTAGGCTTAAACCTTTAGATCTTATGTTAGTGTGTATTTAATCTTTCTCTTTTTTCTTTTCCCTTCTCAGCCCTGGAAGTGTTTTCCTCAGTAGATCTAAAAAACGGATTGGCTCGGAATACAAAAAAGTGGTGTACCGCCAGTACACAGATGGCACGTTTAAAACCAAGATGCGCAGAGGTCCTGATGAAGAACATCTAGGCATTCTGGGTACAATAAATAATGTTTTTACTTAAAAAATATATTGTCTAAAAAACAAATATAAAAATAATGAAATGCAATGTTATTACTTACGTAGTAAGAAGGTAAGTAAAAAGGTAATAAATTAATACATATTAGTAAAATATAGCGATTATTGCTACATTGGCTACATCGTCTAAAGAGAGCATTGTTTTGCCGGCCTACAAATATGGTGCGAAAAGAAAAAAACTTTATTTACATTTACAGCATTTGTCACCTTACTTTTGTTTTACTTATACATATGAGGGTTAAGGGCCTTGCTCAGGGACCTAACAGCAGTGGTGGTCCTAGGAATCGAACCCACAATCCTCCAGTTAGCAGGCTACCACCTTAACCACTAAGTTACCACTTCCCCTGGGGTTAGGACTAAATAATTAAACATTTCCTTTTAGTCAATTGGGTCCATTGATTATCGCATCAATTTTACTTCTTTTTCTGGTCAGTACGTCTACATTGAGTTGTTTTGGCGTGTATAGTGTAAATGCAGATATCAGATACAGGTCAGTTTTAAAAGAAGATGTAAACGGGTTATAAAAAAATTGAATATAATCACATATACATGACTGCACACTCAAATTGCTATCTGCCCATATCCCAAATCCCACAAGAGTATTATTATTATTATTATTATTATTATTATTATTTCTTATTTAGCTTTTTTGACATCTTAAGATTTAGCTGGTGATAGCGGCCGCTGCTGTTAGGAAGTGAAATAAAGAAAAGAAATACTGGATAAGTACATGTTTATACTTAAATTCAGACTATTATGTATTAATTTTGGCATTGGTTTGTAGTTTGTAGGCTGGTGGGGTGGCGGGGTCAATAGTATTCTTGCCCAAGGTGTCACCCCCTCAACCTCAATGTAGGGTTAAGTACTTTGACTCAACAGTGACAGCTTGGCAGTGGAGGGGCTTCAACCCCAATCCTTCAATAAACAATCGGGGGCCTTAACTATTTAGGCTGTGTTGGAGCTTATTATTATTATAATAATTATTATTATAATTACTATAATTATAATAATTATAATAATAATAATTATTATAATTATTATTGATTAATTTCACCTGTAGAATGTGCATTTTCCCCCTTTTCTTCAGGCCACTCCGGTTTCCTTCCACAAATAACTAAAGCTTGCGATGACAGTATATCTTCTGTGCACTTACTGTCTATATTTTACTTTTAGAAATAATAAAAAGGTTTATAATTATACCCTTATAAGATTTATCTCCAAAGCTAATCAGAAGTTTGATATAACATTATCCCAGGGACAAAGAGACAATTTGCTTCCATCATTTCTAACAACGTAGGTTTTTTTTCTTTGGTCTTTTTTGCAGGTCCGATTCTAAGGGTCCAGGCTGGTGAAAGGGTCCAGGTTGTGTTTAAAAACAAAGCCACAAGGTCATATTCGGTTCACGCTCATGGCGTGAAGACCAGCGAGCAACGTCTAGCACCTGTTTCTCCAGGTAAACCACTCGCAACTCTCATTGCTCATTGATTATATTTAGTACATAGCATGCTAAATAATATTGCATGTGTGTTTTAGATAACGTTATGAAGTATAACTGGACTATCAGTTCAGGACCTGGACGCAACGATCCCACCTGTATAACATTCGCTTATTATTCATCAGCTGACTTTGTGAAGGTATGACACATCTTGGTTAACACCGTTCCTTTGTGTTATAAACATTGTGTTTAAAAAGCGCTTGTTTGTTGTAAAAGCAATGCTTGTTTTTAAATTGTGTGTTCCATCCATAACATATGTTGATGTTTGTCTGTTTTTTGTTGTGTCTGGTGGACCGTGACAGGATTTGGCGAGTGGCCTGGTTGGACCGTTGATTGTGTGTCGTAAAGGGACTCTAGACGCAACCAGACGGCGGACAGATGTGACAAAGGAATTTGCTTTGCTTTTCATGGTGTTTGATGAAAATGAGTCATGGTATCTGGATGACAATATAAAAACATATCTGGACACGAGCTTTAGCGATTCTGACAAAGAGGATGATGGATTTCTAGAGAGTAACATGATGCACGGTTAGTCAAAAAAGCATATTATCAACCTTAAGCACGGCTTACACTGCAATGTTGGCCACTGTTCTGTGGTCTGAGACAAATTTCCAAATCCTAAAAGATTTCCATAATCCTACGCTATAATCTGTTGTCTTTCATTGCTAGTTTGACATGTTCAGCAACAGCTGGTTAATAAGTGTGCGATCAGTTTTTCCTTTGGTGAAATTCAGAAGATTTCAGACTGTTCAAACCTAGAACCAATAGGAACCGTGGACCTTATGTTCACAATTAGCAATTAGCGCGACAACTTAAAACCACTTCAGCGGAATTTTAAAATGAGACCAGCGGACAGAACAGCTAGAAAAGAAAATAAGTTAATAACTTAGCAAGAGGACGCGGATTAGTGAACGGGCAACATGAAGCTCCGGACGAATCTTTTTGAGTATGTTATATTGATTGGTGATTCTAAATGGCCCTGTGATGGACTAGTGACATGTCCAGGGTGTACGCCCGCTGCCTTTTCCCCTTTCAGAGACGGCTGGGATAGAATCCAGCAGTTGCCCTTGACCCCGAATAAGGGAATAAGCTGGTATAGAAGATAAAAGAATAAATTTAGATTCTACACAGTTATAATTTGCTTTGTTAGGATGTGTATTATGATATAAAATAACATTTAAAGTGTATTATTTTCCCATGTGGTGATCAGGTATCAATGGAAAGCTGTATGCTAACCTGCACGGTCTGAAAATGCGGCAAGGAGACCGTACAGAATGGTATTTAATGGGGCTGGGAAATGAGATAGATATGCACACAGTACACTTTCATGCTCAAAGCTTTATATACAAGGTACAGTACATATTTAATTATTTATTAAGTCCACATGTTATACACACATCTTTTTTAACTCTGTAATCAATGTCCTTCGTCCTTTCTTAGACTGATTACCCACATAGAGCCGACGTCTACGACTTGTTCCCCGGAACGTTTAAGACTGTGGAACTGGTAGCAGGAACTCCCGGAACGTGGCTCCTTCACTGTCACGTGACAGACCACATCCACGCTGGCATGGAGACAACGTTTACTATCTACGGTAAGATTTATGTTTGTATTTGCCTGTGAACGACATTTACTGTGATGTTTATTTTCGTCTAAAACCCAGCTAGATGATAGCATCTGTATACTTTAATTTTAACTAATGATTTTGGCTCATTTACCTAATGTAAGATGGACTCTAGTGTGTTTTTCCTGGATGCCCCTAGGATAATTTCCAGATCCACTACAGTCCTGATCAGGATAAAATTATTCCAGATAAAAATGACTTAATAGGCTAAAATAAATCTGCAAAAATTCTAACAAGCTATGATGACGCATACCAATAGAAGGTGCACTATTCAGTGATCACCTAGTAAAAGTTTTCCAGGTTTCTACAGGATTTATTTTTATTTTTTTTGCAATTTTCACAAACTATCGACACAGAAGCATCTTCTAAACCCGCCTATTATCTAATTCGGGGTCACAGGGATCTGCTGGAGTCTATTCCAAAAGGGTGAAAGACAGGAGTGGTGCACCCTGAACAGGTCACCAGTCCATCACAGGGCTACACACTCACTCCTATGGACAATTTAGAATCAGCAATCAATCTAACATACATGTTTTTGGACTGTGTGAGGAAACCGGAGAACCCGAAGTAAACCCACACAAGCACGAGAAAGACCCCAGCAGGGGAATCGAACCTGTGAGGCAAAAGTTCTAACCACTACGCCACCGTGCTGCCCGCATCCGAATCAGGATTGAACAAAAATAAAATTAAGATAAAACACCAATTTGGTATTTGTATCCATAAAGGCCACGCCCACTTCAGGTATAAATACAAACATAGATGGTCGGTAGTAAAGTTTACCTCTAAATTGCAGCAAGTATTTGTTATAAATGATCTTCAAAGCTACATTCATAAAAGGTGACAAAGAAGTTCTCTTTTATTTGTTTTTAAGACGACTAAACTTTTTTTTTCTCCCTGTCCCGATACAGCTGGCAATTCAAAATCAGGGAAAACTAATAGTAGGTTCATTTTATTTTATAACTTGCTATAATAAGTATGTTTTTTGTTAATTATGTAATTATGTGTGTTAATTTGCAAACAATTCATTGTTGTTGTTTTTTTAGGTAGCACGAGTTTGAAGACTTTTCCACAAATGCTGCTCTTCATCATAGCGGTGTTGTGGCTTTGTTGACTCAAACGCAGAGAAGTTTCAGGAGACCAACCAGAACTGCCTTTCCTCCTACTTATGGGTTGCTATAGAAACGAGATAAATGCACATAAAGTCATATTTAACGACAGAAGCAAATAACATAACAATAGAATAACACAAATTCTTTTGTGGAAGCTTGGAAATGCCGAGTTTTTTCCTTAGTATTACTTTTAGGTTGTTGTTTTTTTTACTGGGAACCATAAACCGAACAAATATTCAAAAAAATGAAAATAATTTAGAATAAATTAAGTTTATTTCACATAATAATAAGTTTAGAGATGTACTAAAGTTTCCTGAATGTACCTGAGATAGTTTTTTTTTATTATTTGTGCACATCCTTTACATTTAAGGGTTACCTTACCCAAACATAACAATTCTGTTATTACTCACTCATTCTTGCGTTGTCAGAACTTATTTGCGATATTTATTGATGACATTCGAGAGATCTTTATTCCACAGTTTCGTCTCTACTGCGTTGTCTTGTTTTATAACAGTTTTTTTTTTAACACTCTTCCAGTGCAAATATACCGCCATCTACTGGGATGGAGTGTGGAGCATTAATGTTAAAGTTGGAAAAAAACAAAACCAGACAACAAAATAATAATAAACAATTAAAAATAATGGCAGCACAAAAAATATCTACAATATTATATAGATGGCATTCTTTATTCTATTTATTCTATTTTCTTTGCCACGTTGTGATGCAGCAGAAAACACTCTGATGCAAAGGTTCATGTTCCAGTGAATAAGATAGAAGTCAAAAGGCCTTTTAAAGGAGCTGTAAACAAAAATATTGTGGGATAATAGGGATAAAGGACACCCAACAAAAACCTCCCGTAGCTTTGTAATATTGCAGTTGGACCACTGATGTCACATGGACGACGTTGTCCATCATCTTGGTACATATCTGGGCTTCGAACATGGTAGTTACCTTGCTGTCTATAGGAGGGTCAGAGACATTTCATTAAAAATATCTTAAATTGTGTTCCAAAGATAAGAGAAGGTCTTATGTGTTTGGAGTAACACAAGAGTGAGTAATTAATGACAGAATTTTCATTTTGGGGTGAACCTTCCCTTTAATATTTTCTCTGAGTTGTAGCTGATCAAATTTGCACATTTTATTGTTGTTGAAAAGTGTTTATGTAAATACTAGAAAATAAACTTTCTTTACTGTTCAGCTGTTTCATCTTTTTAACCCCATGTTTAAGACAAGTTTAAGCATCCCAGCGCTTGTCCAAGCGTGTCCAAGGCGCTTGTTAGTACAAATTATTGGCGCCACCTAGTTGATATTTGCGGAAATCCAACCATCCATCTGTTGCCTGTTAGGTTACTAATTTCTAGGTTATAGTGGATTACAAACTTTTACTAAATACCGCTATTGAATGTATTATTTCATTCATTCATTTATCTTCTATACCCACTTATTCTCTAATTCGGGGTCACAGGATTTGCTGGAGTCTATCCCAGCCGTCTCTGAAAGGGCAAAAGGCAGAAGCGGTACCCCCTGGACAGCAACTTAAAATCACCAATCAACCTACATACATGTTTTTGGACTGTAGGAGGAAACCGGAGTACCCGGAGTAAGCACAGTGAGTACATGCAAACTCAACACAGAAAGGCCCCTGCCTGGGAATCAAACCCAGGACCCTCTTGCTGTGGGGCAACAGTGCTAACCTGCGATTTACAACTTTTTCGTAAAAGAATAAAATCATGACCACCAACCCAACACCTTAACCTCTCAGCTACTACTTGCCCCTGTAAATATAAACGTTATTCATCTCCATTGCATCGGTTGCGCACAATTAGCCTCGGATTGTGACAAAAAATCTAATCATGACAACAAAAATACCTAATTAGTATTTCTGGATTTTATAGAACTGTAAACTAACGTAGACTTGCTTTTTATTTGTAAATACATCTAATATTCTTTGTATAGATGTCTGGACTTGTCTATGTTGCAGATAGTGACCGCTAGATGTCGCCATTTGCAAATTAAACTTTTGGAACTCACTTGTTTTAGCCAACTAAAAGATGCAGTCATGCGCATATACACAAGTAATGATCAACCACTGCCGCGTAGGTTTAAATCAGAAACACAGAATTGCACTCTAAAAAAGCTGTTGTGGTAGCTTGGTGGTTAAGGTGTTGGACTGGTTATCCGAATCGAATAGATTCACGTCCCAACACCAATAAGTTGCCACCGCTGGACCTGTGATAAAGATCCTTAACTCTCATCTGCTCAGTGGAATAAAAATGAGATAAGTGTCTGCTAAATACTAGACATTTACCAAGTTATGACCATTTTACAATATTATGTATAGATAGATTATGTATAGATAGTTATTAGCGTTAGCATGGCATTCACCCCCGGCTTGCTCATCAGGGACAAACTGATTTCTGTTTCATTGTCTCATAATTTCTTCGATTGTGTAAAGCTGCCTTGTGACAATCACCACTGTAAAAAGCGCCAAACAAATAAAACTGAATTGAATTGAATTGAAAATTCAGAGCTGAATTCTTATTAACATTGTTTATTAACCCCAGGATAAATGTTAATGCACGTTAGTGGAAGCATGTGAGACTAGAAGATCATGTTTCTAGACTTTTGACCCTCAAACTGAAGCTCTTTAGGTTGTGCCATCCTTTCTGCTACACTTAGTATGACTTCATGTCTGTTAACTAATGTGTTAAGCTTCCACTATGATCAGCCTCATTGTTAACAATACAGTTTACTTTAGGATGTAGTAAAGGGCAGCACAGTGGCTTAGAGGTTAACACTGTTGCCTCACTGCTAAAAGAAACCGGGTTCGATTCCCAGGCAGGGGTCGTTTCTGTGTGGCGTTTGCATGTTCTCCCTGTGCTTGTGTGGGTTTACTCCAAGTTCTCCGGTTTCCTCCACCAGTCCAAAAACATGTATATTAGGTGGATTGGTGATTCTAAATTGCCCATAGGAATGAGTGTGTGTGTGGTCCTGTGATGGACTGGAGACCGGTCCAGGGTGTACCCCTCCTGTCTTTTGTCCCAGAGACAGCTGGGATAGACTCTAAATGCTGGGAAAGTGAGTTGGTTTGAGTTGTTTTTCACATTACTGGGTTTTTTTTTCAATCTTTCAAGGCCTTTAAATGTTTAGGTCACTAGTGGTGTCATGAAAATAAACAAAGCCTCCTCTCAGCTTTGCTTAGAATACCTGAGGTTTAGTGTTATTTATGTTTGTTTATGTGTGTTTTGTGTGTCTCTTAGTATCCACCCTTTTTTTTGCCGACTTAGAAAAGTCATAGGTATTTTAGGAAGGTATTTCTTCCACCTGTTTATGTTTCTGTACCTCCCTTTTCTATAGAACTTTTATTTATCTTAAAATAAAAATGACATACAGCCTTTTTCCTGTTACACAATTTCTGGTAGTCAATTCCATATTTTTTCTCTAAAGTTACATTTTTTAAGGTTTAGTATGTAACCTTGATTCCCTGAGGCTTATGGCTACCAACCCGAAGATTGTTGGCTCAATTCCCAGTTCCACCAAGCCAACAAATGTAAATGCCTTTATTTTGTCACATACTTTTTTACAGTGAAATAATATCCCATCTTGGTAAGTTGGGGTCAGAGCGCAGGGTCAGCTATGATACAGAGGGGTTAAGGGTCTGGCTCAAGGACCCAAAAGTGTTTGGCTTGCCAGTGGTGGGGCTTGTACCCAGATCAGCAACTTAGTGCCTTAACCATTTGAGCCACCACCACCCCTGTGCTGGGCCCTTAACCCCTAATTGCCCCTAACCCTAGGTGTATAAAAGAGACAGTAAATTGTCTGAATAAGGACGTCTGCCAAATGCATGACTTATTGATTGTCTAAAACATCTCAGCCTCTTTCCCTTCTTTAACTTTATTGTATTATAGTGTATAAACCTGGAAGACAACAGCATTTATTAAGTTTCCTATTCAAAAATCCGGTAGTTTCCACCCCAGCGTCATTAGCACCCATGTTTCCATATCTGGATTTTTCCCTGTCACTCGATCCAAATATGATGTGTTTGGACATGGATAGGATGTGCAAAAAGCATGAACACTGACCCCAGACATGATCCTTCAAGGTTTAAAGCCGTGGCTATAAAGGTACATCAAATGATCACCGGAGATGCAATGACAGTGAGATCCAGGTACCCTTTACACAAACTAGCGTTTCTTAACTAAATCTAAGATATCCGTTGCTTTATTAGTGTACAGGTGCTTTAACGGTACCATTTCTTATTGTTGAGTTGGAATTCTCAAGTAGAGACCTTGGTAACCTTTCACCTAGAAATATTTAACCTATAAAACCTTCGATAATTAGGGTCCAACAATGTTTGCTAATACATTAAAGAGTACAATATAGCAAAATGCCATTTTATTACCGGTTCTACTTTTAGGATAACTTAAAATAAATTTTAATTCCATACCAGTTATCACCAGTTGGGATTATGTGCAATGTTGTCACTGCAACCCCAACTGTAGCATTATATTACTTTTACATTAAATCTAGTGGAAATAATTTCCAGACGTGTGGTGGTTATTATAGGAGGATGAGTGAGGTTAAATCTGGACTAGAAATAGAATTTTTAGAAAAAACACAAATGGATGTAATAGTCAGGTGTCCCAATTCGTTTGTCAATATAGTGTATTCGTGATCAAACCCTATAAAAACGATACCTGATGGGGAACGTTTAGCAGTTTTGGTATGTATTTTAAAGTTTGCACAACTTTGTGTGTTCTCCAGCACAAAATCTAAACTTCTGTTTTTGGGCATTTTTCCCTTTGTTTAAATCACAGTTGTCGAAATTATTTCCGGGAGGGCCACCAACCTGCAGAGTTTATCTTTTAACCCTAAATAATATCCATTTTTGGAATAAGACTCTAGAAACGAAACTCTGCAGGGCTTTGGCTCTTTAAAAACTGAGTTTGACATCTCTGATGTAAAAGATAGGACAGAGGTGAAACAAGAAGAGAGGGGTGTGGGACCGGAAATCCAAGCCTGAGATGCATGTATGTGTTGACACCTTAACTCACAATACCAAGGCACCATCCAGAACCTCTGTTTTAAATGTTCCCCCAGTACATCACACCTATTTCCAGGGGTATCCCTAAGAGAAGGGAAAAGGCTCACGCCCTTTAGGGGGCCCCCAGCGATCTGTTTTATCAGTAGTAACATTGCAAAATAAGTGTGGTAGAAAGGACCAACTTTAGATTATTTTTATTTATTATGCCCCTGTCCATGTCATAAATCTCATAAATGAGAAGTTTTACCCATTAGTTGAATCAACCTTTAGTGTCGCATTTTGTCACCAGACTCAAACCAGCTGTTGTATATACAAGTCTACGATTGTTCTTTTATGGACACTGGGAGTCACCAATTAAAGACAGCTGTCTGTCATTAACTTTGACTTTTAGCATCCAAGATGGCAGACTGTCCTTGTTACTTTATCTATCAGATACGATTGTGCGTGATAATATCTTCGCTAATGTGGAACACATGCGGGTCAGTCATAACTTCATGTTTTGTCAGAGTAAAAAAAAAAAAAAAAACTGCATCACTTTTTGTAGGTTGTTACAAATCGTGGAGGAAACAGTGTCCGGATTGTGTCTTTACAATCAGGTCTTTTCATGTGGTGAAATGTTTCATGGTGACCTTCTGACAGCTGCTATCCATGCACAGCTGTAATTACAGTTGGTACAGGAAAGAATTTGAGGTTTTACTTCATATTCAATTAGCAGGGCTTGCACTGTAAACTGTTTATCTTAATACAGAAAAAAAAGGCTTTGCAGTTGTTTTTCGTGAAAGATGACAGATATTTTTAGTCTAGATCATTTCGAGTTATTGTACACACGTACACACACATTACACATCCATGTCCATGGCTACACTCCTTTTTATTTCAGTAAAACTGAATAGTCAGTTTGGTGACTAAAAATGGCACCGTAAACAACAAAACCGAAACATTTGGTAAATCATAAAATTCCCTGATTAAAAAGTATATCATATAAAATACATTTAACCGCAAGAAAATAAGCAAACTGTCCTGCATCTTTGTCCGCATTAACTAAGTCCTTCCTTTCGGTCCATAAAGTGATCTTTCAAGGAGACGTTGTGTTCTCCTCGTTCGCCTTTAAACCAGCTAAGGGCGAAAGAACATCCAGGACAGACACACTTTCATTCTCCGTCTTCCTCTGGATCCGTGATGAGTTCGTTTGGCAGGTGGCAGTTCAGGTCCTTGTCTCATGGAGCCGCACTGTTTATTTGGTTAAAGCACAAAGTTTTTTCTGCAAATAAGGCCGCATTTACACTGAATGCACGATTCCGATTTTGTGACTATTGTTTTTTTTAAAAAGTGATCCGTTTCCGATATCTAAAGCTAGCATTTACACAATACAGAACAAAACAACCCAAGGTAAACGTACTGGCTGGAAAAGGAAGTAATGACAGCGTGATTATCAAGAAACGCAATTGAGGAACATAAAATGATTATTTCGTATTTTGTTTCCGCACTATATTTAAAGTTCAGCAAAAAAGAAATGCTCTTTATGGGCTGAGAAAAGAGGAGAAAAGCCCTTATATTTATATATATATATATATATAATGTTTATATATACATACAGTGGTACCTTGTGTTGCGAGCTAAAATTCGATCTCTGTGCCAGCTTCAGATACCCAACCGCTAGATGGTGAAGCAAACACCACAGTGAACGCCGTAACATCCGCCCATTAACCCGTGTCTCACTCGATAGCAAGTCAGACATGCGCGTTAGCAAGTGGAGTCGTCTGATCCCCAAGGTAAATGCTGTACAATATACTTATACAGCTTATTGTATTGGGTTTTTAAAAAAATATTTGTTATTTATAAGTTCATTGTTTCTTATTTAAAAACAAGTAAAACAAAAAAAAATGGTGGTGTTTTTTGGGGACCCGGAACGGATTAATGGCATTTTAATTTATTTTAATGGAGAAAAACTGATTTGACATAGGAATAATTTGTGTTTCATCTGAGCTTCATCACGTAACCAATTAAAGTCATAAGTCAAAACAAGACTGTATACACATATTGTATATATATATATATATATATATATATATATATATATATATATATATATATATATATATATATATATATATATATACACATTTTTTTATAGTGCATAATCATTTTTTTTATAGTTGGTGTCCATCTGAGTTGACGTCATGCGCCACCATTTACAGGTCCTTAATTTATCATTCATATCCGATTTATTTCCACATATGGATGAAGCCTGAAACCGATCTGAAAATATCAGAATCCATATAAATATTTCCTGCTTACACGATCGTGGGTCATATCCCATCTGTGCCACATTGAAGGAAAAAATCAGAATTGGATCACTTTTGATACCTGCAGTGTAAACGCGGCCTGAAAGTTCTAAGCCAATGCAGAATTAACAGACAAATCATTGTACTGGCGCAAAATTATAGCATGTAGATGCTGATTGCAAAACAACACAAAACATACTGTATATACAAATATTTAACAAATGCACAGCATTTTCAAGAAACAGCACTCTGGATGCTGGGAAAGAAACAGAGAAGAATTAACGCTCCGGTTCAGACAGAGAGATGAAGCTGAGGATGCTGGTTGGTCATTTCCTGCACAGGTTTATGTCTCTCATGCTCTTTGGTGTGTTTGGACACATGGTGAATGCCACATTTAGCCGACTGCTCCTGAACCGGACAGGCGTACGGCTCCTCGTCCCCGCTGCTGACCAGTGAGGTCTGGCTGACGTACACCATGATAACATCACCCGTGAAGTTCATCACTTGGCCGGTGGAGATGAACGTGGTGTTGTTGTTTCCTGTCACCTGAGCTGGCAAAAAACACATACAATTCAGTTTTAGCTTCTAAATGTTAATGTCGTCTTATATGTTGTGACATTTTATTATACTTAAAGATGAGATGAAAAAGTCACGTGGGTAACATTCCCACAACGTTTGCTAACGTTCTTTAAAAGAGCGTCCTCAGGTTACTGTTAGGACAAAATGTTCTAAAAAAAACAAAAACTTTTATATAATCTTCTCATGGCTTAGTTACTATAATTTCTTGTGATGTTGAAAGAAATTATTTTCAGAACGTCCTTATGACGTTATTGATACCCGATAGACATTCTCAAAATCTTCAAAGGTTATACCAATGTTCTACCAATAAAACAATGTTCTACTGATGTTCTACCAATGAAATAATGTTCTACCAATAAAACAATGTTCTACCAGTAAAATAATGTTCTACTAATAAAATAACATTCTACCAATGTTCTAGCTATGTTTTACCAATAAAATAATGTTTAACCCATGTTCTACCAATATAATAACATTCTACCGAAGTTCTACAAATAAAAGAATGTTCTAGCAATGTTCTATAAATAAAATAACATTATACCAATGTTCTACCAAAAAATAATGTTATTTTACTTATGACATTTATAATATCTAGCTAATCCAGTCCGGCAATGATGATGTCTTTGTGCAGTTTGGGTCGGAGTTGCTTTGATGCTGACTCAAGCCCACTGACACATTTGAAATAAACTGTACGGCTCGTACCCCAGTCATTCTGCAGGGTCTGATCTTATTAATTTATTTCTTTACTCATCTTCAATACCTGCTTATTCCCTAATTCGGAGTCACGGGGATCGGCTGGAGACTATCTCAGCTGTCTCTGAAAGGGTGAAAGGCAGGAGGGGAACACCCTGGACAGGTCACCAGTCCAACACAGGGCCACACACACACACTCACACTCACTCCTATGGGCAATTTAGAATCACCAATTAACCTAACATACATGGATTTGGACTGTAGGAGGAAACCGGACAACCGGAGTAAACCCACGCAAGCACAGGGAGAACATGTAAACGCCACACAGAAAGACCCCTGCAGGGGACCTTCTTGTTGTGAGGCAACAGTGCTCAGTTATGGACTTGTGGCTATATAAAAAGATAATCCATAAAAAAACCCGAGAAGTTTGTTACACCATTTAAGAGAATTGGTCAAGCTTTAACTTTGGTATATAGATAAATTTATCAGCTTCTTTTATAGATTTGATTCCTGGAATTTTAATTGGCATAAGAAAATTTTTCCAAAAGTACAGCAAGCGAAAGCATTTTTTTTTTCCTGGAGTCAAAACTATATTAAAACATGATCCATGCTGGCATGTGGTAGTAACAATGTTTTGCATATTATACAATTAGACAATATGTCACCCAGGTCACCATCAGACGTCAAACTGAGGTTACAATGAGTGAGATCAGATTTTATCAGTTAATAAAGATGAATAAAGCTACTAAAAGGAACTGCTAATTCTGTTCATACTTTGCACAAGATATTTTTGGTTCTTCCGGTTACAGTTTCCTTCCACCACACAATCTTTGACTAGTTCCCTAAATAGTCTGGATTATTTTACTCCAGCGGGCACACGACAGGGAGACAGACTGGCAGTGAATCATTCTTCACACATCTTTTACTCATTAAGCCATGATTTATCATGTGCCAGAGCCCCGCTGTCCACTCTGGCAAGGCTTGTGTCTATTTTTTTTTTTTTTATTTTAAGACAAGCGCTGTTTACTGGAAAACCGTTTACAGGAAACGTGTTTACTTAATAAATATCGCTCAATATAAGATATTTTACATTTCCACTGAAAAATTAATAATCCCATATGACAAGTACACCCTACTGATTAGTAATGGTATTTGAAAAAAAAAACCCATCTGCGTTTCTTGACTCAATTCGATGGTGAAGCCCAGCTTGTTTTAATTTAAATGTTTGGCCTTAAACACACGTCTCTTTTTAATTTCGATGGAAAGATAACATGGCCGAAGATTTAGGAATTGGTTTCGTAATAACAAAAATAAGCTGCAAATATGTTGGCCAGCTGAAGTCTCGCCCGAAGGGGATATCAGCTGTTTCAATTGCATCTTGTTGAATGGGAACACATTCTCTCTGAAAGAGGGGTACACCCTGGACAGGTCGCCAGTCCATCACAGGGCCACACACACTTACATTCACTCCTATGGGCAATTTAGAATCAATTTAGTATGTTAGAGGAAACCGGAGAACCCGGAGTAAACCCATGCAAGCACTGGAAGAACATTTTAACTCCACATAGAAAAGCCTCTGCCCGGGAATCAAACCTTTTTGCTGTGAAGCAACGGTACTAACCACTAAGCCACCCTGCTGCCTTACTATTAATTGTTGATGATGGAAATGTAGTTTTGATAATTAGCTTTCATCACATTGCGTATAATGAGTCCTGCGATAGACATCATAGATCATAGATCATAGATATATGACATCGAATAGGATTGTTAATGACAGGGTTGCCAAAGTTGCTATTTTAACATTAAACTGCTAGTGAATAAAAAGACAAATTTTGATGTAGCGACTTGATAACTGAGGTTTGGGAGCAAGTCTATGTCTCAACCAATCACCAAACCTTTGCATATCAGGCCACCCCATACCATACTGTTGGTCTCCTTCTCTCAGACCACCCTTTCTTATCCATTCAACCATCCTTATCTCTTTTTTATTCATTTTAGGTTGCATAGGGGGTCCCTAATAGTCTGGCCTAAACATTATAATGAGGCGATACCCCCACCCTGAGACTGACAAGTCAAGACACCCAAAACACCCCATACATCCTCTTCCTACCCATCTTTTACGTTCTGTGCACCAAATACCCCACGATACCCCAAACTTTTTTGGTTGTGGTGTGCTCCTTGCTCGTAAAAATGCTCTTAATTTAGCTTGAGGTGATGTTACAAGTCATCCAAATCCAGCTGTTTTTATAGGTTCAGCAAACAGCCTTACCACAGGTGAGAGTAGCCTCAGCACTCTGGCTCTGGATTTCCAAATCCACATCGGTTTTTGGCTGGTTGTTTTCGACACTGGAGATCAGCGACAGCCCCTGGTTGTTACTTGTGCTGAGCGATGACACTATGGCAGTGGATTCGATGCTGCAGCATTGCGGTTCATTCCTCTCATACGTGCTTGCGTCACTGCGTAAATCTCGCACCTCGGACATGACCTCTTTGCCAGCTGCACTGCTGTAGTCCAGATAGAGCTCCTGAGAGCCTTGAAGGCATCCCGGAAGGCTCTCAGTGTAGCAGTTCCCACACAGAGGAGACTCTTTTGGGCTCACGTCGCCATCCTTTCTCGGTTGGGCAACGACATTCTCACCCTGAGCACAAGAGCAGCAGGCAGCCAAGCCTGTAGCCACAAGCTCACTACAGTCCTCGTTCTCGCCCACCTCCATCGGCTCCTTTATGATCAAGCAGCTGCAGGAGCTGCCAGGAAGCGGAGAACCTGGACCCTCAGAGCCGTCGGTGGAGCTGCCTGATGATCTATCAGCTGGGTCTTCATCCAGCTTTGGGGTCTTTTTGTTCATTTGAGGCTTGTCCAGACATGGAGAATCACAAGTGGCTTTGGAACACATGCTCAGGTATTCTGCAGGACCGTCATCTTCCTGTGACGTGATCTCGTACAGGGGGCGGTTGCTATGGTACGGCGGTGTTAGCGTCTCCTAGGGACGGTTTAGAGTTTATTTTATTTTCGTAGATTATATATGTATTTAACTGAGTTATAATTTTAGCTCTCTGTTTTACATACTTGTTGGATTCTGCTCTGTTTGATGTTCTGAACACAGCTTCGTAGATTGACTGTAAAAGGGGGAAAAAAAACATTAGCAGCTGCGCAGAAAGAAATCTAATCTAAAATACGTACAATCTTTTAACCTTATGTACCCGAGAGGATGTTTAGTTTATCCTTGTAGCAGGCAATGATCACAGCAAATATGACGATTACAGCACATGGTACTGCCACAACGGCCCACGATGTTGAAGGTTCTAACGTGCAAATAAAATGACGTTAAAAATCTGTACTTTGTTTCTGTGCTGCTGTGCAAAAACGTGACAAAAAGCCTACCAAAGGGTGGTCCACACACCACATCTGCTTCAGTACTGCCTGGCTTTTCTTCAGTTTTGCCCATGGCTTTACAGCTGCAAACGAATCGGCACAGTTATTAGCATAAAACTCTCTAGCAATAAAAAATGTCACTTAATTTTTTTTTTTTAAACAGTCTCAATTCTTTCCACAAACAGTTACCACAAAAATGGCCGACTAAGGAAAACAGGCTCTTTCCGAGGGAAGTGGTGGAGAAATTAGTCATAGTGCTAGAGCGCGGTAAGACTGCGGGGGCTTTTAAAGCGCCTATGACCCGAGCGCACCGCCAGAAAAACAGCACTCGTGAGAATGAGCACTTTAACAGCACAAATGAGGCCTGTGTGTGTATGATTTTAAAGCACAAGCTTCTGAATGAGGTTCATTCAAATACCACGTCTCGAAGGGGTTAGAGTGTATACTCACTCGGTCCACTTCTTGCATGCTTCTGCTAAGTTGGAATCGGAGAAAAATCCGTAGTCGCAGTCCTTACAGGACTGTTTGCCAGGCTCTTAAATGACAAAGTAGAAAAACAGAACATAGCGCAAAAATGTTAATGTGATTTTAATGGTTTATTAGTGGCTTTTTATTGGTTAAGGGCCTCACGATACGATAAATATCATGATCATGGGTCACGATACAATATATCACGATATATATCGTAATGCAATTCAAAAAATTTGAAACAAATAGCCAAAAATATAAGAAGGCAGATGCATGGATGGCGCCGTTGTGTAGTGGGTTAAGGTGCCAGTTGTGCTCTGGTGATATGGGTTCGATTCTGGCTCGGGTCCCTTCCACTCTCTCCCTTGTTTTACCTCTCTATCTGTCCTAACAATAAAAATGAAGATGGTTTGTATTTACATAAGGTGATTTTTTTCTTGAGCCGAGTGTCGTAATAAGTAATAAAGCCGAATTTATTTATATAATGGCATCATATACATTTGGATTAATAGACTTATAGACGCTTTATACGCGTTTTACTTATTATGTTACTTCTTTATCTCTTTTTTTATTTGTCCTTAAATGCTTTATATAATCATCCAAATTAATAATCCGAAATGCTATAAGTACGAGAAAAATATCTTCACACCCATTATCTGTACACTACAGTAAAATCTGTAGTGAAATAATAAAAACTTGTATCCAACCACAGAACACAGCAGGTCACCAATTCGCCACATCTGTAATTACGAGTCATTTATTTTATGAGTCACACTGATTTATTCCGTTCTGAAAACAGACCAAAATCAACAGCAGTCATTTGTGGAATCGTTTTACGCTCTCATTTGTCAGTGTATCCAGATGAGATAATAATACAGTGTATAATAATAACATCTGTATTTAGATAAATTGTGTTAGCCATCAGATGATTTTTTTACCTCCGGCGAGTCCTTGTCCTGGAGGACAGGGTTTGATTTTATCACAGAACTCGCAGTAGGCAGTGGTACACTGGAATCCCTCTCTACACCGACAGGATTCGAGCTCAGTGGTGCTACTGGGGGTGGGACGAAAAAATCCTTTTTCTGTGGTGAAGAGAGAGAGGAAGGGAGAGAGAGAGAGAGAGAGAGAGAGAGAAAGGGAGAAAGAAAGAGAGAAAGTGTGAGAGAAAGCGAGAAGAGAAAGAGGAGAGAAGTAGAAAGAGAGAAAGTGACTTTTAAACATCATTTTTCAAGTCATTTTATACATGATAAAACAGGTTGACTTAATAAATAAGAAAAATCATAAAAAACATTAATACATTAAACACGAGTCCTGGGGCAAAGCAGAGTTTCACCATTGCTAAGAGAGAGGGAGAACGTGAGAGAGTAAAAAAGAGAGAAGAGAAAGAGGAAGAGAGAGAGAGAGAGAGAGAGAGAGAGAGAAAGGGAGAAAGAAAGAGAGAAAGTGTGAGAGAGAAGGGGAGAGAGAATGTTAAAGAAAAAGAGAGAAGGAAAGAGAGTAAGAGAGAGAGATAGAGGGGGGATGTGAGAGAAAAAGAGAGAAGAAAAAGAAAGAGAAAAAAAGAGAAAAAAAAGAGAGAGCGAGAGAGAGAGAGAGAGTATGTGAGTATTACGCAATACCTAGGGTTAAGGTTTTTTTTATTTATGTGGTTATCCCCCCCACACACACACAAACACACACACACACACACACACCAATCATCATAGGTTATGTGTCCCGTCTTACACCACACACCCCAGAAAAAATCTTTGCAGGTCTGATGGCTGAGAGAATTTACTCAGATCAAAAAACAATTCAGTGGTACTAATTATAGTCACGCAAAAATACTGAAGTACCTAAAAGTACTACAAAAAACAGGTTTATTTATAACACCGTTATTACCGTTACTACCTTTCAGTGATAAATGAACGAATAAACATGTAACACTGAAATGTTAATAATGTTTCCAAAACCAAATTTTATCTGCTTACGTTCTGTATACATTCATAACGTGTTATTGTGTGTGTGTGTGTGTGTGTGGGTGTGTGTGTGGGTGGGTGGCTGTTTGTTTTGCAAATTATATTGAGGAAAAATAGTAGCTCAATGGTTAAGGTGTTGTATTGCTGACTGTTAGATCGTAGGATTAATTCCCAGCACAACCAATATGCCACTGTTGGGCCCCTGAGCAAGGCCCTTAAGCCCTTACTTGTTAGGCTGGATTAAAAAAATAGATAAATGTAAGTCGTTTAGGATTTAAGTGTCTACCAATTGCCAGAAATGAAGCGTAAATAATAATAGTAATAATTAATATAATGAAAATAAATGTCTGACCCTCGTCACAGAACTTCTGCGGAAGACACACCTCCCTGGCGGTATATTCCGACTGGTACTCGTTCTTTGCGCACGGCCGACACTTGGTGTCCTCGTCGTCAGTGCAGTGCGCGGACAGATACGTTCCTGTGTTCAGGAGGTAAAAAAAAAAAAAGATCAATATGAAATAATTTGATTTCTTTGCAGTCGCTTACATATTTCCTGCGATATTCCGAAACCAGGCAAAGCCACTGGTCTGTTTTTATGGAGCAGAGACTAAACTGAGGTTGGGGAACTGGAGAAGGGCTGTGCGGCTACGTGGGTGTTCCTCTTTCCCTACACGCCACACACTTCCCCATCAAATCTTACGTTGTGTTAGGAGGCCATAACTTTTTATAGAGAATGAATAGGAGAGGGTTATTTACCTGGTTTGCACAAACTACAGCATTTGGTTCCTTTCCAGTACTGCGTTTGGCTACATGTTGGTTTTCCAAATGCCGTAAAATGTTTTTTCTGCAACAAAAAAATAAGAAAAAGTACAAAATATTTAATTATCATGTGAAATAGGTTGGATAACTGACATTAACATTAAGGTTTACAGCATTTGGCAGACGCCCTTATCCAGAGCGACTTACAATAGTCCTTGTTATACAACTGAGCAATTGTGGATTAAAGGAGTTGCTCAGAGGCCCAGCAGTGGTGGCTAGGTGAGGCTGGGAATCAAACCCTGGTCCTTAAGTTGGTAGTCCAACAACTTATTATGGGAAATGGGATACTAGGCAAGGCAAGGCGAGTTGATTTCTATAGCAGATTTTATACACAGAGCTAATTCAAAGTGCTTTACATAAAATGATTATAGTCGGTTGCGCTCATTCAGTGAATGCAGAACTAAACAGATGTGTAATGAGTCTGGATTTAAGGATGGCTACTGATTTAGCACATCGAATCACTTCTGGTAGCTGATTCTGGAAATCTATTCCTTGAGCAGATCTGTAATGTATTTAGGTCCTATAGGTCATTGAGTGGTTCTAAAATGTAACTGGTAGACAGTGTGAGGACCGGAGGACCACCGGTGTGATGTGTTCAGATTTTCTGGTTCTGGTCAGAATCCTGGTGGCAACGTTGTGTATGAGCTTCAGCTGTCTAATGGTCTTTTTGGGAAGGACAATCAGGAGTGCATTACAATAGTCCAGTCTACTGGTGATAAACGCATAAACAAGAGTCTCCAGATCCTGACCGGAAACACAACCCCGAATTCTTATTCATTATTGCCTTGACAGGACTACCGATACTATGATCTGACTAAGATTCCTGGCTTGGTATGCCTTCACCCTGAGAACAACATAAAATGTCCACTCATTATTTAATACAGTGGCTACGAATTTCTTCACACCACATATTGTACACACTTAACTTCCTACAGTCTCGTGAGGTCATGACCTCTAAAAGCATACATGAGTTTTTTAAAGCCACTAACCACTTCCCTGCTGATGCGACCAAAAAACTGCACAGGTTATTATTATTTTTTTTCATCTGTTAAAATGCAAACTAGGCATGGGGAACCGTATAAAACATCCAAACTAAAACGTCAGCAAACTGCCCAGATCAGCAGAAGAGCACGGACAGACCACGTGTTCCACTAAGTCGATTATTATTTTTTCTAATAAGCTGCAGACGATATTTGGATCCGATTCCAGAACCACGGTTTGGCTTTGGAACCCAGTCATTTCGACTTTTGTGATTTGGTTTTATTATTTAAACCATAGAAATAACAGTAAGAGGTTTGAACGCTACGTACTGTAGACTCTGATTACCTTCACATCAATTTTTATTTATTTGGTAGAAACTTTGTACAAAATGACTCGTAAATCAAGCTAATTTAATCCAAAAATAAAGCCAAGCAGCCATGATTAAGGATCTATCAGTCGCTGGGATTTGCCCTTACAACCTTCACTAGTGCTCAACCGTAACAGCAGGAAAAGGTGCGAATGACTAATGAATAATTATTTCCATTAAATATCCAGAAAAGAAAATACATCCTGGAATAAAATCTTTCCTGATATTCAAATATTCATGAATGCGTTTTTTGATATCGAACAGAATTTTATTGGTGGTATTTACATCATGGATCATCTCAATAATGTAGTTAAATGAGATCCTGAGAAACGTATAAGTTTCTCTGAGAAAATTAATGAGAAAACGAAGAGATGTATAATGATAATCGTTCCAATCGGATTAATCTGATGCTGATCATCTTAAACATTTACATTTACAGCACTTGGTAGACACCCTTATCCTGAGCATGTTACATTTATCTAATTTATACAGCCGAGAAAATGGGGGTTAAGGGTCTTGCTAAGAGGCCCAGCAGTGACAGCTTGGTGGTGCTGGGAACCAAACCCCAGATCTTCTAATTAGCAGCCCAACACCTCAACCACTAGGCTACCAACATATACAGGGTGTGCCATAAGTTAAAAGGCAAAATAAACTCCCCGGATCTCACCCCACTTGATTTTTATCTTTGGGAGCGTTTAAAAGTCCAGGGTGTATCAGGAAAAAATCCAAAAAATAAATTATTTAAAGGAACATCTCACTAACCCGGTTACGAGCATAACTCCAGCTGTGCTTATACGTGTTCTTCAGCAGTGGAGGACACGCATCCAAATGTGTTTTCTAAAAAAATGGTAGTCATGTATTTAAAAAAAAAATAGATATTGTCTTAATTCTAATGTATGGAAACTTATGGGACACCCTGTATAAGCAAAATTTATTTTGGTTCTGTTTTCAATGTATTTTTCTTCAGCGTTAGACATGGTGTGCATTCGGAGTTGCTTTTCTGCTTATCACAATTGTAAAAAAAAAAAAGATTATTTTATATTCCTGGTCACTTTCTTTTGCCCTCCTCATACAAGAAGATGTTTCTGGTGGCAAAATTGCTCCTTGCTAGATGTTTTTCTGTTTGTTAGTTTTTTCTATATATATAACATTGTTCTATGTAACTTCCCAAGACTATTGCGTGTGCAAATTTCTCGACATCAGCAGTTTCTAACTTAAATAAGAAGTACAGCCTTTTGGGCACCAATGATCAGGTCAAGAAAACTTAAAAACCAGATCTAGTTTCTTTATTTAGTTTCTTTATTTAATTTAATTTTATTCGTATTACATGTTCAACAATGCAGCTTTTTAGGAATAGACAAATTCATGATAGCAGTTATAAATACTAAAAAAACACCTTTGGCATTAATTAAAGCACATATTTGTAGTATTGTTGCAATCTGAGAGAGAATTAAGCATGATTGGTCTTTTACTTGTCAATCAAAGCAATATTAACCAATCGTGGGTGTCCTAAATATGTAGAAGAAGGTAGACAGCACTTCAGTCAGACAGAAAGTCATGGCTGGCTTTATATGTTTTAAAGGCTAATCTTTAGCACTGTGTATTTACAATACATATCACGATACATTGATCACAATACAATAAACTCACCGGACACTTTATTAGGTACACCTGTTCAATTGCTTGGTGACACAAATTCCTAATCTAGGCAATCCTACAACAGCCAGTAGTCTAAGAAAAAATAATTGGTTCCTGGCGAATTAACGCAACATTAACCAATCATAGATGTATTTGAGCGTAATTATGTGGAAGAAGGCAGACAGGACTTTGTCTACCCATTGATTTGCTACTGTCTGGTAAAGGCAAGAGCTAGCTAACAGGCGAAAGCTAGCTAGTGGGCGGGATTTGGAAAGATATATATATATATATATATGGAATTGCAGGGAGTTTTGATGACAAGCAGATAATTAAACTAAAATTATTTAAAAAATTCAACAAATAATAGGTTAAGTAATGTTTAAATAAAATAAACCTAAATAAATCTTACTAACAAAAATCTCAATTATTTGTTTAATTTGTCATTAAAACATGTTAGTACAAGGGAAATGCGGTTAAAACAAAACTGTTTTACACTAAATGTGTAATAACAATAAATACCACTGATCAAACCTTTAGGAAGGATAAATAATCAATGTTTTTTAATGTGCTATTTAATTATTGAAATATATACTTAAAATCTATAGGATAATCTATAGGGACCAAATTATTTGGTCAAAGGATGACTAAAAAGGTTTAAAACCCCTGTCTAGGGCAAATAAGTTATTAAGTTATTCTGCATTAACATTTGATCTGTAGTGTATATAACATTACGACACCAAACTGTACTTGTCCATTTGTACAAATTCCTAGAGACGTGTTTCATTGTGTGTGGTTTTAGAGCCTGGACTTAAACAAAGCGTGAGAAAGGAGACAGGAAACCCAAAGGAATGTCTAGAACTCACTTCTTATCCAACTAGCAGGGTATAACGAGCGACGTGAAATATTTTTGTTGTCTAAATATATAAGAACATGGTCAGCGACGCCCTGAATAATGACATGTTAGGAAATAAGCGTACAACAACGACGGATGTCCCAGCTTTCAACCGTGATCAGCGCCGTCCTTTCAGAAACCGCTATAACATTTCAATCAGTTGGAATTGGACGCGGAAAAATCAGTGTCAAGTTACTAACTGGGTGCAATGTGTTTTGTGAGATAGAAAGAGAGAGATGTGGATTAGTTTTGTTTGTCATGTTTTACCAATTATTACAGTCCTGTCAATCAGTTGTTCAAGAAGAGCATTTTTAAAACCAGTTTTCTTCTAACCGCAAACTTTGCATAACTGTTACGGTGAAAAATTTACACCTGGCAAGGTACTTTATTTAAAGCCTTGTCTATCAACGCAAGTCTTTTTTTTTTGTTATTACTATTAAAATTATGCAAAAAATAAAGTAAGGCGGACTCGTACCATGCACTTTGTGCGTAATAAACATGTCAAAACTAAACATCGATGTGACCAAACATTTACACTGCTGTGAGAACGGATTTTTTTTTTTCGGATTCAGACCTTCATGTCGCTGAGCTGGTGCCATGTGTGAAGCGCAAGTTCGGACTCGCAGGTCTGTGATGCAACGTTAAGCACGCTGACACGCTTTTTTCTCAGAAGTACATGCGATAAGCAATCTGCTCAGGAACTGATTGAAAGATTAAAAAAATGAATAAATAGATAGAAGGTGATGTAACTGGGTTAAATTCAAAGCAACATTGAAACTTTTTATAGGCTGTCCTGGTCGCTGGACAGCCGTGTGCATTTTTCAGTGACAGATTTTGTTGAGAAAAAAATGGCAGGTTTAAGCAAATTCTTACATTTTATCAGTTTCAAGTCAACCCTGGTGCGCAAACAGGAATAACGTAATTGGCTGGAGCGGCATTTTATTTATAGTTGTATAACGAGCATTCCCTTTCTACACAACTTTAAATCAGTGCTTCTGAAAACTGTTGTGTTGGGATATCAGGGGTCTGCGCTTTACATACTTTATTAAAAATCACATTCCGCAACTCAGTTTTACTATTATTATCTTTGCATGGATGATAACTGGTTATTTTTTTAATGTAAACTGTAATAACACGACAATAACACATTTGTAAATCATGTATAAGTTGCAGTTATAAGTTATAATATTTTTTATAAATAAAATGCATTTTTTTTGTATACAATCCTCTTCGTAAAATAATATTAAATAAATAATATTTTTCATGGGGCATTTAAATTAAACTTAAACTGTTAAACTGTTAAACTGTTAAATTTAAATTGAAGTCATTGCATTTAAGGGGAAGTTGTAGCGCAGTGGTTAAAGTGTTGGACTGCTAATTGGAAGATCAGGGTTCGATTCCCAGCACCACTGCTGGGCCCCTGAGCATAACCCTTAACCCATAATTGCTCAGTTTTATAAAAGAGATAAATGTAAGTGGCTCTGGAAAAGGACCCCAGGTTTAAACTTCCACTCACAGACACATCTATGTATAGACACACACACACACACACATGCCGTTTAGTACCAAGATACACTTCCACATGTCAAGTTTCTTCTTAGACATCATACGGACCAACAATAAACAGACATAAAAAGAGAAAAAGAGGCTGGATTAGAGTTTACAACTTTTCCTAAACAAAGAGCGAGAATGAAAGACAGACCGAGAGAGAGAGAGAGAGAGAGAGAGAGAGAGAGAGAGAGAAAGAAAGAGCAAGAGAGAGATGGAGTCATTTACAGCCTGTGGTGTGGGATCTGGATGTGAACCAACATCCACTGATTCCAGTAAAAGAGTGCAAACAGATTTCAGATTCCAACAAGCTCTGCATTTCAATTCTTCATCATGACCATCATCATCATCATCATCACTTATGATGGCTGACAGATCCAAGAAATTCAAATACAAAGATAATGTGAATAGTAAAAAAAAAAAAAAAGAAAGAAAAGAAAGATCTTACCTGGATGCATGAAGCAAAGATCAGACAGCAGATCCAACCTCGAAATATCCAACTGGTGGAAAAATAAGCTCTCATGATTTGTTGTATATTTAAGTAATTTAAGTACAAGTGGTGCTTTTTGTTTCCTTTTAAACTCCTGCTCCGTCTGTGTGTGTGTGTGTGTGTGTGAGAGAGAGAGAGTGTGTGTGTTTGCGTGTGACAGGATGCCTGATCAGCTTCTACACACAACACTTTTCACACTGGGAACTTGTCTCAGCGCTGCTCTTTGAAGCTCCAACTATGCATTCCGGCAGCCTAAAAGGGGAAGGGCTAGACTGTAAATGGGTGTGACTACGTGGGAGCGCTGCTTGTCGAGGTGCTTAGCTATTGGTGCGATGCAAATATATGCAAATAATGGTTGCTCCCCCTTGCCTTTCTGAAGGGTTCAAAGCGTAAGGTGAAAAAAAAATCTTTACAAAAAAAAAAAAAAAGATTGAATATGTGCCACATAATAAACTGGTGTTGTGGTAAATTTGGGCTTTTGTTTTATTTATAATTACAGAAATTAAAATGTATTAACACTTTATATATGAAAAATTTTGTATTAAATTAGAGCAACATTTAAACCCAAATGATAATAAACTTTATTTTTATTATTGACCTAATAATTCAGAGAGACACTTAAAATTAAGATTTAATAGATTACATAGAATAGATAGATCCCACAGTCCAAGTGAGTGAGTGTGAGTGTGAGTGTGTGTGTTGGCCTGGTGATGGACTAGCGACTTATCCAGGGTGTCCCCCTCCTGCCTTTCTCCCTTTTAGGCTGGGATAGACTCCAGCAGATTCCTGTTACCCCGAATTAGGGAATAAGCGGGTATAAAAGATAAATAAATGAATAAATAAATATTTTTTCATATATATAAATACAGATTATTATAAATTTAACGCAAGTCAATTCGATTTAGTTTATGGTTGTGCAAAGTAACTGTTGACATTAACATTTGGCCAATTCGTCATTTTAATAACAGTCTATTAATGTGTAATTACCTGTTTAATATACTACGGGCTGTGATCTGGACAGCCCGAGAAACAGTAAATTAAGTCACTAAAAGAAAACAGATCTGTGTAACTGCATGATTATTATGTTTGTGGTAAAAATGAGCTTGCGACAGGAAGACAAAATAAAGTCTACTTTATGTCCTTGTGTCGACCACATTTTGAAGGTTTGCTTCTAATATGAGTGATATTGTGCAACGTGTCTATCTTTCGTATCCTCTATAGAGAAAATAGAACTGTAAAATTGGCAGTTATAACATCCGTTAATGATATTATAACATTCTAACGTTCGATAATGATATTATAACATTCGATAATGATATTGTTTGTATGTGATGGGTAAGTTATTTTTAGGAGGTTATATTATTATTGACTTTTTCTTGGTATTGAGAGTGTTAACCTTTGTCAGGGTTTCTGGACGAATTAGACATAATATTTCGAGCTCAGTCTTGAGGTCTGATTGCTGTCTGTGTGGATGGTCTGTAAAGGATCTGTCTTGCCTACAGGGTAACAAAACCTTGGTGAATTGACTATGTTATATTGATCGAAGGTGTGTGTATGTAGCTCACCGGGTTAGGTGTTGGACTGCTGATTGGTTCAATTCCTTGCACTATCAAACTGCCACTCCTGAACCTTAAAGCAAAAGCCCTTAAAGCCCCAAGTGGATAAAAGTAAAGAGAAATGTAAGTCGCTCTCGATAAGGACGACTACCAAATGCAGCAGACTCGTCCCCATGCTAAGATCTTGCAATCACCATGGACAATTCGTTGATCTCCTCTTCAACCACCACTTGCAACCTTGGGGGTAATTCAAAACAGAGATGCTTGCCTACAGAGCCAAAAATGGGACAGCGCTATCCTACCTCCAAGCACAAGTACCGTTAACTAGTCCTACCATCCCATAGGACACAAGGTAGGTCTGAATTTAGACATTTTTCTGTTCTGGCACCAAGATGGTGGAATGACCTTCCCATCAATGTTAGAACAGCAAAGTCACTGACTGCCTTTAAGAGACGATTGAAGACCCACTTCTTTCTAATGTACCAGTATTGCGCTGTTCAGTTTTGTACATCGCTCTAGACAAAAGCATCTGCTAAATGCTATAAATGTAAATTCCAGAAAAACGTCGGGTCGGTGGGTGAAAAAGAGGGGATGATACCCTGCAATTGACTTTCTTCCAATTGAAGAAATTTTCATGTTCCCAGAATAGGCTGTGGATCCACTATGATCGTGTCCAGAATAAAGAACACACTGAAGTTAAGTAAAAAAAGTCTGTTCTGTTTCAAACCACTTGACTGTAGTACAAAGCCAACGTTTATGAAACATTCTGGCACAACTTTCTAGAACAAGGGTCAAAACCGGTTTGATGGGTAACAATATTAGATACCACATAAAGAGAGAGAGAGAGAGAAAAAAAAAAAAAAAAACTTTCTTTTTCCCGTATGTTAATTTAAGTTTCAAATCTCACCAACAGCAGATGTGGTAAACAAGCTGCTACAATCAACTCCATTAGAAACAATTACAGGAAGTTTATTAAAGCAGCTCCAGCCCAGATTTCATTCACACACGTTATTTCAGGTCAGACAAAGACTTTTTTTATTTGTTGGATTTAATATCAAAAGCCAACACAAACGGTAGATGACAGAGATAAGACTGAAACGCAACCCTTATCTCATAAACCTACCACCTGCCTTTGCTTTGCACCTGTCTTCCAGGGTGGATAGGGAGCCCTTCCCATCAACAGAGTTTAATGAACTGCTCTTACAGCCCAGGGCGTTTGTCCTTTACACACTTCAGCACCTCTGGTGAAACCATTACGACCTCATTTGAATAACTGTCATCTAAAACACTGGGAGTTTTTTTTTTTTTTTTTTTTTTTTTCCCTTGTCAGCGTTCGATCACCTTAGCAAGAGTTGCGCAACACCACATGCAAATCTGTCTGTTCTCCTGGTTGTTCGAGGTCGGGTTTCAAAATCAGATTGTAGTAAGTATGTAAATAAATTATGGTGGCTTTTCATGTTTAGCTTGAAGTCTAATAATAAACATAGAAAAATCTGATCATTTAGACGGAAAACAAAAAGGGGACCGGTTAACAATTTTTATGTAAATCATTTCCCGAATAAAGGTTACGTTATTATTACTCCCAAAATTCCGTAAAACATAAGCTGCAATTTTTCAGTAGCGTTGTGGTTAAGTCGTTGCTTGCTAAATTAAATAAAATTTTAGTAGCGATGCTCTTCTGGTAATCAAGTTGCGCAGTAGCGTCCACACAAGCTACATTTATCGATCCTGGATCAGTCATTGATGCCATTGTGATGTACTTACGTATATTTTCTTCTTTGTGTTTCACCTTTTGCTCCGGCTGCCGACATCACGAACCAATCACTGGGCAGAAAGACGAGAAATGTCCCAAATTAGCCTGCAAACACAGTTTTTTAGCTAGATTTTTTTTCCTCTAACCTCCAAATGTCAGTATTCAATTCCAAACACCTACAGAAACAATTCGTATGTCATTTAGGTCATTATTCAACTGTGGCGTAATAATATACATAGTTATTCTGGGTGGGTGGGGGTTTGAGAAGTTGGCGGTCATGTGTACTCAATGGAATTCTTGTTTGACTCGTTTGAATGACCGAAGGCAGCATGGTGGTTTAGTGGTTAGAACTGTTGCCTCACAGCAAGGAGGTCCCGGGTTCGATTCCCAGTCAGGGGCCTTTCTGCGTGTGGTTTACTTCGATTTCCTACTACAGTCAAAAAACATGTTAGGTTAATTAGTGATACTAAATTGCCCATAGGAGTGAGAGTGTGTGGCCCTGTAATGGACTGGCAACCTGTCCAGGGTGTACCCCTCCTGCCTTTCGCCCTTTCAGAGACAGCTGTGATAGACTCCAGCAGATCCCTTTGACCCCGAATTAGGGAATAAGCAGGAGTAGAAGATGAAATTGAAATCACAAAGAATTTAAAGTGTTTCCTAATAATAAGAACAAAATCTTGACGTAGCTTAGCTTGCTACATTTCTCGGAGTTAACGTTAGCTTCAAAGTAGTGAAGCTTTATTTAACGTAGAGTAACTAATAGCTTAGTGCACTACTTTTTTTAGGTAGCTTGTTTAATGATCTACTATTCAATTCAATTCAATTATTATCACAGAGCAGCTTTAGACAATCAAAGAAATGATAAGATGAAAATGAAACAGAAATCAGTTTGTCCCTGATAGCAAGGAAAAACTTCCTGAGACGGAATGGGAAGAAACCTTAAAAGGAACCAGACTCAACAGAGAACCCATCCTCATTTGGGTGAAAAACAACTATAAATCCTCAAATAGTTAACGCTCGCATGCGAAAAAGACTTGTTGTCAAAACTATATTTTTAGATACTGTTTTTCCTGAAGCGATGTGACCAAAAAATTTCACGTCACTGCTTAAATCATTATGACATCATTTCAACCAAAAAAAAAAAACCCCACCATGTTAATATGATTTATGTTCATGGGTCTTTTTTTCACCTGGTTTTTTTTTTCCCCTCCTGTAAAACCGAGGGAAGAAATGTGCACATGTGGGTTCGAATGTCTATCTGTCAAATTTCACCAAATAAAAACCTCTCGCATTGCAGATTACAAGTTATAGAGTAAACAAGTAAAATGAAAACACGGAGGTTCAATGTTCCTGCGGCTTGGACGTCCTCTCCACCTCCATCTTTTTCTTCTGCTTGTTTTGGACATGTTCCTGACTTCTGACTCACGGTGTGTACATGACTAAAACGTCCCACCTTACACCATCACCATGCGCTTATTCCTGCGTATAGAAAAAAATAATAATAATCAAGCTTTATATCAGGAGCTACCGAGCCGCACCCAGAGAGCCTCGGAAAAGACAATGCATGAGAGATTTCATGCAAATTTTCCTGGCTGGGAGAAATAAATAAAAACTCAGGTAATGTATTAATAATCAGGGACTAAAAGGTTAACGATTAACTACAATATACAAATTTAATTCATTGGAAGAGGTATGTTTTTCGCCACAAAGTCTCCTTCCGGATCAGCTCGTGAACTTTGAACCCAAAGGTTTTTACTGTTTATCCTTCGAACACCTGCCTGCTGATATCGTATCTTAATGTCACACCGCGCTCACGTTTATAGAGCTACAGGACAGTCCTTCACACTTAGTTTTTTTTTTTTTTTTTTTTTTTTCAATTAATTTTTTTTTTTTATTATTATGACACCAATTTTCAATATACAGGACACACATACGTTCCTTTTCAGTGTATTTATACAGTTCTTTAGGGTTTCAGCATATCCAAAAAGGAGAAAGAAATCACACACTTACATTTTTTTTTTTTTTTTTTTAGAAAAACACTGCAACACATGAAAGAGCGCAAGACAGGGAAGGAATCCGTTTTTCCACCATCGATTTAACAAAAAAAGAAAAAGAAAAAATAATAATAATAATAATAATTATCAGAGTGATATACAGATTAAATAAAATTTTCCCCCCAAAAAAATGTCAAAGTTCTTTGGAGTTTGGAATATAGTACATTTAAGACATAAATATGATATAAAACGGAGCTTATTTAATTTAAAAAAAAAAAAAAAAAAAAAAAAAAAAAAGGAGGAACGTGAAACAAAAGGCAGACGTTTGACTTCTTCAAGTAGGATGTCCAGACAGACAGCAGAGGCTCATGGGAAACTTCCCCAGCAGCTCCGCTTTACTTCTTTCTCTGGGAAAACGTTGGCCAGCATGGCGCCTGATGTGGTCAGCTGACCCATCTTACTCAGGAACTTGGTTTTTGCATCTTCACCTACAAAACTTGCTGCGATGGACATGGACCTGAAAGAAAGCACACAAATTTGTTAAAAAAAAAAAATGTCTTCTTTTTTTTTCCTTCCTTCCTTCCTTCTATCTATCTATCTATCTATCTATCTATCTATCTATCTATCTATCTATCTATCTATCTATCTCTCTCTCTCTCTCTCTCTCTCTCTCTCTCTCTTGTCTGTCTGTCTGTCTGTCTGTCTGTCTGTCTGTCTGTCTGTCCTGTCATCTAGCTACTCATCCATCCATCATGCTATCAATCTTCCTATTCCTACATTTTTTTATCCATCCAAAAAAAATGGATTGGGGGGTGGGGGGGGGGGGGTGTGTTAGGGGGGGGGGGGGGGGTTTATCCAGAGCAGATTTTTTAACTAGAGCAAATTTTTGTTCACTCCACTCCACTCCGTTCTCCGATTCCGATAATCCTTCAGCGTATGTCTTTAAACTGGGATAGGAAACCAGAGTACCTGAGGGCAGAAATCGACCCCTCAACCCCTGAGGTGTGACATAAAGCCAACATGTGTGAGAATCATTGTGATTTTTATCAGTATGTTTCTTGTTTTAACCACAAACAGGGTTTAAAATTGTAATGGCTTTCACACACAAATACAAAGACGAGGCGAAGCAAAGTTTACTGAAAGTGCAACAAAACGCTGCTCTGCCTGAAGCCAGAAACTTCAAAATGGACATAGCTGGTTTACCATAATCGCAAGCGTTATTGCCAGAGGCATTCATGCCTGATTGCTAACCTCAGAGACATTCAGAGTCAAACGAACGCTGGGCTCCAGAAAGCCTGGTTTTTTCACGGAAAACAATAAAACTGTCCGATTTGCAATTGTGACTTATTTATATTTATATTCTTATTTACTATTACGGCTTATTTCAAACAATATTAAAAATCCTGCAGATGATTTTTAGGGCGTTAATTATAAAAGACACTCGGATAGAAAGATGGTAAGATGGTAACTGCTCACCCTTGTGCCTCTCCCATGGCTCGGTTTTCCACCTTCAGCTCACACTCCTTAATCATGGAGCTGAGAATAACCTGGCGGAGAGACGAGAACAGAGCGGCGGAGTAAAATTAGAGCGCTGCTGGGAACTGTGACACCATGTGGCCTGGGAGTTAGTAACACATCAGCTGGGTATTAGTAGGCAAATCAAAAAAAATTATAATGAAATAAATAATTGGTTGTGTATAAAATTTCTGGGAGAATTGAATAATCTGAGGATGTCACATGACCGGGGAGGTTCTTAATGCTAAAGGGTTAGCATGAGTAAACGATGCATTCGAAAAATAAACTCAAAATCCAGTCGTTTGGTTGCAGCGATAAGTTTATCCTACCTCGTGTTCTGGAGAGAGCTGCTCCATGTCGGTCCTCAGACACCTCAGACCAGGAAGGAAGTGATTGACCATGATCTCTTCAGAAATGACTGAGACGTCACAGTTAAAAAAAAAATATATATATGGATATATTGTAGAAAAATTGACATTAAAAATAAAACAGGACTTGTGAAATTGTATGACAAGAATCCACTAAAGGATGCCTTATTTTATTAAAGAGAGAGAGAGAGAGAGAGAGAGAGAGTGAAAAAGAGAAAGAGTAAGCGAGTAAGAGAGATAAAGAGAGACAGAGTAATTTAATTGAAAAAGAGAGAAAGAGAGAGAGACTGAGCGCGAGAAATTGAAATAAATTAACTAAGACAGAGAAAGTGAAAAAAAAGGAGAGATAAAGTGAGAGAGAGAGATAGCGTGAGTGAGAATAGAGAGAGAGAAGTGAATTCAATTAAGAGAGAAAGATGGAGAGAGAACAAAGAAGGAGAGCACAGAGTGAGATGAAGTGAGAAAGAGAAAGAGTGAAAGAATGAGCAAGAGAGAGAAAGAGTGAAAGAGAGAGAGGAGGTGAGAAAGAAGAAGAGGAAAAAAGAAAGTGAGAGAGAGAAAGACAGAGAGCAAACGAGTGAAAGAGGACGCGAGAAAGAAGAAGGAAAAAAGATAAAGTGAGAGAGAGAAAAGAAAGAAGGAGAGGGAAAAAAGTGAATAGTGTAAGAGAGAACATAAAAGGGAGAGAAAGAGAGAGAGAGAGAGAGAGAGAGAGAGAAAGAAAGAAAGAAAGAGAGAAAGAAGGAGAGGGAAAAAGATAGTGAGAAAGAGAGAATGGTGTAAGAAGGAACATTAAATGGATAGAGAGAGAGAGAGAGAGAGAGAGACACATTAAGGGTTAGATTAAAAGGTACAAATGTGAACACACCCTTAAATAATTTTTCATCCACTTGTTTTATAATTAGCTTATTTATAGAGCGTCAGGACGGTTATATGCCATAAAATAAGTTTGTGGGGTTAATGTTATTCCTCATTATAAAGAAATGACCAGATTTGGCTAATTCTCTAAATAAATAAATAAATTAAATTTTTTTTTTTAAAAAGTCTCTCCGTTGTGATTTTTGTTAAACACGACTAGTACCACTGACTCAGTCTTTGCTGAAATCACATCCAGACCACAGATCATCGCTTAAAAGTCTTTCACATTTGCAGATCATTTATTCTAATATTTATATTGTTTAAATTAACCCAAGCAAACAGAAAAAGTCCAAAAGACAAAATGGTCCTTATGAAACACGGACATGGGTCCCTCTTTTGTGAACCACCACAAACTAGAAACCTACACGTCTCCCACACACGTTTACCCAGTGCGGTTAAGAGTCAGCTATGTGTGTGTGAGAGAGAGAGAGAGAGAAGAAGGAAGAGAGAAAGAAAGAGAGAGAGAGAGAGAGAGAGAGAGAGAAAAACTATACAAAGATAAACAAGAAATAAAAAAGATGAGCTGAGAAAAGATATAAAATCTTGGGAAAAGAACGAGAAAATAAGACAATGCGAGAAAGACAGATAGACAGGCAAGAAAGACAGGCGAGAAAGATGAAAAAAAATAACACCTACACAGAGACATGTGTGCTGGGAAACCAGAGCAGTGGGCCGATCATGAGGCTCTTACTGCATACACACACACACATACACACACACATACACACACCACAACATCAGAGAGCGGGCAGTGCAGGGTTTCACCATCCACCCTGCAATTTACCATCCAGAAATGGCTGAGGTTTATTTGCTTTCGTTCCCTGCCAGCGTGACACGTAAACATTTTGAATACGGCGCGGTGCTTGGAAGAGAAGAAATGGGCCGAGGGAGAGAAATAGAGAGAGAGAGAGAGACAGCGAACAAGAAAGATGGAGAGAAGAGATGCCGCGTCAGCCACAGGGCTATTTTAAAAAGTTAAACAAGAAGATCAGAAGATGTGAAGAAACTAGTAGGAAAGGGGTTTGGGAAAGATTTACGAGAAAGTTGAATCGCTCCTGTAGGGGGCCACATGTTGGGGGAAGGAGGAAAAAAAACCTAAATACTACAGCTGTGTATTGGCAAGGGCGGATCGATACTATACATTGGTCACGATACGATATATATCGCAATAAAATACAGACTGCTATACTTTTGAAAAACATTTTAAAAACAAATAGCTACAAATACAAAACCGGTAGCGTCCTAATTTTTTTCTGCCATGTTTGCTTCGGAAAAAATGGTCATATATTGCAGCGCCAACTACAGGAGCGGAGCAGGAAGTGGTTTGACTCGTACCGAGGAATTTAAATAAATAGTAACGTAACCTGTACAACGTAATTTAAATATCTATCATCACTAGAGATTAGAATATGAAGCAATTGTCTTAAATAACTAGATCGGATATCGAAGGAGTTTGAGGAAGTATAATCCAATCCGATACCAGATCGGATTCTAAATTGATGTCAACTTACAGCAGGCGGGACATTGAGAAATTTCAAAGGCTAAAAATTCGGTCAAAGCGAAACACGTCACATGTTTTCTGATAGCTTGGATTCTATTAGTTCGAATTATTTAAAACTACAATATAAATTCAATCAACAAAACAGGAACAATCAGCGTTTTTCGATACAAACAAAAGATGGTATTGAATCGGTATCAGTATCGGCAGATACCCTAGTTTATTGCATCTGTATCGATATCAGAGATCAAGTGGTATCGAGTCACCCCTAACATTTCTATCTCATTATTTTATCTAACTGAGCAGTTGAAAGTTAGGGGACATGCTCAGGGGCCCAGCAGTGGTATGTACCAAGAATTTAACCCAAAGTTTAACACCGAGCTACCACTTCCCACAGGTTTTTGTGCATAGATCAGACTTTACATGAAAAAAGATGGTTTCCATCAAAAATTTCTACCAAAAATTGTAATTGTATCTTGATGAATAAAATTAAGCGAGAAATCAAGCAATAACACCGAAAGAATGTCTTGATGTCCAAAAATAAGCTAAAGCAGGGACAGAAACATAATAATTAGGAAAGTTTCTGTCCCTGCTTTAGCTTATTTTTGGACATCAAGACATTCTTTCGTATCATTATCATTGGTATTTGGTATTTATAATAAAACTAATGGTCTCCATTTCCTGTTTGATAAATCAGAAGACTAATAGAAAGGATAACGATGTCCTGTTGTAAAATATAACGAGAGCACAAAGGATACAGCAGCAGGACAGAGCACTGTAGGCCTCGAACAGCTGCCCTGCAATGTCCATGCGCTTGTTCTCCGCCGTCTGCATGTTGTTACTCATAGCCAGCTTAAGCAAATGCGGAAGGACGACTGTGGACAGAAGGACAGATTGTGGGTGATTTCTATACACTAAAGACGCAGCACTTATATCACATAGCATAGAGTAATTAGAAATCAGTTAAAGGCCCATCAGTGGCGGATTGGTGGTGCTTGGAATTGAATCTGTGATCGTCCGATAAGCAGTCCAACACCATGCTATTATTTCCTAATAGAGGTTTAGCAAAAATGTTACATTTCTGGTAGCCCCTCGGGCTGCCACGTTTCAGTTTTTTTACACAAATAATTTAAAATAGATAATTTAATATAATACAATTAAATTACAATCATAAATGCAAATATTTGGTAGCCAAGATGTCAGCCATTTTTTAAAAAATTTTCTCCATTGTAATTGCGCTTATTTCGATCACATGACCAAACTTGCTGCGTGAGATTTCACTGGTCATGTGAGGATAATAATGATTGACAGGACGATGTCAGAGGAACTGGTGTACAAAAGTTCCAAATATGGTGTAAAATCAATACCCAACTATATTTGTAAAAAAATGCAAAATATATTTTTGCTTCTATGACATATCCCGAAGGGCAGGAGATACAGTTTGGTAGACTGGAAGACCCAATAGCCTTGGAATGTCTGGCTAGCAAATTTTGCGAGGTTTAGATTAAACAAAAAAAAAAAAACAACAAAAAAAAAAAAAACCACATCATCCCACTTACACTCATCTCTAAACCTGGGCTCGGCGTTTGGTCCCACCCTACCAAACGTCTTAATAATCTCCATGTGTAAGGAATGCTGGTCCTGATACACCGGGTCTTCCAGAAAGGAAGCCAGCTGCATTTTCACTCGTTCTAGCAACTGAAAAAAATAAAATAAAATAAAATAAAAGTTTGAAGGCACAAACATCAACCACAACAATGCTTTACGGTTATGACGGTTTTTAAACATACCTCTTTTTGTGTTACGGTCTCCATAATGGTTCCAAAAGCAGGAATAGTGGAAATCCTGACAGAACTGTAATCATACACAACAGTAATAAGCACGGCATCAAAACAACCAACAGACTCAGAACTAATAAAGACACAACCATCAATCAACCCCGACACATGGATGGAATATGTAGGAAGCAAGAATGGAGAATGGCACACGATCATGCCGAGACTTTACAAATACAACAGTGTGTGAGTATGAAGAAAACGAAACAAAATAAGGACAATCAAGGAAAAAAAAAAGTCTTCCAACCAGGAGAATGAAGAGACAGAATATTTATTGGTGTTGAAAATATCTCATGGTTGGGTTCAACTCACAATTCGGGATCACTGCACAAGGTAATAAGGGCCGGGGCTACCCGCTTGTCAATTAAGGCTTCATTCATGCCGCGAAGGATCAGCTGCAAACCGGGCAGATGTATAAAAAAAAAAAGAGACGGGAATATCAAACACGACCCAAGACCTAGCAGGGCAAGGACTTGGAGAAAGAGAGAGAGAGAGAGAGAGAGAGAGAGAGAGAGGGAGAAGGGGGCAGAAAAATGTCTGGCTTTGGATCCGGGGACAAGAATGGCGAGCTTTGAAGAGAGTCAGACAGACAGACGAATGGACGATGTAGACGGTACATGCTGCTGCTTCAAGCCAGTGGCAGTTAGTGATGATCGTGCTGAGTGAAAATGTTAGTACCACACGTGTGTCACACACAGACAAACAAATGTTAGTTCCTTCAAGCCTGGGTTGGATCAGGGAAGCCGGTAAGGAAGCCCAGATAGAGCAATTTTTAGCTTAAAATGCATTTCTAACCAAATTTCTTAAGTTTAGATTTGTCCAATAGAATCCAATCGGAGGCGTATATAGGATGACCACAGACAAGATTTTCCTCCGTCTCGGATATGATAAAGAAAATAAAAAAAAAAAACAACTAAAAAAAAGGTGTATATATATATTAACGGTGGGAATCTTCAGGTACTTTATGCTCCGATCCGATCTGATTCTGGGAATCCCGATCCGATTCCAAAATTGATTCTTGATCTTAATTCTTCTTCTTCTCCTCCTTTCAGCTGTCCCTTTTTTAGGGGTCGCCACAGCGAATCATCTGTCTCCACCCATCCCTATTATCTACATCCTCTTCACTCACACACACTAACACCATGTCCCCGTTTATCGCATCCCTATACCTTCTCTTTGCTCTTCCTCTTTACCTTCTGCCTGGTAGCTTCATTTCTAACATCCTCCTACCAATATATTCACTATCCCTCCTCTGTACATGTCCAAATCACCCTAATCTGGCTTCCCTGACTTTCTCCCCCAAAACATCTAACATCAGCCATTCCCCTAATAAACTCGTTTCTAATCTTGTCCAACCTAAAGATGTTTACATCTTTAAATTTTAACCAGAATTTGAGTTTATATGCTTTTAAAATAAACGATTTAAAATTTGATGTTGATTTGATGTCCATACAAACGTACGTGCGTCAGTAAGTGCTCATGAATTTAGAATCGATTCTGGACTTTTGAGAATCGATTCAGGAATCGTTACTGAAAGAATCGCGATGAATTATTTTTTTTCTAATTTAGAAAAGAATTTTTCAAACAAGTAAGAAATAACAAAACAATAAAAAAAAATTAATTAACAAATTTTTTTACTTGGGTCTCCGGAGGAGCTCTATAAAATAAATATATAACGCTACAAATTTCTAATAAAATCCGGTTAAATATTATATTTAATAACCTTAAGTTATATATTCCATACTTTTTTACAGTATTTAGAAAAACATTGTGTTTATTTCCTAGTAATAATGTCTAGACAAAAATTAATTCCTTTAATATCATTTAAAAACACTAAGTAAAAACATTTAAAAGTCAAAAATCGGCTATTTTTTCCATCACTGAAACTCAAGCGATGACATCGTTCTTGTCTGTGGAGATGCAGGCCGTACGACGACACATCAGATTAGACATCTACATCTTTATCTACGATTCGTCCCGATGTCGGGCTTCCCAGTCAAAACCAAGGCAGAGGAAGGTGTGTGAGTGACGGAGGTAGGAGGAGACTTACATTTCAGGATCACTGGAGAGAGTGATAAGTGCCGGAACAACTCTCTGAGCTACTAGAGTTTCATTCACCCCCTTCACCAACAGCTGATTGGTCAGATCAGGGGTGATGTCACACAGGACGCATGGTAGGAGCGAGCAGAGAGTCATGGAACACCACAAGAGAGAAAGAAAGAAAGAAAGAGAGAGAGAGAGAGAGAGAGAGAGAGAGAGAGAGATAGGAGGAAAACAGCAAAGAGAAGACAAAAAGAAAAACAACGGTAACCAAATAACCACAATGCTGACACACACACACAACATAACCATAACACAAACAAAGTACATAAAAGGAGCTGACCACAAACTAATGAGAAACATGGGATAGGAAAAGGTTCGAATGGAAGCGGCCACGCCCCTGGCACTACATTACAACGACAACACAGTGCTGATTTTTACTCTTCACCTTTCAACTATCCTAATTTTTCCACAGGGAAAATGAAGGGAAATGGAACGAGGACTTCTGATGAAATGACATCAGCAAGCATGCAGCAGTGCACACACACACACACACCACACACACACACACACACACACACACACACAGACACACAGACACAGACATGAATGCTTTATGCTTTAAGCTACGGCAGTGTGGTAAACTGCTGGACGTTCAGTGAAGCGGCGTGTACAGGGAGCACAATGCAAGACACGGCGCTAGAGAGGAACCAGCAAGGCATCATCCTTTAAATCACTTAATAATAATAATAATAATAATTAATTAATTAATTAATGCATTAAATTACAATTTCAAATTATTCACGAATGTCAATAGCTTCAAATTGCACATTTTCTTAGTTTCTGATAAAAAAAAAAAAAATAAATAAAAATGCAGACTGACCTCGAACATGCGTGCGGCTGTGCAGCGAACCAGCGCGGACGTGTGAACCACGCCGTACCACAGCACGGTCAGCAGTAGCTCGTGGTAGGCCGGGTTCGCCCTGATGACACACACAAGATAGAAAGAGAGAAACAATTTATACTTATACAACGACTGCCAGTACATACATTTGTCTCTGGGTGTAAAGTGCCTTGCTCAGGGGTCCAATGGTGGTAACTTGGTGGTGCTGGAAATCGAACCCTATTTCTCCAATTACCAGTCCAACACCTTAACCACTGCGCTACTACTGCCAAACCAAGAACCAATAACAGCGACAACTTGTGATTTTCGCAGACAACTTTAAACCCCCAGTAAAAAAAAAAAATGGAAACGAGTCGCGCAAATGAAAGCGCAAAAAAAGAAACATTATAAGAAGAGTTATAGAGAGAACAGGAGTGTTTGTATGACATGTTTAGTGCTGCTGTTTGTTTCCTGCTAGCGACCGTTGAGCGATGGAACATGGGTTTCTGAATTGATCGACGTAAAACTCTGGACTAGTTTTTTGAGCGTGTCCAGTTTTAACGCATCTTGACTGTCGTTGAATCGGACATTATGACAAACTGAGATCCTACAGAGTGACATGGACATTTCTGAACCACACGATATGAACAAAAGTATTGGAACACCTAACCATTACATCCATAGTCATTTTTGTCCAGATGTTAGTCTCACTCTTCCTTCTATAATAACCGCCACACTTCTGGAAACACTGCTCACTAGATTGTCTCACTTGACATTTATCTACAACAGTATTATTAGTTCAGACACTAATGTTGAGGTCTGGGGAGCAGCCGGAGTTCCAGTTCATCCCAAAAGTGTTCAGTTTAAAGGGTTCTGTGCAGGACATGAGAGTTCCTCCACTGCGAAACATCCAGAACACAGCATGTCTTAATGTAGATCAGGGGTTTTGTGCACGGGGGTATTGTCATGCTGGGTCTCTTAGTTAATGTGAAGGAGGAATTTAGTGCTTTGGACATTCTAGACGACTGTTTGCTTCCAAAAGACACTGAACGTTTGCTGCTCCTTTTACCATTGTTATTTTAGGAGCGCCGCATTAGTACTGTGATTTCTTTCAAATATCAACAAACGACTGAATGATTTGCATACATTTGATAATTACATAATTACTCTAGTGTTTACTGTGTCCTGTTCTAGGAACCAGTCCAGATCTGGAACACTTAGTGCTTCACAATTCCCAGCTCATATCAAGCCTGAGGCTTTCTGTTCTTCTTAAAACCTCAACCGACAGGGTAGATTCTAGAAACTGTTATTTTAGAGAAGCTCTACCATTGGTGCCTTTTTATCTGTCTGTCTGTCTGTCTGTCTGTCCGTCCGTCTGTCCGTCTGTCTGTCCGTCTGTCTATCTAATCTAATCCATCTACCTTATCCACCTATCTATCCATCTATCCCTGTCTATCTGTCCATCTATCTATCTATCTATCTATCTATCTATCTATCTATCTATCTATCTATCTAATCTAATCTAATCCATCTACCTTATCCACCTATATCCATTCTACCTTATCCCACCTCTATCTACCTACCTCTCCACCTATCTATCTACCTTATCCACCTATCTCTATATCTATCTATCTATCTATCTGTCTGTCTGTCTGTCTGTCTGTCTGTCTGTCTCTGTCTGTCTGTCTAATCTAATCCATCTACCTTATCTACCTTATCCACCTATCCATCTATCTATCCATCTATCCCTGTCTGTCTGTCCATCTATCTATCTGTCTGTCTATCTATCTATCTATCTATCTATCTATCTATCTAATCTAATCCATCTACCTTATCTACCTTATCCACCTATCTATCTACCCATCTATCTATCTATCTATATCTATCTATCTATCTATCTATCTATCTATCTATCCTATCTATCTACCTATCTATCTACTATCTATCTATCTATCTATCTATCTACCATATCCACCTATATCTATCTATATCTATCTATCTATCTATCTATCTATCTATCTACCTTATCCACCTATCTATCTAATCTATCTATCTATCTATCTATCTATCTACCTTATCCACCTATCTACCTATCTATCTATCTATCTGTCTGTCGTCTGTCTGTCTGTCTATCTAATCTAATCCATCTACCTTATCCACCTATCCATCTATCTATCCATCTATCCGTATATCTCAATATATACTGTCTGTCTGTCTGTCTATCTATCTATCTATCCATCTATCTAATCTAATCCATATACCTTTAATCATCCCTACCTTATCCACTATCTATCTACCCATCTATCTACCCATCTATCTACCTATATCTATCTACTACTATCTATCTATCTATCTATCTATCTATCTATCTATCTATCTATCTATCTATCTCTATCTATCTATCTCCTACTACCTACCTACAGATCTAATCATCTATCTATTTATCTATCTAATCTAATCCATCTACCTTATCTATCCATCTATCTATCTATCTATCTATCCGTCTATCCCTATCTATCTATCTATCTATCTATCTATCTATCTATCTATCTATCTATCTATCTATCTATCTACCTTATCTACCTATCAATCTATCTATCTACCTATCAATCAATCGCTATTTAATTCCGCATCACCATCTGCCGATTTCACAGCCTTATAAATCGGTGGAGACAAAAAAAAAAAAAATCAAGACGGAGGAACGACTATGCTAGAAAAAAAACGTTACGTTAGTTGGAATGCCGGCCTTTAATGTCACCAACAGCATTTAAGTTGATGTAAACCATTTTATTTTAAGCTACATCGTTTTTAAATAAAGTCCTACCCGAGCTCTACGAAGGAAGCTTTTAGACTGTCGAGAGGGGCATGGGAAAGAGACAGAGTAGTCATCACGTCCTCCAGGAAGCCCACCAACAGCTTTCGGTCTTCCTCCTATAAGGAAAAAAAAAAATATTGCTTGACTATTTTAGTGTAACTGTGATGGAAGAACAGAAATGATACAGAATGCAGACCAGGCAGGCGAATACTGACTGAAATAACATTGATTATATTTGTGATTTTTTTTTACTGCAGCCATCCAATAGGGAAGGACTTTAAAGATATTAGAAAATAAACCATTTTGACATTAACTGTTAAAGAGAAAAGAGCGAGCAGGAAGTTGTAACCTGGTTGTAGCATGTCAGGACTCCTGTTGCATAGATCGGCACCGTCGCCTTGGTCAAAATGCCATTACCGGCTGTAGCATCTAAAAAAAAATATTATCCATTGACATTACATTTATTAAATAACTATCAATCCATTCACCATCCATCCATCCATTCATCTATTCCTCTATCGGTTTATCTATTCTTTCATATGTCTATCCATTCATCTATCCATTCATCTGTCCATTCATCTATCCTTCTATCGGTATATCTGTTCTATCTGTCTATCCATCCAACAATCTATCCATCTATTTATTCATCCATGAGTCTATCTATTCTTCTATCTATCCATCAGTCTATCTTTCCATCGGTTTATCTATCCATTTATTCATCCATTTATCTACCCATTACCTATTTATTTATGCATTATCCATTTATCTATCCATTATCCACATCTATCTATCCATCCATCCATCCATCCATCCATCCATCCATCCATCTTTTTCACATAAATTTATGCATCCTGACCTTTTTACTTCTTCAACCTTTCCTCAATGTTTTTCTATTCCAGCTGTTAAAATGAATGATTTTTCATTTCTTTAAGAGAAATTGAAATAGATTTTTTCGCTTTGGTAATAAAATATTTAGCAGTAGTTGTGTGTGATTGCTCTTAAAGACTAACTGCCATTTTCAGTCAGGAATTAGGGGGGAAAAAAAACTTATACAGACTCGTACAAACCAGAACTCAACCACAAGCATGTTTAAAAAAGCAGAACATTTAAACTCGGAGTGAAAAACATGTAAAAATAAAAATTTAACACCGTATATCAATGCTGGTGTCTGTTCTTTTGCCCGGTGACAGAAAGGGTGTTATTTTTGGTGAAGTGAACTCTCGCTTACCCACGTTCTCCTCAGATAACCGCAGGATTTCCTGGAACTGAGGCTTCACCTTCAGGATGACAGACAGGGAATAAAAAAAATGGACAAAAAACAAACCAGCAACAAACTTTTAATTGTACAGTGAAGATAAAGTTGCTATATAAAGTTGTTCTGAGCCACCTTGGTGTTCGTGAAGGTTTTCCCGAACGTCCTGCATAACCGCCAGAAGAATCTGGAGAATTCGTGCACGCAGGTGGTGGAGGCCACGTTGATGCGGCCGACGATCTCGATAAGCTGAGGAAGACTGAAGAGAACGAAGAGTCACACACTGCGAAAATGAGCACGCACACAAGCTAACACCACCAAGGACTGAGCAGACAGGACCACCAATCGAGACCAAGTGCGACCCGAGACGAAGGATGAGATAAATAATCGATCAGAAATCCACTGGATAAAAGTATTTTTACTTGCTTAAAATTTAATTTACATTTTTAGGGTTTTTTTTTTTAAAGATTGCATCATCATATCTTATAAAAGGTTGTAAAGTGATACTGTATGTTTTAAACTAGCAAATAATATTAACTTTTTCAAAAATAAAAATCAAAAATCTACCTGTCTATCAATCCATCCATCCATTCAATTTATTTATCCATCGATTCTTCCATCTATCAATCTAGCTATCCATCCAATCTATTCACCTAATCGTCCATCTATCAATCCAGCTATCCATCCATCCATCAATCTAGCCATCCATCCATCCATCAATCTAGCCATCCATCCATCCATCAATCTAGCCATCCATCCATCCATCAATCTAGCCATCCATCAATCCATCCATCCATCAATCTAGCCATCCATCCATCCATCAATCCCTCCAATCCAATCAGCATCCTCCATCCATCCATCAATCTAGCCATCCATCCATCCATCCATCAATCTAGCCATCCATCCATCCATCCATCTAGCCATCCATCCATCAATCTAGCCATCCATCCATCCATCCATCCATCCATCCATCCATCCATACTTCCATCCTAATAAGGATTGAAAAATCCCCAAAATTTTTCTTATGCTTTTTTTTGTTTTTTGGAACTTTTTATATTTAGCTATTTGAATCGACTTTAATACTGCCAAACCCCATAAAACAAATTCTGCCAGTAAAGATGGATTTCTACTCATCAAGCCAAACAAAACACAGACTAAATTCTAAAGCAACAGAACAGAAATAAAGAGAAAATCGTTCTCTCGTTCTGTCCCGTTTATGTAGTGTGTCTCTATTTAAAGTTAAAACCGAGTGAGAGAGGGAAAAAGAATGAATGTGTCTGTAAGCATGTGTGTGTGTGTGTGTGTGTGTGTAGGGTAACTCACAGCTGATTGACCACCCACAGCAGACTGTCCCACCCTGTGGTACCCTCGTGTTGGAGCTGATGTTCATACAGCTGCAGAAGTGCACCCAGCTGCTCCCTGCTACCCACGATGAATGCCACGTCCTGCAGAGGGGATACCGGGCGCGGGAACCGGGTCACTGTGGGGGTCACACACACACACGCGCACGCACGCACACCAATAAGAGCTTGGAGCGTACGATTACTCCATGTGAAGAACAGGGCATTTTTTTGAATTGCACACTGAAACAAAAGTGTGCAGATGTGTGTGTGTGTGTGTGAGAGATGTGTGTGTGGTGTGTGTGTGTTTACCCTCAATAGGAATGATGTCATTTTGTAGTGTGGCTCGGCTGGTAAACGGTGCGTTCTGAAGAACTACAGCGAACAATGGAGGGATGAGAGACTGCAGCGCTGAGAGGAGCACGTGCAGCTTATGTTCATCCAAACTGTGTTCATTGTGCTACAGAAAGAGAGGGAGAGAGAGAAGAAGAGAGACAGAGAGAGACAGAAAAAGAGAGTCAGAAAAAAGAAAAAAAGAAAGCGTCAGATAAAGAACGTCAAATAAAGAAAAAGAAGGAAAAAAGAAAAAAAATGAAGAAAGAAAAAAAAATAAAGCAAGACAGAGTGATAGAGACAGGGAGGAAAAGATAAAGAGACAAGTGTGAGAGCGAGATAAAGAGAGAGAGGGAAAAAGAGAAAGAGAAAGGAAAAAAAAGAGAAATATAGAGAGAGAAATGGTTATGATGACATGTAAATGGGAATTTGAGCTTTACTCCTTTCGACTCTGCGCTCAGTTCATTCTGAATAACACGCGGGTTTGCAGCTGAATCGGAAGAATGATCATGTTTTGATGACAAAGTTTGTTCTTACTTGAAATTTCTTGTTTTAATTATATTATTATTATTATTATTATTATTATATGATTAAAAACCAAGAAAAAAAAAAACTAAGTAAAAACATGAGAAGTAGGAGAAGACGAGTCCTTTCTTTTCTTTATCTCTAATTATCAGCAGTGATTGGTGCACTATGAAGGTGTGTGTGTGTGTGTGTGTGTGTGTGTGTGTGTGTTGTAACCTGGAGCAGCTTTCGAACGATGCGGTTGAGCAGTGAGGGGATGAGCTGAGACTGCAGGTTGCCGAGCTCTGTACTCCACGCCGCGAAGGCGGGAATAAACACCTGATGTGTGGCACCGACTACTCTCTCCGACAGATCACCCAAAGACAGCAGCATCATCTCGAAACCCTGTTTCACAAACACACACACACACACACACACACACACACACACACACACACACACACACACACCACTAATCAAAAAAAGCTGACAGTATACAAAGAAACACAAATACAAACACACACAACACACCTGTGTATTTGTCTGGGTCGTCGATGTAACCCATGATGACACCCAGACTCTTGACAACTGCCTCTCGCACCATATCGGTCTTGTCCTCCGCCAACATCTGTTGTAGCATAGACAGCACGAGAGAGCTGCGGATCTCCTTCTGTGCACACACACACACACAGTTATTACAGTGTTATTACAGCGCATCTGAGACAAAGACACAACATGGTATAATTAGAACTGGTACAATCTTTTTTATATATCACAACATTTTCACAGTTACAAAGCTAAACACACAGTCCTACAGGGCCGCGGCGGTGGCTAGGACATGTTTAAAACTAATTCTTAAAAGTACAGGAGTTTTTACACGGAATTAGTTTTAAACACCGGGATACAAATTTCGTTTATAGTGTAATCAGAAGGAAAAATTAATAGAAGAGGAAATCTAAGTAACAAATATATATAAATAATTTACTAGATTCAAAATGTTTAGATGTTTTCAAATATTTTATTTTTTTTTTAATTTTTGGAATAAATTTTAATTACTAATTTTTTTTTACATAACATTTTTTGGGAGGCGTAGAACAACATCACAAAATAAACCATACGCCGAGAAAAAAGAAAGAGAGAGAAGAGAGAGAGAGAGAGAGAGAGAGAGAGAGAGAGAGAGAAAAAAGTGTGAGCGAGAGAAACAGAGAAAATTAAAACGGAGAAAGACAGAGAGAAAGAAGAGAGAGAGAGACAGAGAAAGAGACAGAGACAAAAAAAGAGAGAAACAGAGAGAAAAATTTAAAATATATATATATATTGTATATATGATATAGAGAGAGAGAGAGAGAGAGAGAGTCAGTAAAGTAAGAAAAAAGAAAGAAAAGAAGAGAAAGAAAGAAAGAAAGAAAGAAACCTTGCACTAAGTTACAAATTTGGTTATGAGGGTTATACGGTAATAAAAGTCAAATTGATTGAGAAGCAAACGTCATTTATAAAATCTTAACTGTTTTAATTACTTATTTTAAACATTATAAATACTTTTTTTTTCCAAATAAAATTTGACATATAAAATTTTTTCTAAGGCATTAAAACCATCACAAAATAGATATAATTTTATCCCCCAAAAATATTAACATAATAAATAAATACAAAATAATAATTGAGGAGAGTGGTAGCACGGTGATTAAAGTGTTGAACTGCTATTTGGAAGATTAGGACTAAATACCCAGAACCACCAAGCTGCCACAATTGGGCCCCTGAGCAAGGCCCTTAACCCCCAAATGGGTAGTTGTATTAGGAAGATCGCTCTGGATGAAGATGTTGCCAAATGCCATAAATGTAAATGTATGTAATAACTTTTTTAAATGATATAAATCTTTTTTTTTTTACTAGATTATCTCCTCTAGCTTAGAACAACTTAGAATAAATCCTTAAAGCACAAGTCGGAGCAAATTCATATAATTTGGAGTGTAACTCCTTCCTGGTACACTATCATTATGCAATTTTGCAATTACATTCACATACTGTTAAAACAACAACAACAACAACAAAAAAAAAGTGAGTTCCTGGAATGGTAGAAGTTTCCGAGCTTTTTTTCACCACCCGGGCCAAAGTTGCGTTTGAGAACAAAGGACAGCTAGACGCCAAGTTAGCTGCCACAAAATAATCCTAATTCCCCAATGAGTTTGAGAGGCCTTTGTGGGAAAAACTAAGCTTTAAAGGGTATCAATTCATCCATCCGTCCATTGTCTCCATCCATACCCGCTTATTCCAAATCAGGATCACAGGGATCTGCTGGAGTCTATCCTAGCTTTCATTGGGTGAAAGGCAGGGGTCACTCTGGACAGGTCATCGGTCTATCATAGGGCCACATAGGACAAACAACCACCCACCCCCGCAAGCTAAATAATAAAATCAATGACATCATGGGTGTGATGTAGTTTTACCAGTCAGACGAATAAGTCTTACCGGCAGATAGGGGGCCAGCGCTCCACAAGACTCCGCCACCAGCAATCGTCTTTCTGGATACTTGTGGTTTATCTGAACATGCACATATACACACACATAGAAAACAAGCCAAGTCAATGAAGACATAGTATTCGGTGAGTCCATGGTATGACTATATGGAGGATTGTCTTTACCAGCTTCCCACTCACAAGACCGTTACCCTTATTGCCAAATCCAGTGCAAATAACTGCTTTGTGGTGTCAGTAAGATAAACAGGTGTAAACTTGCAATTAAATAAAAGTACAGGGAAAGGCGTTAGTGTGGCGAGGACTATCGCAGGCTTTGATGACCGAACGGGATATTACACATCTGTACCGAGAACACCGTTGTCCATTTGGGTTATGAGAACAATGGCGTAAAGGCTGTTTGTTTAATCTTGGTTTAGAAACCCTATTTAAATTAGAAATTATCCCTTTGTCTTTCCTGGTCTGTCTGTCCGTCTGTCCATCTATTCTTCTGTCCATCCGTCTGTTCATCTCTCTATCCATCCGTCTGTCCATCTCTCTATCCATTCGTCTATCTATCAGCCTATCTATTCTTCTTAGCTCTATGTTGGTGTATACAATAGTAATTACACTGTAATAAAAGATTAACTCCACATGTTTAAAAAAACTTCTGACTAGCTATAAATATATAAAACGTTATATAAATAACAATGTTTGTTGTTTTGTCTCCACAGCACAGTGGTGTTGGTGTCAAGCTGGATCAGAGCATAGTCTGAAATTAAACTTGACAGCTTCCATTTGAAAGTTTAATTAAAGGGTTGATTGTTGTATCTGAACGCTGTGTTGAGGACCAGAGCCAAATTTATCACTACCACACTACTGTGCATGTGAGCTTGTATATCTGCGTGTGGGGTTTAAGGGTAAAAGAGCTGACCTGTTCCCAGCACTGTGGTAAAAGTTCCACCTCCACCCGCGTTGGGCCCACATGCCGAGCGAAAGCCACACAGCCCATAAGGATCATTTGTCTGAAGAAGGCAAGAAAACAATGGTGGAGTGTTAGAAGCGGCCACCGCAGAAAAGAAAGTTTATATTAAGGTTACTTTGGTGTTGCCTACATTGCCAGCAATTGCAGAAGCTCTAGAGTAACTAGCCTTCGCTTTAACAGTCTGTTTGAAGGGTTCTATGCAAACTGAGTCCGAAAACCACATGACAAGTCACCCCACCCGCGGGTTCCTAGGATAGTGAAGTGTCTATAGTATGTACTTGTAGTAGGTCATCTGGGTACTTTCCTCCTACTGTTTTTTTTTTTAAATACTACGAATTCAGACGTACTCTTCAGCTAGCAGAATAGTAGGGAATACTATATAGTAGGGAAGTGTGCAATTTTTGACAGTCTATGAGTGACAAACGGAGTACTTAAGAACTAAAGAATACTAGGAAGTGCAGTGCTTACTCAGACATTTTTTTTGGTACTATACATGTACGGCATTTATTGCCTCAGTTTACCTTTTAATATTACCCAGTTTCATTCTTCACCACGGCATACAAACAGTACATATTGGACCAATGAGAATAAAGCAAACATGTCAAGGATCGCAATGTTTGTGAGATTCTGGACCAGAAATTATACTACAGACAGTTGATGCCTCTAATAACGTAACCTTTTTCACACATGCAGCTTGGCTTGCATTAGAACCTGACACAGTGCAACAGTAAGACATTTGATATTCATTCATAATAAATGTTGCTATGAAGGACGCTGTACCACTACCTCAACTATACCAGGGTAATGTAAAAAACAAAAAAAAAACATAATAAATAATAATACAGTTAATTTAACTCCATTTTTAAGAGTCCATGGTGCAGATTAGCATATTTTCATGACAATTTTTAAAGAAAATATTGTATTAAAAAATCCCGGGTCCCAAATACAAGTTTGCATCTATTTATTTATCGATTTAAGAAAGCTCTTGTAATGTTAAATTTACATTATTTCGAGTGATGCGAGTGCTTTGAGTCATCATTGAACAGCTGGATAACAAAAAGCGTAACATCTCCTAAAAGAGTAGCATAGATAAAAAGCAACATGGTTTTTCCGATGCCAAAGGGGTGGAGTTTCTCTGAAGACTGCGGCTATACAAGTCTTAAAAGACTTATAGCCTGAAAGAAAGTGTACTTGCGTTTTAGCTGCTGATCTAAATGGATGTAATGGGATCTGCTAACGCCGAATTTGCAACCTTATTTATAGTATTTGTTACATATAACAAAGTAGCTTATGATTTTTAGCATGGAAATTGTAGCCTTTTCAGATACAAAGCAAAAACTAAAAAGGATACAGGAAGGTGTCGAAGCCTGTTAATAAGCATTGGTAGCTCATTAGCCCGAGAAAAGGCTACACATTGTCTAAACTGTGAAACATGCTGGTGGTAACATCATGATGTGAGGATTATGGACAGTGCCAAATACAGGGCAAGACAGTTTCAGTATGCAACATACCTGAGTCTGGGGCAAAATTACTATCCTAAAGGAATCTAAGACCACTGCTTTTTTGTTAGCAGCTAAATGTATTACAAGAGTCCAGTCAAAGCCCAGACCTCAGTTTGTATGTTCTCTTTCCAATCAGACCGAGCTTGAGCAAGTTTGCCAAGAAGAATGAGTAAAAAGATCAGCCTGCAGTTAAGCAAAACTGGACCAGACATTCCGTAACTACTGTACACCAACACACACTCACAAAAAAGACACACACACACACCTCTGTTCGTCGTCAGGTCTCTTGATGAGGTTAAAGAGGATGTGCAGTAGCTGGTCTCTCTCTTTGGGCTCAGGGTGGAGGCAGGCCGTGCACAAGATAAGTGGAATGAGTTCCTACAACACAAACAAACAAAAATGCAGGTCTAGGATGTAAATCAATACAACACTGTGGCTTACACACCTGTAAACACACTTGTACCTTCAGAGGGATGGAAAGGGACACTCTGGAAAGTAGGGGTCAGGGATAGGGTCTGAAAGTGTGCTCTTTGGCGGGTATATGAGGTTTTTCAAAACAGTGTCTATATTCGGCTACTGGGTCACGGTCATAAAAATTCCTTCATCTTGTCAAACATTTGGGCTTGAACTTCCAGGCATGGAGCGGTTACTTGAATTCCTTTAGTTTTGGGGTTGCACTTAAATATGAAAAAGCGCTACCTAAGATTGATCCTTATCAAGCAATGCCTGACTTACAGAACACATGCCTTTACGGTTGCGCCACAAATAAGCAAAGCAAATGAAGACAAGAAAACAGGAAAGTTAAACAAATCTGTGATAAGACTTCAGGCCGACTGACGCCCTGGCCCGTTTGTTCGAACTCCTTTTTTATTACCTTGAATTTGACGGTACATTTTCACCTGCCAAAAACTCTCTAACCTCCCCACCCCCTTCTTCTCTTTTAGCCCTCCTCAGCTATGTTACTCACTTCCCTTTGAACTGAGTTAAAAGTCATGGCGTGTAGCACCTGGAGTAGAAAAAAAACATGCATGCAAGCCGTTAAGAAATTTTATTTGGCACCGATCCACGTGCTAATGGAGGTTTTCGGCAATAGTCGTAACCGTATGCTCCAGGCAGACAACGAAAAACGGTAAGGGAAGTGACACCGGTCATAAATATGCAAGAATGTACATGTGGCTTGAATTAATAAACCATTAGTGTTTATTAGGCCATATCTTGAAAATTTGGAAATTCTATAATTGCCTAACTAAAGACAGATGTCTTGAAAAATTAGACATATATACACAGATAACGGAAAAAAAATTACACTAAAATAATTTATATGTAAAGGTTTACGAATATACAGTACAGGATTTTAGAGAAATAATGCTACATATACAAATAATGCTACATGAACCAAAATTGTTAACATAAGGGGAAAATAAAGAGGTTAATTCTGTCCACTGATCTAATACAACAAATAGAGTCAAACTTGTCTATGTAAAAAGTTTGTATTTTGCATCCTAAACAGATGCAAGAGGTGGATCATGTGATGCAGCCATACGTGACACGAAGTTCAGGATAATTATACAATACTTACTTTTAAAATTTAGATTTGGACATCTGCAAATTGGTTGAATATTAATGTCATCGTTGTTAATTGCGTCCCTGGATACTTGCAATGTTTTTGCTTTCTTTTCTGGTTAGTATGCCTACCTTGGGTTGTTTGCCGTGTATAGTGTAAATGCAGATATCGGATACGGGTAAGTTTTAAAGAAATTTGCAAGCAGGTTTGCAAAAAAAAAAAAAAAAGGAATTGGGCATCAACATCTGCAGTGTAAGGTGGGTCTTTAAACATCTCTTGAAGGCGTTAATAGATCTTTTTTTTTCTCCGTCGTGATGCCAGAAGAGGGAAAAGTTTTAAGGCAGACCTACCTCGACTCCTGACAGACTCCTTCAGTTTCAGGTTTGGAACTCATAGCTACATAAAAGTGCGGGAATTTAGGCACCGTTTACCAAATCAGCTGATAAGTGCATATTTACATGAACAGACAAATGTCTTCAAATGGCTAGAAATCCCAATAAAATGTTCAGGCCTCAGACAACAAGACAAATTACCCTTTGATTGATGTGACTACTTGCAGACTGAATATCATGTCTGCCAAAATCAAAGAACTTCATTGAAAACACAAAGTTGCACAGAATTTCTGGAATATCAAATGACTCATTTGAGCCAACATCCGAACAGGCCCTGCAGCTGGAATTATCCCGACAGGATGCTGACAAACTGGATACGTAACACTTACTGACACCTTATTCTGTCTTTTCTGTAAGCACCAGTCAAGAACTTGTCATCACTGGTAAGAATGGTAGACGTATAGTGTGTATAGTGTTCATCTACGCCACCTGCTATGTATACTGGCTATTCATGTTAATATTACATTAGTCAGCTATAACACTAGATACCAACCCTGATCCCTTGTATGTATCCTTTAATTAGAATGGTCTTGGGAAAGTAGTAGCTGAAGGATCAGGGTTCGATTCCCACCAGCACCAAGCTCCCAAAAGTGGCCCCCTGAGTGAGGCATTTAACCCCGAAATGTGAAAAATAAATGAGATCAAAGCTGTAGAAAGGCCATCTGATTCTAATATACTTTATTACTTTATTTGGGGGGTAGCGCAGTGGTTACCTGCTAATTGAAAGATTGGAGTTTGATTCCAGGCACCACCAAGTTGCCAGTGTCGTTCTTTGCTTTATTTTTGGAATTTATTTGCATATTTCTTATTTTTTCTTTTTATTATTAATATTTTGTGAATATTTATTGACTAGTTTTAGTTAACAAAATTGTACTTTAGATCTGCTAGCTTAACAAAATTACCAAAACCTTTCAATAATGTTAATTAATTACACCCATTATTTGTTTATTATTGTGTTCGTTTGGTTAATTATTTAGTTTTTTTTTTTACATTTTGGGTTGAAACATGTCTGAAAATTTCAATAATAAATAAAGTGGGGGGAAAAATTCCATGTGTTGATTAAAAAATATATTTTAATTATATTTATATCTGGCGACTTACATCATCATAACAATTTAAGGTAAATGCTGGACTATTTGCCAGCTGTGAAAAGTGGAAAGTAGAAGCGCCGTGATTGAAGGTGTTAAACTGCTAATCAGAAGGGTCATAGGTTTACTTCCCAGCCCTACCAAGTTGGGCCCCTGTCCAAGGCCCCTGAACTCTGAACTTCTCAAATAGATGAAAAAAATAAGATAAATGTCAGTCACTCTAGATTAGGGCGTCGGCTTGAAAGCCACAAATGTAAATGTTCAGAATTTATATTGAAATGTGCAACATATTTGCACCTGCTTAGCATGTAGCATTAATTTAATTAAAAAACCTTTTCCGAGCGCTCATAATCGTTATCTCTGCAATAACTTTAGATTCGAAACCCTATACCTGCTGCCGAGCAGACAGGTGGGCAACTAACACTTAATAGCCTATTGTTCTGCACGCTAACCCATATCACAGACCTTAAAGGCGTGTCAGAGCGTGTGTGTGTGTGTGTTTAGAGTAATAGCAGTTAAGTACTTGGAACTGAATATGAGATGCAGAGGCTGGACAGTTAAGATTAACAGACAAAGCTCAAAGTCCACTAAATGAGTGCAGGAATGAGGAAATATACCCTACACACACACACCCACTCCCCACTGTGTATTTTTTTTTTTTTGAGTAAAAGCCACTATGCAAAGCAGAGGTTTAAGAGGCAGAGGTGGCACGAACCCAATAGGTGTGACACACAATGTGTGTGTGTGTGTGTGTGTGTGTGCGCCCTAGTGTGCACATATGCATCAGTAGACATTTTGTGAGTCTTTAAAAGGGTTTAACTGTCTAGAAGTAAAAAGAGAAATAAACATGACAATTGACACATAAGAGCACATGTTACCATTAAAATGCAAACCAGTCATCACCCCAATTTTCCTTTTTTTTAATAAAAGAATAAATTATTTGTCTAATAATTTACATTCACGGCATTTGGCAGATGCCTCTTTATCCAGAGCCAACTCTATTTATTTTTTTTTCTTTGTACTTTGTTAGAGGTCTTTGTTCAGGGGCCAAGCAGTGGCAAATCGGTGCTACTGGGAATTGAACCCACAAACTTCATTTCAACACCTTAACTACTGAGCTACTACTTTTTTTATGCAAAAAACATTAAATTAGAATGGACACACACCTCCTTTACCTAAACTGACAGTCAGGCCACACCTCCTTTACCTAAACTGACAGTCAGACCACACCCCCTTTACCTAAACTGACAGTCAGACCACACCCCCTTTACCTAAACTGAAAGTCAGGCCACACCTCCTTTACCTAAACTGACACTGAGGCCAAGCCCACGTTACCTAAACTGACACTGAGGCCACACCTACTCTGTCCAAGACAACACTGAGGCCACAACTCCTTTACCTAAAATGACACTAGACCACACCTCCTTTTCTTAAGATTACACTAAAGCCACACCTCCTTTACCGAAGCTGACACTGAAGCCACCTTATTTAGCCAAGATAACACTGAGGCCACACCCTCTTTTTGTATGACTTCTAGGTCCAGAGGCCACACCCCCTTTACTGTGGCTGATATATGGACCATGAATTTTTTTTTGATGCAGGTACACTTACATCACCAGGGGTAACAGGATACAATTTTTTGGGGGGTAGCATGAAACATAATTAACAGACAACCCCACTGCAGCTAAAGACAAACATAAGGAAAGGTTAGTGGGCTCACAAGCACACGTGCATCAGACACACACAAACACACACACAAAGAAGGACTGGCATAGCAGCGTGCATATGTGTTCCACTCACCTGACACAGATGCACAACCATTCTCTAATGCAGCAGAGAGGCATGCACCAAAGCGGCAGAATAAATGTGCAAATGCAAAAAAAAAAAAGTAAAAAAATGAACGCAGAGGTGGAAGACAAGGGACAAGAGATACGAGTTAGTGAAAGAAAAGACACAAACACTGGCCAGTCAGTGCCGAATTCAAACCGAACAAAGACGCATACGAGTCAGTTATCTGAAGAAAGAAGAGTGTGTGTGTCCATAGTAAGTGTGTGTGTGTAGACGTACCTCACGCTTGGCAAGCAGGACATTGGGGACGATGTGAGGCAGACAGCGGCCCAACATCAGCAACACGCTCTCTTCACTGTCAGCGATACGCGACACCTGAAAAAAAAAAAAACACCACACATCAGTACAATAAACCAAAAAACATTAGACTTCGTTCTGTTAATATTTTAAGTATTCTTATTCGATTATTTTACGTAATATAACTAGCTATTGTTACACCTCCATACTCTATCCATATACCTCTGTACATCATTTACCCCCACCTCTGTAATTATCATCCCCATACCCTATTTATTACACTGATATTTATTGTAAATAAGCCACTTATGCACTTCTGGTTAGATGCTAACTGCATTTCATTGGCTCTGTACATGTACCTTGCACAATGACAATAAAGTTGAATCTAATCTAATCTAATCTAATCTAATCTAAAACGTCCTCAGAAATTGTACAGTGAACACTGGGGGGTATGTGTATATATATTGTACAGTGAATTTCTTATCTATAAATTCCAATATTTATGGAAGGAGTCTCCAGTGTCAGTCTCAGTGTCTATTTCCCATCATGAATAAATCTCATCAGCGCTAAGCTGCTTTAAGTTTCCTTGTTTTTTTATGCCTTTATGAGCATTAGGAAACATTTATTTGCTATTTTTATTTATATCGCGAATAAAAAAACATAACCTGGAAACGCAACGTATTTAAGTGTTTAAGGGGAAGTGGTGGCTTAGTGGTTAAGGTGTTGGACTGAAAGGCCGGCATTCGATTTCCAGCACCACCAAGCCACCGCTGTTGGGCCCCTAAGCAAGGCGTCTTAACCCAAAACCCCAATGGCTCAGTTGTATAAAAGAGAGATAAATGTAAGTCGCTCCGGCTCCGGATAAGTGCTAAATGCTGTAATGGGTAAATGTAAGAGTGAAGTCACCTGATGTCAAATTTTACTCTGAAGTTGGATTATGATTCCTTGACAATACAAGCTAATAAACTAGTTAATCTAAAAACCCTCACGTTTCAGGTTTTATACAGATTGAAGACGAGTTTAGAATTGTTTAAAATTTGGACACTGTTTCGTCGTCTGAGACTCATTTGAAAAAAAAATCCTGAAAGATTCCTATAAATCCTACGCTAAAGACTGTTTCCCGTTCGTCAACAGCGGATTAACGGCCGATGTGATCCGTCCGAGGATTTCATACACTTTTCTGCAGTGTGACTTCTCGTACCAGCGTCAAAACCAAGAACCTGATGACGCAATCAACGCGACGGCTTTACACCGCTTTGGGAAAAAAAGCGGAAACAATTCCGATGGAAAGAACAGCAAGAAAGAAACCGATTGTAAGAGTGTTTGTTTGGACATGTAGTCGCTGTAGTTTCTTTAGCTGCTAGGTACGATTTAGCAGGAAAACATGGGTGCCATTAAATAATGATGTAAAACTCCAAACAGAACTGTCTTCTGTGCGTCCGTTTTTGTCTTCTTTTGAGTCATTATGACAACTGAGATCTTACAGCATGACATGCATTTACATTTACAGCGATTAGCATGTCTTTTAATGCAGAAAAGCATGTCTCTTTATCCAGAGCGACTTAAGTTATCTCATTTATACAACTGAGCAATTGGGGGTTAAGGGCCTTGCTCAGGGGCCCCAACAGTGGTGGCTTGGTGAAGCTGGGAATCGAACCCACAATCTTCAGGTTGGCAGTCCAACACTTTAACCATGAGCCACCACTTCCCCGACATGCAGATGAAAACAGTCTGACACGCGACTATCGCAAAAGTCTATTCTTAATTGCCTTTTCCTGGGTTCCTGTTAACAGTTCAGGTCGGTTTCGTTTTTAGTAAGAGCTGAACAGGTAACAGTGACGCATGTGGAGCGGGAGGTGGTGTGGAAAGCGCAAAGCTAAGACATGTACGCGCCTGTCTGCTTCCAAGAAAAAAAAATATAGTAATAAAGAGTAAAAATCAGTCAACAGCTTTAAATTACATTACCAAATACTTAGCAATGTTGTTTTTTGCCAGATAATAATTATAAGCCTGTTTTTTTTTAACATAATAGTATTATGAAAATTAAAATATATTTATTCAAATTAAAATACAAAAGTATAATAAAGGGCAGTCTTCTATAGCAGGGAAACGTTTATGTGCGTGTCCGCATGAATGCCCGATAACAGCAGTGTCAGGTGGTCCTTTGAGAAGACTTGGCCTGTGCGTAAAGGTGTCGAGGTGTGGTGGTGTGTAACTGGAGCGTGCTCACCTCAGAGCCAAGCCTGCTGTCAGCAGACATTCGACAGAAGGACAAAAGGGCTTGGTGGAATGCCGGAGACAGCTTTCTGCAAAGAACATACATACACACACACACACACACACACACACACACACACACACAAAGCATGCTTTTACAAGCTTCCTCAGGTTTGATTACGATTTTTTTTGATAGGTTCTAATTGTTCTTTAGCCACTAAAGAACCTACATGTGCAGGTGTGTGACCTGATGATGTATGGAGAACACAGGAAAAGAGTATCAGTGGATTATGGCACGAATTTGATCGGAGCAGTGGTGACACCTAGTGGCCAAATCGCACTATTTTAAACTAGCAAAGAACTTAAATGTATATAATTGTGAACAGGAAGTAGCTCGCCTCGAAGATGATCCATTAAATGTAACACAATCCTCGGGACATGCTGTTATTCAAAGAAAACGGTTCAACATTAGGCCCTCTTTTATTTTTCTTTCAATATCTCTAATTCTTTCCAGAACATCAACAAGTAGAAAGCTCAGACATAACAATGATAAAACGTTGCACTAGTTCCAAAGTGTTCGTCTGCTTTTTGATGTAAAGTGTAAACATTTGACTAGCACCAACATCTGACATAAAACCCTTATCCAGATGTTGCATAATGATATAATATGTATGCACAATATTATGATAACATATGCACTTCTTGTTAGTATAGCTGACGGTATCGTTGCCTGTCACGCGAAAGACAGCGTGACCTTTGGGGCAGTGGTGGCTCAAACGGTTAAGGTGCTGAGTTGCTGATCTGGAGACCAGGAAGACCTGCGGTTCCATCCCCATCAAAGCCAGCTGTTGATCTGAAGACCAGAAACACCTGGGTTCAAGCCCCACCACTGGCAAGCCAACCACTGTTAGGTTCTTGAGCAAGACCCTTAACCCTTCCTGCTCCAGGGGTGCTGTATCATAGCCGACCCTGCGCTCTGAGCCCCGACCTACTAAGATCGTATATGCGAAAAAAGAATTTCACTCTGCTGTAAAACAGTATATGCGACAAAATAAAGGTAATAAAATAACCTGTCACCTGTTTGGTTGGTCGAACTGTACGGGGCTTCTAAACTTGCTGTGGTTGGTTGTAGATGAAGGGCAATTTTCAGCAGTAGTGACTGTAGTGGTAATGGTGGTGACGCTGGTGTTGGTGGTAGTGTTTGTGCTAACTTCAAGCTCCGTGACTCCCCGTATATCCAGATACTGGCCGTTATCTAGCGGAACTTGCTCGTGCTGAAGTCGTGACTCTGACTCGACGTGCTCCACAAGGGCGACTGGAGTGGCCACCATGTTTCTCTTCAGAGCCTGGATTTCACTATGAATTACAGTCCAGACAGATCAGATAGACACAGTATTTCATTCTATTAAACAGTACAAGGTTCAGATTCTTCATTGTTACCTCTGTAATTGCTTTATTTGCTCTGCTAGATTCTGTTTTTCACTGTTCAGCAGGCTGATCTGATACTCCAGCTCCTCCACTACTCCTGTCTGCTGAGAGAGAGAAAGAAAGAAAGAAAGAAAGAAAGAAAGAAAGAAAGAAAAAAGAAAAAATGGAAAGAAAGAAAGAAAAAATGGAAAGAAAGACAGAAAGAACACAAGAGAGAGGGAGAAAGACAGGGAGAAAGCGAGAGAGAAGAAAAGTTAAGAGAATAGAGAGCCGGAGAAAGAGAGGAAAGGAGAGAAAAGAGAGAGATAAAAAAGAGAGAGAGAGAGAGACAAGAGTGAGACACGGATATATTTAGTAGAAGTGGATTTTATTGTAACTCAGTGACCACAATCCTGCTGTGATGCTCATATGAGCAGGAAAAGCTGTACACGTCTATCTTTACTATAATGTGGCACAGAATGTACGTACCGTATATATAATCTATCAAGCTACCTGTAGGATTTCGTTTTTTGGCACAGACTCCTGGGTAATGTAGTCCACTGGAGGGTCAGCAGGGTCCATGCCTACAGCTACGTCCATGGTTTCCCGGAAGGAATGTTGGCTGCTGCCACAGTTCCTGTAGAGCTGCAGCAGGTCCGGAGGTTTGGGAATGTTCAAGCCTACATCATCCCACAACTCAAAATCCTACGAAACAGATGGAGAAATACTTACAGTGAGGTGGAAACTAACAAAACTTCAGTGATACTGCAAGAGAAAGACCAAAAGTTCTAATAGACGGGGTAAAAAAAAAAAGTTTCCAGTCTAATAAACCCAAACTTACTACGATAGATGATATTAAACATTAGCCTGTATAACCGTTAGATCCTGAATTCCATTAGAATAATTAGGGGATGTGGTAGCGCAGTGGTTAAGGTGTTGGATTGCTAATTGGAAGATTGAGGTTCGATTCCCACCACCACCAATTTGTCACTGTTGGGCCCCTAAGCAAGGCCCTTTTTGCCCAATTGCTTAGTTGTATATATGAAATATAAGTCACTCTGGATAAGAAGGTCTACCAAATGCTGTAAATGTAATATTGCTATTATTATCAAATAATAATAATAATAATAATAATAATAATAATTTGGGTGAAAAAATTTACGTATATATATATATATATATATAAAAGATTTGAACGTTACCTGATCATCATTTTCATCCGAAAAGGTGATGGATGACAGCTTGTAGTCGTTCTTTAATAAATACTCGTTTACTAAAAAATTTAAGGCTCGTTTCTCCAGGGGGCGGATTGGTTCCTAGAAGGTAAAAAAAAAAAAAATGAAATTGTGGGTAAAAAGTTTAGGAGTAAATTCGTGTGTGTTCGGGGGGCAAATTTTTATTAAAAATATTTTTAAAGCAAATAAGCTGAAGAAAAAAGTAATAAAACTCGGCTTACAGTTAATCTTTTTAATATTGACATAATAAGAGACTGACCTGAATTTCAGGATTGGATTTCAAGTTTCGGCGCTCTTGGGACGGGATTTCACACTCTAAAAAGGCAGACAGACAGACAGACAGACAGACAATTGCTATGTTAATGGACACCCTGTCTGAAGGAGCGTGTCAGGCTCCTCGAGCAGTAAGCACCGGTGTGTGTGTGGGTGTGTGTGTGTGTGTGTGTGAGAAGCTGAAAAGTACGCCACCTGCAGCCTGAGTCAGGTTGTTGCGCAGAGCCTGAATGGTCTCCTTGGCTTTCCGTAGTTCAAACTCCAGAACTGGACCGAAAGGAAAGGGGTGGGGCACGCAAACACACACACACACACACACACACACACAAGCATTCAACCAGGAGAAAGGGCAGAACCAAAAGAACAAAGTATGGCAATGAAAAACAGATGAAGAAAGAAATAAAACAAGATTTCTAAGAAGAAAAAACTGAGGCAGAACTGAAAACAGGGTCGTGGATCTAATGAACGCATGCGGCAGAGATTGCTGGGACACCTGGCCAAATTTCACATATATATATTTCTTATTTAATTAAAAATAGTTTAGTTATCTGCTGTCTGACCCGGGATTTTTACTGAATTAAGAGGTTAAATGGCGAGGAAAAAAAGTTACCACAGCGTCCACTTGTGTCCAAAAATAGTCCTTCAACACCAAATATTGCTAATGCTGTAAAGACAATCTTTCTAATTTTTTTTTCCGTTGATCGCAGGAATGAACGCAAAGTCAAGCAAACACTGCAATAGTTCGAATAAAGCGTTAAATTTTTCAGGCGCAATTACATCAGTGTTTACGGTACACTACGGTTCAGCCTCTTATTTATTCAGAGCATCTCTTTTTATTCAACTATGCAAATAGGGGGTTAAGGGCCTTGCTCAGGGGCCCAGCAGTGGCAACTTTGCAGTGCTGGAATTTAAACTCCAATCTTCCAATTAACAGACCAACATTATAATCACTGGGCTACCAATTCCCCTATATACATATATCATGTTACAGTTTCTAGACTGCCAAACTTACATATCTTTATAAATGTAATCCTCCGATTAAATGTTTTTATTAAAATTCAGGCCTCTCTATGAATTCATCCTGTGCGTTATCTTTAAAGAATGGGGGCATTAAGCTGACTGGGTACATTGAGGCCACCGCTCATGGCCTCATCATCATTTGGAAGCACCGAACATCACGTGACCACTATAGTGACCACTAAGAAGAAAGATTTTGAAGAAAGCGTACAATTTTCCAGGCGCAATTACAGCAGTGTTTACGGTAAACTACGGTTCAGCCTCTTTACTTCGTCTGCATCGAATGTAGGATTTGGCGGGGAGGAAAAAAATCAATTGTTCCGATTGGTTTACGCACCAAAAATTAAAAAAATAGAAAAATCTCACAATTCTCACAGTCCACAAATATCTAGAAAAATATCTAGAATTTCTGGCCACAAGGACCATTAAAAAATGGCTCTCCACCAGGACAGTGAGTGCATTGTGGGTAAACACAGATGCTTAGAAGTGCTACGTTTAGGGTGATATATTTACAATATTTACTGCTGTGTTCATGTACTATTTATAAATTTTTACATAAGCGATCTATAAAAATACATCTTGTAAACGTGCCTAAAACCCAGGTCGCAGTTTCAGCACTGAAAATGGGGTAAATAGGGTATAAACTGCAAAACCCTGACTTTTCCATGACTTTAACTGTCGTAGTACATATTGATGAATATTGATTAGAAACAGAATTTATTTTAACGTCAAACTTTGTTTCTGGGAGCCTACAGCAATCTTGCTAAAGCACTATTATTCGAGGGGAAAAAATTACAAGGGGGGGAAAAAAAAATTATAAAGAGAAAAAGACACTCAGCAAATCTGTGCACTGAGAATCTGCAGACAAATCTCAAGCCTGGACTTGATATTAAAGCTCTCTCATACCGGGCTTTTCGGATCATATAAAAAATAATAATAATAATAATAAAACCTAGTGCAGGATAGCGCTAAATTTGTAGTGTAACAATAAAACTTTTAACTAGGACCAGGAGCTTCTCTGCAGATCAGAAGGGCACAGGATGCACAGGACGCAAAAAAATGGAAAAACTTAAAAGCAAGCAACAAAAAGATTCTAGCCTGGATGGTGCAACACAGAAAAAAACAAAAAAAAAAAAAGATGAAACTGGTGTTAGGACTCATCAGAAAGCCAGAAAACTCCAGGTCAGACAGCCAGGGCTGTTTGATTAGAAAAATTGTCTTCAAGTGTCCAATCACTATTTTGACAAATAGGCTTTCTCTGCTGCAAGGTTTCTACTTAGCCAAACAAAATTCCTACACGTACAAATTCTTTCTGATAGAGAAAAAGGGGTTGCTATACAGAAGATGTGAAAAATCGAGTTCAGTTGGAATCGGCCTAATAATAACAATAATAAAATAAAAAAATCAAATCTGTCTCCAAAACCGGAATCGCTTATTAGACACTTAACCAGACTATGAAAACGCGTGCACAGAAAAACGCAATCCGCTCATAACGCCGGCATGTGACGCTCTCGGTTACGGTATTGTTCATGCTGTACAGCCTCGCCCAGATTCTCAGAGCAACACGGTAAATGTTGTGTAAGATCCTGATCGGATTAGCTGACATGCCATCAAAATCATTTCCTTATAAGTGCATCAGCATGGCGGCTTGCTGACGAACTAAATATGAATAAGAATCTATGTAGGAATTTAAGTTATCCAGAGCCACTTACATTTATTACATTTATACAATTGAGCAAATGGGGGTTAAGGGCCTTGCTCAGGGGCCCAGAGGTGGTAGCTTGGCAGCGCTGGGAATTAAACACAGCATATTTGTTCTATTGGTTTTATACATTTACATTTTTGCCATTTGGCAGCCTTCTCTTTTATACAAACGAGCAATTGGGGTTAAGGGCCTTTATCAGGGGTCCAGCAGTGGCAAGTTTCTGGTGCCAAACCCCAATCTTTCAATCAGCCTTTCAGCACCTTGACCACTAGGCTACCACATCTCCTATATATGTATATCGTGTTATAGTTACCAGACTGCCAAACTTACGTATCATTTTATTAAATGTTTTTAGAATTCAGGCCTCCATTAGGCCTGACTATGAATTCATCCTTTGTGTCATCCTTTAAAGAATGGGGGCATTAAGCTGAAAGGGTACATTGATCTGAATGTGTTTATTGAAGCACACCGCTCATGGCCTCACCATCATTTGGAACCACCGAGCATCACATGACCACTATAGTGACCACGAACGGACAGGAATTAACGCTCCATGCAGGTCTAAGCCAAATATTTCAATCATAATTAATCATATATTATTATTATACTTTGGAATGCATCAACATATCTAAAAAAAAAATCTAATTCATACTTTTCAGCGTTAGGGAAAATCGTTGAGCAACTCAATCCCAGAATTCCCTACCCACAGAATTCACTCTTTCACCCGGCTTTTGAGGACGACGGACCAGTGGGTCCTGCCCTCGTTCCATTTATCACGACACTTACCCGCCACCCTCTCGTCTGACTCCCTGTTCCCGTCGTCCGAGTACCGCGTAAAATCCAGCGAGTCCAGGGTGCTGATGCTGCCGGCTCGATCTGCAAAGAGGGCGAAATCAGTTACCTTAACATCTCTCACTCATCATCTCTTCATCCCTGGCCATCAACTGGCCAAAAACTGTTAAACAAACATCGTTTTTTTACCTAACCAAAATGTAGTCGGTCAAACAAGATAAGTTTGCTTCAGTTTCCATATACTTTTACTATAAATTTTATATAATTACTTTAGATGATCATTTGAAAAGTGAAACATCATCAGAACAAAAAGGTCTTATAAGGTCATCATCAAAAGAACCAGGTCTTATTGAAAATCTCTGGGAATCTATTCACTCCTGCATTTCTCAATAATCTTGCATGCCTTAAGATGTATAAATGTCATTGTTTTAGTTAGAAATGACATTTACACACCTGCAGCACAAGCGATTTATTTTCCTGATTGCTTACTTGGCTTGGACACTAATTACTACATTCATTACCAATTTAAAAGAACAAGTAATAAGCAACAGGATTCGATCCTGAAACCGCAAAGGTACTACGAGCAGCCTGATGAACAAGACTGTCGATGCAAAACAATAAAATGAGATGGACACACACACACACACACACACACACACCTGCCTTTCCCACAGAACTGATAAGGATTTGTTGACTCGATACTGTTGTGTTGGTAAAATCTATCTGTGGGCGTGACCTGAATAGCAAAATCAGCTGCTACTTTAGACAGCAGCGCAATGCAAATGTAAGACAAATCTAAGAGTGTCCTAGAGTGTTATTATAATGCACTCATAGCTGGACTGGGGAGGAAAGTCATAAATAAATAAGCCTATGCCTAAGCCCAAACCCCAACCTTAACACTAAACCCTAACCCTTTCAGGAGTGTGATGGGGCATCATTGTAAATAACCCTACCCCCTAATCTTAACTTTAAACCCCAACCTTTTCGGGAGTGTGATGGGGCATCATTGTAAATTCAAAAACCTAACCCTAACCCCTAACCCTAACACTAACCTTGTCATGAGTGTGATGGGGCATCATTGTAAATGCAAAAACCTAACTCTTACCCCAAACCCTAACCCTTAACCCTAATCCTTTCGGGAGTGTAATTGGGCATCATTGTGAATTCAAAAACCTAACCCTAACCCTAACCCTAAACCCTTCAGGAGAGTAATTTGTGCGGGGAATCATTGTAAATTTAGGGTCAGCCCAATTAAGAAAAGAACCAATGGGCAGCTGATTAAATAACTCAAGGACAGGTCTGTCGTGAAAAAAACCATTACATCGCCAGCGCTTAACTAATTAAGAGAAAGGGGGGGGTACAGTTTGGATCAAACTAATGGCAATCTCACTTTGCCTCATGGCGATCCTAACCTAGATAGGGCAGAAGCTAAACGCTTAAACGTTACACACTTATTATTAATGACATGACTAATGCAATATCTGGAACATTTCTGGCTTGGCAATCAACTTAAGCTACGAATAACAAGAACGCGGTGGGCGGCGAATATTACAACAAACGAATTATAAATTGCGATGCATTTTGCGTTAACGGCACTACATTTATTTTCAGGTTCAAATTGTTTATCTAAAAATGTTAATTTATAGCACTTTAGGAACAACCAAACAATTCATGATGCAACGAAGAAATAAGATATCATTATGGAATTCTATCAGAAACAAGGCTTTACTCATACAGACCTCGAACGGCAAGTCTTCTCCTATAATTAAACATGAATATGAAAATAGTGACTCCTTTACGAATTTATAAACTGATCAAATTCACACTTATGGGTGATTCTATAATTGCAGGTATATTTGGTGTCCAAAGCCATTATTTTTCCTAGGTTATTTATAGTTTTAATTTTACGTTCATTAGTCACTTTTTTATAGACCACAAGATGTTACAGGTCATAAAATTTCTGTAAAAAAATTATTTTGTCTTATATATCTGATCAACTACTCAGTCATTAAAAAAAATGCGAAGTGTTTAACTGGGAAAAGAAATAATTATTACAGCCCAACGCATTTTTTTAGTCTGACTGGATCAGATCTGGAGGAAGCAAAAGAGGGGAAAACCCACCCAATCTGGCAACACCGCTCGGGCTACGTCCATGCTAAAAACGGCAGCATCAATAAACAATCGCGGGCGCGGCTTTGATCCGCATAACATCCCAAAAACAGGCACCCAGAAAAGGGCTTGATTTGAAAAAGAAGAATTTCATCTTGCATTTTAAGACCTGTTTGTAAAGATCTCTTCAACGTAACGTAAATCTCTCCAACGTTTTTCCGGCTGCTTTTGACAGCGAACTCATTTAAAAGTCAAAACTGTGGCAAAGGCGCCAGGTGGCGCGTAGTCCCATGCTTTCTATGTGATGATTTTAGCAAGTTAGCGACACAAGAAGAAAATAAATACAAATTCGGAGAAGATCAGATGGTGAAGTAAAAACACAAGGATTGATTGTGGGTTATTTTAAGGAAATAATCCCTTATAGCCAGGGGTTAAATTGGGCCGTCCGGGGGGCTGTCCAGGGCTGTGCCCGCTATATATTATTTATTTACACCTTTCTTATTCAAGCATTGCTTTTCTTGTAAATAATAAATGAGGTCTGACACAAAATTTTAGCTCTTAAATTTAGTTGTTCTTGTGTCTTGTTTGATTAATTGTTTGCACTTGTATTATAGAGGAAAACTGTTCGGTAACTTTTGATGATTCGAGTCACGATGCGTCAAAAAGTGAAGCGAACACCATGAAAGAGAGAGAGAGAGAGAGAGAGAGAGAGAGAGAGAGAGAGAAATCTTTTATTTTTGTTCATTAGAGTTAAGTGTCCAGGGCAGGAATTAGAAAATACAAGTATCCCCCCCCCCACATCATTAACTTTTACGACATTTGGCAGACACACTTATCCAGTGCGACTTACATTCATCTCTGTTTTTTATACAAATGAGCAATTGGATGTTAAGGGCCTTGCTCAGGGGTCCAGCAGTGTCGATTTGGTTGTGCTTTGAATTCAACCCCGAGCTACCAATTAGCGGTCCAACACTTTAATCCCGGGGTGTCAAACTCAGAGTTTAGTTTCAACCACATTCCAAACCACAGAACATGGATTTTTACGATAACGATATGATTAGCTGGATCATCTGCAGTTAATTAAGGTTGAAGCTAAACTCTGCAGGGCGGTGGTCCACACTTGTGCATTAATCACTTCGCACAAATCCCGATTTAAACCCCTAATGATACGATTATTCTAATGTTATAACTCTTGTACTATATATTACCATTTTGGAACATGACTATTTTACCGGTAGTTGTTTTGCAAACATATATCGTATCACGATTAAATATTTCGTTATAATTGCCCACCCCTAGGATGAACATCCAAAGCCGAGAAAGAAACCCTGAACCATTTCACTGATCCGAAGCAACAGAATACTGACTAAACAACCCAGATAACTACAACACAGACCCTTTATCCAACAAGTGGACCTTTGCCAACCGTCCTCGAAATCTCATTACCCACCGTAGAGAGCTGGTAAAAAATACACTCCCAGCAGTGTGAGTGTGTGTGTGTGTGTGTGTGTGTGCCATGCACAATTCAGCCTGATAGAGAAGGAGGAGGGAGAAGACGAGCCTGCTTTTATGACTAGCACACAGCTGCTCAGCACAAATGATCCAATTAGGACACCCATTCTAAGCAGATCGTTCATTCAAGCGAGCTGCGAATACTGCAATTTTCACCTGCGTGTAAAAACCGACACCTTTTTACTCTTAACTGCTAAATTCCAATTCCGTGTGTGAGGAGATATTTCATTACACGCTAATATGGAAATAGTTTTACATTGGCTGGTAGAGATATAATGATTTTATTTCATTCATTCTACAATTATTGTTCTGTCTGATTCCTAAAACTGTTCCAGCTCCAAGTGACATTTTGGCAAATATTTGCCCCACAAACAAAAACGAAGTGTGACTGGGAGCGTGAGCCATCTGCTTCTCCTTAGCAGGGAGCCAGTCTCACAGCAAGATGGCATGCATTAGTAACAATAAAAGTAAAAAGATCCTGGCCTTAATGCACAAAACACACACAGGGGCAATTCGGCCACTGTGGCCCTCTCAATGGATCGGTGGTGCAGCCCTGATGAGTGGTCTACACTCGATGTAGTGCACAGCTACCAGTAGTGATGAGGAGTAACGCTAGGTCGACAAGCTATGGTGGTAAACCGCAGTGTTATTTGACACAGTGTAACAGCACTGACACAGTGTAACACAGCTGGCACAGTGTAACACAGCTGGCACAGTGTAACACAGCTGGCACAGTGTAACACAGCTGGCACAGTGTAACACAGCTGACACAGTGTAACACAGTGTTGTAACACAGCTGACACAGTGAACAGTGTGTAACACACTGACACAGTGTAACACAGCTGACACAGTGTACACACAGTGTAACAGCACTGACACAGTGTAACACAGCTGGCACAGTGTAACACAGCTGGCACAGTGTAACACAGCTGGCACAGTGTAACACAGCTGGCACAGTGTAACACAGCTGACATAGTGTAACACATCTGGCACAGTGTAACACAGCTGACAGTGTTGTGCTGACATCTCGGAACATAGCTGAAGGTTTAACACAGCCAAGAGGTGCAACAACAGTGACACAGCATAACGTCGCTGGCACAGTGCAACAGCACTGACAGAACGTTGCACAGCTGACAGTGTAACACACCTGACACAATGTAGCAGCACAATTTAACAACGGCACCAAGACATGGAATAACACAGTGCACACAGGGTATCACAACTGACATAAGTTGGGGTCAGAGCGCAGAGCCAGCTATGATGCAGTGCCCCTGGAGCAAGGAAGGGTTAATGGTCTTGCTCAAGGACCCAACAAGCTGGCTGGCGGTACTGAGGCTTGAACCCAGGTCTTCCTGGTCTTCAGATCAAAAACTCAGCGCCTTAACCATTTGAGCCACCACTGCCCCATAACAACAGCTACATAGCGAAGCACAGAGAGGATTAAAGAATTAGGCTCACCCTACGTAGTGCAGGTTGTGTTTGCTGTAGTAGTCATTTGGGTGGCAAACTCGAATCAGCGTCAGTCTGGCATGATTTATTTGCATTTTATTTTCCTTCTTTAAGATCAACAAACATCTTGATGAGGTCACTTTCTATAAACCCGCCAGAACATTCGTGATTGGTTAAGACTTTATAATAAAATTAATCTTAATGTAACTCCTCATGTTAGAGCAAAGCGATTCAACAGAATCTCCCTCTCCCTCTCTCTCTCTCCCTCTCTCACACACACACACACACACACTTTTTCCCAGCATAGAAGCAAGCAGTTGCTATCATTTTATCATATTACAGAAAGACTAACTGTTTTACCCAATTTGTAATGACCGCTAGGCCTCTGGTAGCCCAATGAGCGATGTCCTTACTGGGAAACACTTTAATCTGGCAAGAATTATTCACAGCACTTGTGGAAATCTGAACCTCAGCCTTGTGCGCTGTTATCTTACACCTGTAGTAAAGTTCGCCGAGGGTCAAACACGCCGATCGCATGCATAACCTTGACAAGAACTCAGTAACGGTAGATGCGAGCGGAAACATTGGTAGTCGTGCTGTGAAAAGTAAACAAAAGTCAAAAAGGCACAGCATCAGAGATAATCCACACTCAGGAGGAGGAGGAGGAGGAGGAGGAAGAAGAACGGCACACAGGGCAGATCTTTTTATCACACGGGGTTACGTACCGATCACATGACCAGCACCGTTTTTCCGTTTCTTTTTATCCTGCACCTGCGTGGCTGGGATCGGCGACAGGAAAATAATCATCAGCAACACATTTACATGGAAAAGGTGATGTATGAAGTGCACTAAAATGCTGTTAGACCCTATGTAGTGCACTAGACATTCGATGTAGCTCTCTATTGCCTATATACTGTAAATAGGGGAATAAATTAATAGCTTTTGCACCATTCTGCACTATATGGCCAATACAAAGCTGCCCAATTTTGTCCTGATGTTCCCTATTCAAGTGCACTAGAAATAAATGGCACTTAAAAATAAGACTTATTGTTCAAAAACCTATTACCCTAGAAATAGTGTAAAGCAATGGCTCCCTACATTCTGTAGTGATTTATATAATATACAACAAGTTGAATGCCACTTATAATATGCCCCCCTACCCCTTAGAAATAATTGGAAAATGTGCATAGTGCCCTTAAATATTTGAAACTTACCCTTGATTATTTTTATATAGTTTGAAATAAAGGTGAAAATAGATGTTCTGCACCTTTGATCCTTCTAGGGGTCAAAAGAAAGACTTTTCCATAGTCGTTTCGGGAATCTACTTCCTGGTTGAGCCAAATAGAGTCCTTGCATCCATGTAGGACTTCAAGGCTTATAGTAAACTAGTACAGACTCAATTCATTAATCACTACACAGGGCATTAAACAAGGCTCGTACCCGTACCTGCTCCCCTCCTCTTAGGTAATAACATAATATTGATTTCTGAGTGCACTACATGCTAGAAGTGCACTAGATAAGCTGTCAATACTTACTTATATGTGGAAAAGATCTGCAAGTCCACATTCAAACTCTTTTTTTTAAAGCTCATACAGTCTATGTAGTGCACTAGAAAGGGAGTAGAAAGGCAGTTGGGATGTCTTTCTGACACCTATACAAGTGCACTAGAAAATGTACCTTTATTGTGAAAAACGAATTGCACTGTGCTGTAGAGTGACAAATAAATACATTTACATTTAATTGCGGGTTAAGGGCCTTGCTCAGGGGCCCAGAAGTGGCATTGTGGCTGTACTACTACCCCCCTTTACCATTTACCACATTTAGCAGACGTCCTTATCCAGGGCAACTTACATTCATCTCATTTATAAAACTGAGCAATAATGGGTTAAGGGCCTTGTTTTAGGGGCCCAACAGTGGTTATTTGGTGGTACTGGAAATCGAACCCAGATCTTCCAATTAGCACCTTAACCGCTGAGCTAGAGTAACTTTCTTATATCTTATTTATTCATTTAAGTGGAGCCCAGCCCTGCCCTGCTGACTGGAACATTGTGGGTTCAGTTTCCATCACCACCAATATTCAGGACAACACCTTAACCACCGAGCTACCAACTGACACCGAGCTACAGACTGTGGTATAATTTCAGGCTTATACTTTGTAACTGATTCCAGCTCGAGGTGTGACTTACTCAGCGCTCCTGCAGGTCCGAGTCCGAGTCCGAGTCCCTGCTCTTTACAGGCTGGTGGTGTGGCGCTCTGCCGCTCGAAGTTGCCCGGGTTGGAGAAATAATCCCGGAGTCTGGGCAGCTCCCTTCCGGCCTCCAGCAGCTCTGTGTGCAGCTCCAAGGCCGTGAGGATGTACTGATCCCGGAGCAGCTGCGCCGCGATCGCGTCCACAGACACACGCTGGGGCTCCACACCACTTCCCGCCCCCGGACCCGAACCTGCTCGGCTGCTGGATAATAAAAGCGAGCCGGGATCCGCGTCTGTCGGCGGGGGGGAGAAGGGCCCAGGGCTCCGGCCTTGTGTCTCATCACTCGGGCTGCGCTGCTCGCTGTCACCGCCGTCGCGTCTCCGTCGCTCGGTTTCCTCCTCCGAGTCGCTGGTGTTAAAAGGGTTGATGCTGCCCGTCGCCATTTTTTACCGGGTTCCGAAAGAGGGACTGATGCGCCGCGCTGACTGATGGAGCTGAACGGCCGGAGGTTCGGTTCCGGTCGGTGACAGTTTTACAGATCAGCTCGACTGAATAACATTTCAACACCGCCGTTAAAATTTGTGTTCCACCCGTATACCGACATATCCCGCCTCCTTCTCTGTGATTGACTGAGCAGGTCATGAGCAAAGCAGCGATCTGATTGGACAGTTAAAAAAGGCGATCAAATCACCATAGTAACTATATACCATTACGGATGACATGCTAATCGATTAGCAAAAATTTGATTAAGCGTCTGGCCATATTGACCAATCAGATTCAGTTCTCAGCCATGCGGACAAAAATTAATGTCTTTAAAATATTAATAAATTTCAGATTAATACATCTTTTAGTTCGGGATGGTAAGTGAGCCGGGACAAAAAGGTCAATTTACAATTTCTAAACAGTTAAATAATTTATCCAAAACGTTTTACATGATTAACAATCCAATCCAATCACGAAGAAGGAGGCGGGACTTACCGAAATTCAGGTAGGAAAAAAATAACCCGTAAAGCCTGCTTTGGTTGTCAGAACTGTGGACTTCCGTCTGTACCGGATGTGACCTTTACTCGCTCAGACTTTATACAGTGTATAATTTACCTTATACGACTAAATTACTAATACAAATATATAGAATATAATATTATTTTCTTTTTAAAATATGTTTATTATATATAGATATCAAATGTTTTATTACCGCATTATTTTATTAAACAAAAGGAAGTGATTTTATTATTGAACAGCAACGTTAAAAAAAATTACTAGTTTTTGTTGATCCATCATTTCACAGTGGGACTCTTGCGCCCTCTAGCGTGCATGTACTACATTGCTGTAAAGCTTGGAGCGGAAGTCGATTAGACATTTTCAAAATAAAGGTTCTAACATAAAAACGGACACAAATTTGATGTCAGATTTTATTTAACCACCATGTGAAACGTGATTATTTAAATTTCTTCTTATAAATTTAAATAAACCAAGCACATCATTTTTGCAAGGCTTTCTAAACAAATGAATTAGCATTACAATTACTATTTCTTTTATAAAATAAATCTGCTTGATCATTTACTTTATTACAGTTCTTTAAAAGTATATATAGTGGTTTTCTTATTCTATGTTATTATTATTATTATTATTATTATTATTTTGCCACATTAAGTTGTAACAGTAACAATAACATTAAGTGGTAAAAATTATTATTATAATTTTTTTTTTTATAAAATCACACATTATCAAGTTTTATAACTTACATAAATTATTATTTATCTTAAGTATATATAATTATACCAGTTCACACACATAATACAACGCCTTATCCGTATTTTTGCCAAAATGAGCGGCAAAATAAGACTTTTATTTTGATATGTCGAGAAACCTCGTTATCACATCGCAATCGCGGCTTTTTTTCAGAGAAACAGCTACAATAACGGAAGATAAAACACCGAATGTTTCATTTATATCGATTTGTAGGACGTTCCGTGAAAAAAACTAGGCAAAGAACATTTTTAAAGAATTTCTGGTGATAAATAGCTAAAAAAGGAAGCTTAGCGGTTGCACCGATTCTTTTATCGAGCTTCTAAATGAGTTTTAATTCAGGTAAGATAGCGTGGTTGCTAATCGCGGCGGTTGCCAGGAGACCGTCGTGATGCTTGTTGAATTAGAGATCTGATTGGTTAATACGTTGCTATTCCATCGCACGAGATTTGTTTTTTTTCTACTTAATAACTTGCTATGTTTGGTTGCTATACTGACACAGACACCGCGTCCTCCAAACAAGCAAAACTCAACAAGAGTTTAATCATCAGACCGTCCGAACAGAACAGAAAAAAAATAAAATAATAAATCCAAACAAGGACGATTTATTACAGCAAAACCGAGGATGGGGACGGAAAGCGGATACATACCTTATATGGAAATGAAGGTGACGTAACATTTTTTTTATTTTTCCACTTTAATTTCTGATAAATATTTCATATATATATATATATATATATATATATATATATATATATATATATATATATATATAAAATTAGAAATGTATACATTTATTTTAAATTCATCTTGGAGTATCACAAAATGTTGAAAAAAGAAATCTAAAATTAGACGTTTTCCTGTTCATTTCATAGCCCCGACCCAACACCCCATTACGTCATCTTTAAACGACCTGAAGAGAAATTTCTCCCTAAAAAGACCCAAGCCTAATCTTTGCATTAACTTCCTAATTCTTGTTAAAAAATGTCAAAATTGTAATTTGCATAACAATAAATTAATAAGTTTTGACCCTAGAATTAAATTTGGTTTAGTAACCAATTTTGTCTCTGTCTCCATTGTAGCACAAATTGACTGAGATTGACGCCATATTGTAGGACAACAGGTGTAAATTAGGTAAAATAAAGTATGTAGGTGAAGAAAACTAAAATATGATGTCTCCTGTCTCCATATGAGAATGCAGGGTCCCAGGACCGTCTTTTCTACGAGTAACTACTTACAAACAAAAATACGATTTGGAAGTTGAAAACGAATCATCCGATTTCACTCGTTAAGCTTTTTTTTCTGTCCTCTTTTACAAAACCCCTTCAAATTCACCATTAAATAATAAAGATGTTCTTTTATGGAAACTTCTTTTTCTCTTTTTTTTCTCCAGTCAAGTTTCAGTCAAAATACAGAAGCAGCTGAATCACCCGGCAAAACCACAAAATCACAGATCCAACCGATTAAAGGTGGGCCTCCGATAGCTGATAAAATATTAACGAATGGAATGTTCTGAATGAAAAAAATGGTTCAGGATCTTGTCCTTGTTCTGGGTTTTAGATGAAGGGAATGGTTTAAGTTTGCAGCTGGGAGAGGAGTACGAGAGGAAGAAGCAGAAGTTAAAGGAAGAGCTTCGTCTGGATTACAGGCGCTACGTGTCTGAGGTGATTGCTGCCAGCTGTACTTCCTCGTTTATCTTCAGTACTCCCTTATTCTAAAAAATAAGGGAGTAAAACCAAAAAAAAAAATAAAAACACCCAGTAATTTACATTTCTGGCACTTGGTGGACACCCGTATTCAGAGCGACTTACATTTTATATCTCATTTATCCAACCAGGCTATCTAAGGTTGGCTGTGCTAAGAATTGAATCCAGGACCTTCTGATTAGCAGTCTAACATCTACTGAGCCACCACTATTGAGGTGTTGGTTGTGAGTGAAGATCAATTCCCAGCATCACCAGCTGCCCCTGTTAGACCACTGAGCAAGGCCCCCTAACCCTCAACTGCTCGGGTGGATAAATTAGATGAAATTTAAGGACATCTGCTAAATGCCAGCGATGTAAATGTAAATAAATGGGACATCAGCCTATCACAGGCAACTCGTTTCCACCCGAGGGCAGTTGTGTGCCACCCATCCACCTATTCACTTTAGATTTCCAATTACATTTTATAGCATTTGGCAGACGTCCTGATCCAGAGCAACTTTTTACCTTATTTATACATCTGAGTAATTCCACGCAAGCACAGCGAGAACATGCAAACTTCACACAGAAAGGCCCCTACCCGGGAATCGAACCCGCTGTGAGGCAACCGTACTAACCACTGAGCCTCCGTGCTGCTATTGCCTAGATACAATACATCTAGTATCACCCGACGTCCTTTCCAGAGTACATTTAGTGTTGCTTGGCTTTACCACACACGTGATGTCGCTTCTCAGTTCATTAACAAGCTCAGGTGAGGTTACCAAAGGTGTCTAAGGAGCATCGTATACAAACAACAGGGTGACACGAGCAGACACGACCTGACGAAGGGAATGTGTATTATAATAATGTCTGTTTTGTTTATATAACCCATTTTAAGCATAAACAGCATCTTTAGAGAAATCCAGATTTACATACGTTATAAAAAATATCTCCATATATAAGATAAAAGAAATATGTCTAACGGGACAGGAACCCAACCCTCGGACGAAGGTAGACTGGGTAGCAACTTTATTGAGATTAAAGATAATTTATTAGCACACACCGGCTAATTAAATGTTATCTAAAGTTGAATTAATGGTATGGCTGTGTATTGACAAGTGTAATCACGACACGATACAATATATCACGATATATCACGATATATCACGATATATCGCAAAATAGAAAAAAAAAATACCACAAATACATGGCAGAAAGCACCTTTATTTTTTTCCGCCATGTTAGCTTCTGAGACAATGGCCGTATGTGTCAGTGCCATCTACAGGAACGGAGGAGGAAGTCGTTTGACATCTACCGAGGGTTTTAATTAAACATAAATCAATTTATATAGGAATTTAAGTATGTATCGATACTAGAGGTTAGAATATGGATGCACTATTGTGGAAAAAATATCACAATAGCTAGTTGTATCGATTCCTACACAGACCTATTCATATTATAAAATATTTAAGTTATAATGAAACACTTATTTTGGTCTTACATTCTAGAAGCAAAAAGTCAATGCCAGTGGGTCATTTCCTCAACCCCCAACACTGTCTCTTCACACCAGTGAGAGAAGATCTCTTAAAGTAAGTGTTTTTTGATGTAGCAAGAAGCAAAATTAGCATCTACAACGCAACACCGGGGTATAACAGAGATCCTTAGATAGATTCCATGTCCAGTAGCAACACTGTGTATCGTCACTTTGTTCTGTACAATACGGCTGTTCACTCTTTAGGTGGACTAATAGTTCAGCTATGTTGTGTATTGTTACACAAATATTTTGTTCAGGTTGTACTCCAATTAGAACACAGCATGTCCTAATGGAGCCCAGGGGTTTTGTGCACAGGGGCATTGTCATGCTGGAACATGTGTTCAGGTCTCATAGCTCTACTGCAGGAATCATCTAATGCTACAACATACAAAGACATCCTGTGTGCTTCGGAATTTGTAGCAACGATTTAGAAAGAAACCACATATTGATCTGGTGTCCAGAAATTTTTGGTAGTATCGTGTATCGTAAGCTTTAAATTTCAGGTCAGACTAAATAAAATGTAATAGATATGAAAATAGGTCGTGGTTTTGTGAACTTAGTAGTATGAATCAATTATGTGCCGTTTTCAAATTGAATCTTTTGAATACATTTTTTACCAGGACAAGTTGCAAGATGAGAGAATAAAGGACTACAGCCCGTTACTACGAGGGGACGAGGAAATGCAGAAGATTAAAAAAACCTCAAAGGCAACACAGGTTTGAGTTTCATGCTGACTGATAATGTTATTAGGCGAAGTGGTAGATAAGTGGTTACGGTGTTGGACTGCTAATTGGAAGATTGTGGGTTTGATTCCCAGCCCCAGCAAGTTACCACTGTTGGGCCCCTGAGAAAGGTCCTTAACCCCCAATTGCTCGGTTATATAAATAAGATGAATGTAAGTCACTCTAAATAAGGGAGTCTGCCGAATGCCTTAAATGTAAATGTTGAGAAAAATAGCAGAGGTCCACCGATTTATTGGTTTGCCGATTAATTGGCGAGATTCTAGGTGATAACCCAGAATTATCACCTAGTTGTTTATTGTTTGGTAATTAATCGGTTATCGTCAATTACTGTCTGGCGGTAAATTCCGAAATATCGGTCGACCTTTTAAAAATAGTATTATAAAAAACAATATATTTTTTTTAAAAAGTATGCCATCAAGTTTTTTATTAATGTTTAATTACTACTGTATTGAGTATTAAAATGTCTATCTGCCCCCAGCCGCATGAAAAAGGTCATTTCATCTCTCCATCTTCATACCATCCATCGTTTACTACAAAACCACAAGGACGGAAGAGTCCAGAGAGGCTGCGCTATTCCCTAAAGCCAGCGCGAAGAGGCTTAGGGGCCATACCAAGACGCTGGCAACACCGATCCAGAAGAGAAAACTACAGTTCAGACGAGGAGTTGAACTCTGATGAGGAGGAGGAAGAAGAAGAAGAAGAGCTTGAGCTCCTGCAAAAAAAGAGGAACAAACATCGGACTGAACCTCCACTAGATGGCAGGAGACACAGGAAACCTCACCACAGAGCTAATAGGTGTGTTATCATATTAGACATATCAGGTCTTTTATGCATTTGCGTGTATTTTATTTGAGTGTTGTTGAACTGATTATATTTCTCCCCTAACAGGTTCACTCAGGAGACTAGGGCAGTTAATGAAGAGGACCATCAAGAGGAAAACAGACGGACTCCACTGACCCCAATTCAAGCCAAGTACTGATTTAGAGCAATTACAGTAATTAGGTTTTTTGAATGTTTGTGTTTAACCCTGGAACATGTTTTTGTTACCTAGACAATGTTCATGGTCTGGTGGACCCACCGCTTTATTGGATTTTTAATCAACACAGCCATTGATGGAACAATGCACTTATAAGTGTCTCCTTTAGCTCACTTACAAGCAATACAGACATCATTTATAGTTAATAATTGCTATTTATCTCATTAAATCATATCAAGTGTTATGGAAAATTTGTTCTGCTTTACGTTCTACATCAAGGGCGTCCAAACTCGGTCCTGGAGGGGCCGGTGTCCTGCAGAGTTTAGCTCCAACTTGCCTACCTGTAAATTTTAAGTCTCCCTAGAAAGATCTTGATTAGTTGGTTTGGATGTGTTTGATTGATTAGGGTTGGAGTTGGACTCCGAGGGACACCGGCCCTCCAGGACAAAGTTTGGACATCCCTGTTCTACATGGAAAATGACCCAAGGCTATAATAGCATAATTTCTTCTACCACAGACCCAAACACTAGAGCAAAAGTGTTTAAATAGCTAATTATGTAATGCACCGAAAAATAAAACTTTTTATTTTTATTTTTTTAAGATTTCAATCAGACTTCCTGTTAATCTCAGTCAAAAGCGTCTGTAGGTGAAAGGGATGGCGTCAGCCAGAACGTGCAAAATCGGCTGCGATTAATCACGGGGTTAGAAGCATCGATCGGCAGAAGGATGGAAAGAGCTGCAGATATTTCCAAAGTGTTTCTCTGATCAATTGGATGTAAAGATGTGGAGCCGTGGCCCAGTTCGGGGCAGATTAGAGTGTGATGCGTACTTGAACCGTCTTCTTGGGTTTGATTTTTCTTTCTTTTTTTTATTTTTTCCCGATCGTCTTGCAGTTCACAGGGACACACGCAAAGCAGAACGGCGAACAAGAAGAACATGACTGATTTCGCTACAGGACTTATGATCGGTAAGATTATGGTTTATAGTTGTGTTCGATTGCTAATGTGGAACTTTTAAAAGCAGTAAAACTTGTAGTAACATTCCTAAAAATGTGATTTCTTTACTTCTGATTCTGTAGGAGCTGCTGAGAGACAGGAATCCGTTCAGAGAAGGAAGGAGCGCTATAGACAGGAGCTGCTGGAGCAAATAGCTGAACAGCACAGAAATAAAAGAAAGTAGGTGCAGTGCAGTGTGTGTGTGTGTGTGTGTGAAGATTTTCAGCATCATTATTCACCTTTAAGAAATTTAGAATTGCATATCCCTTAAAAAAATAATTTTAGCTATGGCTATTAATAAATCACTGGTTTTTTTTGCTTAGTTAATAACCCTAGAATTTGTGTGAGACGTTTTATAACCGATTCAATGAGAATGTTTGTAATTAATGCTATTAGTTTTGATGATTATTATATTTTGCAGAGAAAAAGAGCTTGAATTGAGAGTTGCCGCTACAGGAGCTAAAGACCCAGAGAAAGAGGTGAGGTTTTTTTATTTACTGTAACATAAAATATTCCATCACTAAGATGCGGTGGTAATTTGGGACATATTTGTGATTAGGGGTCGACCGATGTGTGTTTTTTAGGGCCGATACTGATTATTACAGGTCAAGTAGGCCGATAACTGATATTTTGAACCTCAGTGGTGGCTCAGATGGTTAGGATACTGAGTTGTTAGATCTTTGTTAGAGAAGAGATATATATATATATATATATATATATATATATATATATATATATATATATATATATATATATATAGATATATATATATATATATATATATAGATATATAGAGAGAGAGAGAGAGATATATATAGATATTATTTATCGGCAAATTTATTTTAAAGGTGACCGATACCAGTAATAATAAAAAAAAAAAAAAATCTAATATTAGCCAGGCCAATAATCGGTCGACCCTTAAATTCGTAATTCTTACTCATGATTTGTTAAACTGATTAATTATTGTTAAGTGTTAAATGCCGGTTAGTTTAGTAGCTGTAATAATGTTGATGTGGTGCCTGATATCTACCTTGTGATTGTGTTTTTAGCACCGAGAGAAGCAGGTAAATGCGTGGCTCTTTTTTTAACAGTAGATGGCAGCCTTGCTTTGTTTTTTTTTTTTTTTTTTTTTTTTTTTTTTATTGCAACACATTCGTGCAATTACCACTTTTTTTTTCGCTTCAGTTGCTCTTATCTTTTTAATCTTAATGTGATTTTTTTTTTTTTTCCCGGAACCCCATTCTGTTCATTTTTTTAATATATGTAATATTAGATGCCTACTAATACAAGACTTTGTGTTTCAGTCTATGACCATGTACCTGCCTGGTCTCCCACAGCCTGACAGGATTAAGCAGTTTGGTGCTGTTTGGAGGGAACACGGAGGCAGGAGACGGGATGTGCCCTACAAGCCCGGAGAGGAACTAGACACCGTCGTGGCGGACGTAGACAAGAGAATAAAAGAAGTAGAGAAAGCGCCACCTGAGAGACCCCGCGTTGCCTTCCAGTCTCCGATTCTGAAATACAGCACTGCTCTGGGGCACCTAGGGAACACGGCAAGCACCGGAGTCGGGAACAGCGGCGTCAGGGACTTCGGTGAACACGTTCCCAAAGACTTTTCGGGAACTCTCGCAGAAATGGTTGCCCCCAGGTGCATTTTAGAACCCATGTTTTTATACTTTACCCGGCATGGCACAATGCTAGTGCAACTTAATCAGTATTACAATCTAATCGGGTTTGTTTTTGTGGTTTGGTCTGCTTTCAGAGTGGCAAGAGTTGCTCCTCCCCTGGCACCCACCCTCTCCGAGGCATACAGCACGCCATACGACGAAGCCTACTATTACTATGGAGCCAGGAATCCACTAGACCCAAATCCGACCTACTGTAAGTGTGTTTAACTGTTTAACTTATATCCTGATTACAAACATCCAATCCGAATAAAAAAACTCTCCATGTAAACACCTTAATCGGAATAAAAATATTATTGGGTGTTGTTGGAGGTGGAATAAAACTTTCCACGACCTAAAAATTCCGCCATGTATATGACTCGTTCTGGTTACTTTAAGTGTTCGTCCTTTCATGCATTCCTGGTCTTGACATAATTTCCCAAGAAGTTAAAGATGTGGTGTTATTTTTTTATTTTTATTTTTTCTTCCAGAACTCAGGTTTTCGCTTTTTAGAGGGGGGAGGGGCTAAAAATAGCACGTAAAAGCACCCCTTTTTTATGCACCGTCTTTTTATAGACGATTTAAGCAACAGCTACTCACACGTTCGCTTGCTAAAAGAGCAACACAGTGCTAGCGTAACTAGCGTAATTAAGCGATACAGCTCATTTTTACAGGATAAAAAAATAATAAAACTCCAGTTCGGAACAGATCCCATGTAAACCGTCAGCCGCAATACTGCCATCAGAATGATTTCATTTGGAATAACGAAAAAAGTATGAATGTAAATGGAACCTGTTGTTTTAAGTTAAATAAATGTGATATTTTTTCTAGCCTGATTAGTGTAACAATTTTAGTTCCGTTCCTTGATTACTAAAAATATAAAATAAACTAAAAAATTTGGTATTTTTATCTTTACCATTGAATGTATTTCAGCTAGTATGTGGTTATTATGGACACCGGCTCAGCTTTAAATGCTGTGTGTCTGTGTGTGTTAGATGGACCACCAGCAGTGCACCCATCCCCTAATCACCCAGCTGGACCACTTGCAGCTGTCCTTCATCCCCCAACTGGAGTCTTGGCACAGTAGGTGCTCTTTATCCCATCTTCCAATCATCTTCATGTACGTACATTTCATCTTTTTAGCATTTTAATAATCTTTTCAATGAAGATTTACTTCAAATGAAGGCAGGTTTCATTCCCTCCTCTTAAGAACTGACACAACCCCAGCAGGGACCTACGATAACTCAGCAGGTCGTATTTGCTGTAAGCTGCTTGTACAGAAAAGGAGCAGAATGTAATTATTTTAGTGTGTTTATGAGGCATACTGGCTAAAAGAGATAGTGTTCTTTTTAAGTCATGTAGGGTTGTTGTTCTCACCTACATGGTGGCCGCAGATCCTTAAAATATCTTAAATATTTTTCTTAAATACCTTAAATTCACATCGGATAGATTTTAGATGTTTTTGTTTTTTTGTCCCCCGCCGTTGGTTTTTGGGTCATCAGAGATTATTAAGGTAGCAAATGCTAGTTTAATTAAATAATAAAAAGAAATGACGTACACCAGGAGTATGTGTGAGAAAAGATCTATGCATGTGTGTGTATTTTCATCACAAGTTTGTTGTTCTGGTGGTTGAATTTGATATAATTTGATGTACTTGGTAGACACCCTGACATGGGGTCTGCTGTAGTGTTGGTTGTTGCTAGTATGTAACATCTCGTGCTAACTATATATAGTGTCTCACTCGTCCACCATGTCGGTTAAGTTAGACATGAGTTTGGTGATACTCCCTCTGTTCTGTGTCCTATAAATAAATGCAATTTTCCAATTTTTCTATAGACCAGCTCCACAGCATGGAATTTCATCTTTAGGAATTGGAATCAGATCAAATTCTGACAGAAACCAACATCCCAAGGATCATACCTTAAGCTACAAGGACGCACTCAAGCAACAGGTAAAATATAACCTAAGCAAGCATCCGAACTTAACTGCAGGCTCAGCAAATAAGTCCTAAAACAACTGGGAACTCGCTTTTATTTTTAACATCGTAAAATTGCAGGGCTCGAAAAATTGTTCCATTTCTGGTAGCCCTTCAGGCCGGAACCTGAAATGAATTGAAGTAGTCCGAATAAAGAAAGAACTTATTTTTAATAAAATAAGGAGACAAAACATGAATAACGCTAAAGGAGACAAAACATAAGTTAAAAACATTTTTAAAACACAATTACAATCATTAATACAAATATTCGGTTCTAATTTAACATTCTAATCCAGAAATCAGCGATTTTTGCAATTCTCTCCACTGTACAGGTGCAAATTTACATTTAGAGCATTTGGCAGGCACCCTTATTCAAAGCAACGTACATTTATCCCTTATTTTTATTTATTTTTATTTCCCTTGCTTGGTGCTGCTGGGAATCGAACCCCCGGTCTTTCTAGTATCAGTCCAACACCTCAACCAATGAGTCAGCATTGTACTATTCAATATATTTTTCCTTCCTATAAGATATCCTGACAGGCAGTAGCAGTGGAGATACATTTTGGTAGCCCAACTGGAAGACACAATTTTGCAATTGTAGTGTAGTGTAATGTAGTACTAAAATCTTGTTGGAGTACTGTTAAGTCTCTGGCGTGAATATAATACTAAAGTTAAAATCTGAAGTCGTCATAAAACTTTAACGTTTATTTCCTGCCACAGATTGAAGAGCGTCAGGAAAGGAGGAGACGAGAGAGGGAGGAAAGGGATAGGTACGAGGCTAAACTGGAGGCAGAGATGAAAGCCTATGAGCCGTGGGGAAGAGGAGGCGCTGGAGCTCCACTCAGGGATGACCAAGGAAACCTCATCAGTAAGACTAAATTTATTCATTCAATAAGGAATTAATTTTTTACTCGTTTTTCTGTTTCCTGATGTTTCTCTATGTACGTTTTGTTTTGTTTTTTAACTTTGTCTATTTCTAGGTGATCTAAAGCGTATGCACAGATCTAACGAGGAGGCGTACGTGAACCCAGAATCACGGAGCAGAAAAGTCGTGACGTCAGTAAATTGGACTGGAACTACACCACGGGCCGAGGATAAGGAATGTTCTCAACACATATCAGCAGATAACAAAGGTGTGTATGTGTAAGAGCTAAAGGCAAAAGGGGTTCTGGGGCAGCTAAAAACAGCTAGTGATAAAGAAATCTTAAACATTATATAGTAGGGCTGCACAATATTTAGCGGTCAGATCAATTATCGGACGATACGGTTGAAAGTGAAGTAATTTTTATTGCTTGGATGAAATGAATGAAATCCGATAACTAGATCAGATAAAATACACTTGCTTATCCACTTTGTTTAATGCCACATAGTGGGTTTCTGCCCAGTGTTTACATATTCGGTAGGTTCCCGCCCGGTGTTGCTAGATTGGGTGGGTTCCTGCCAAGTTTTGCCAGATTTGGTGGATTCCCATCCGGTGCTGCAGATTGGTGGGTTCCTGCCCAGATTGATGGGTTCCTGCAAATTGTTGCCCTATTGGTGGGTTCCTGCCCAGTGTTGCCAAGTTGGTGGGTTCCTGCCTGGGTGGGTTGTTGCCAGATTGGTGGGTTTCCAAACAGTTTTGCCAGATTGGTGGGTTTCCGACCAGTGTTGCCAGATTGGATGGGTTCCCATCTCATTTAATTGTACTTCTTCTATTGATCAAGATTTTCTTTTATAGTCTAAATTATATTTAAAAGAAAATGAGTTCTATAGAACTTGAATTTTACATCCAGTGAAATTTTCCTTCCTTCCCACAGTGTCCTCCTTCACCCGGCCCTCACCACACGCGCGTGGAAACGTGTTCAGCGAACTCCCGACGCCGCAGCAGCTCCGCGAGCAAGAGAAATACAAGGAAAGTCTGAAACAGCAGGTATAACGCCGTTTCCTTATCAGCCGTAAACCGTACGCTTCTGACGCTGCCTCTGATAAATCTGACATGGAATTCATGAAATAACAGATCGAGGAGAAGCGGAGGATAGAGGCGGAGAGGAGAGAGAGGCTGAGACTGGAGGAGGAGAAGGAGGAGAAGAAGCTGGCTGAAGAGAGAGCGCAATTACAGAGGCAGTTCGAGGAGGAGCAGGAAAAGGAAAGACGCAAAGAAATGGAGGTGTTTATCTATCGTCGTGTTTCTCCCACAAACACCTGAGATTATTTACTAATAAAATAAAGGCATCGTTAACCCGTCGCATGTAATGATGGTGTTGTACCTCAAGTCTTAAGTTTGGGCCCTCTTAATCTTTACAGCAAAGCGCTAAAAACCAAGAGATGATCCGGCAGGCTGAGGAGAGAAGCAGAGAGGCAGAAAAGAAGAGGAAACTGGAGGAAGAGAAGGCAAACGAGGCATTAAAGCAGCAGTACGAGCAGGAAAGACAAGCCCGATTAATCCAGGTCAGTGGAATCGTTCGCTAGTTGAGTGGAATAGTTTTTTTAATCTTCCGGTAGGTCTGTGGTTGTGCTGATGGTGCCGAATGTTTTGTGAACCCAAAGGAAACCAGGACTAATTCCCCACCCATCCCTACAATACAAAAGAGAATGGGACACCGGATTTCTCCCAGGCCGCCTTCAATGGAGAGCCAGCGGTCAACTACAGCGTCCTCTGTAAGTCATCGAGATACACATTTACATCCTTTTAATAGACCCAAATTCAAGAAGTGGTAGCTTACTGGTTAAGGTGTTGGACTGCTGACCAAACAATCATGGGTTTTATTCCCAGCACCACCAATACTGGATAAATAAGATGAATGTGAGTTGCATCCAAAAACGTTTTAGGTCTCATCACTCATCAAACGAATCAAATGCGCTTGCTGTCAGATTTGGGCGCTACAGTTGTTCGCTGGTCATATGTTAATTAGGGGAAGTGGTGGCTGAAAGGTCTGAAAGGCTACCAAGAAATGAAAAATGTCAAGTTCTGTTACTTTTTGATCCGATGGGATTTTGTCATAAAACCACGTAAAAAAAAAACAAGCTAGAATCTGTGTCGTGTGTGTGTGTGTGTGTGTTCTCCAACAGGTTCGGTCTATTCCCACACCCCAGTCCCCACCCGTTCCTGCGCGAAAGAACCAGATCAGAGCTGCAGGTAATTGGCAATAACTTCTACTCAAAAAAGCACATTGTATAATTGAACGTCGTTCTTGGAGTTACTTTTATTTAGCTACAGTGACGGGACGTTCTGTGGACTGTGAAATGAACGTGTGTTTTAGAGGAACAGCAGGACGTGATCAAGAAGTTATCGTTTATGCGTCGACACCTGAGAAACGAGCAGCAGCGGCTCGAGGGGCAACTACTACAGTCAGACAGAGAGGATACACAAACCCCGGGAAAAAACAGGTAACGCCTACTGACCAGTTGTTGCTAATGTGTGTGTGTGTGTGTGTGTGTGTGCTGTGATATCCTGCTAAATGCTCACAGAAGCTTAAACTAACACAGTGTGTAATCCTCCTCACAGTGACTGCGAATCTCTCTGTACTGTGTGAACTGCATTACAGTGTGAGCTATAATTATAATGTAACTGTGTGTGTGTGTGTGTGTGTGTGTGTTTGGGGTGGTGGTTTAGAGAGCTACCTCTAGTCAACGCCTTTGACATGGCCAGATTGCGAATGCAGATGCCTGATAAAAGACCACCGGTAAACATCAGAGCGCTGAACACGCAGATCATGCAGGAGTTCAACCAGCTGAAATACAGAGGTAAAATAACACACACACACGCACAGACACAGACACAGACACACACACACACTGCTTCTTATGTTTGTGAGGATAAACGTGTGTGTGTGTGTTCTCAGTCCAGTAAAGAAAAAATTAATAGAGTAGCTGTAGATAGATGGACACATGGACGGACGGATAGACACAGATTGACAGACAAATGGACGGACGGACAGATAAAAACAGACGGACGGATAGACAGACAGAAACAGAGGGACAGACGGATGAATAGATGTGTTCTTTTTTTTTTCCTTGCATGGACAGTTGTAAAAACCGCTTCCCCTTTATGTTGTACTGGGTTTTTTTTTCCTCAGACAGCGAATCCCGTGGGGAAGTGAGACAGGCGTATCCCGAACCCCCCACTGACCAGACCAGTCTGGAAATCCAGCAGCAGCTTCTGCTCCGAGAGCAACAACGGACACTCAACCACATGCACAGGGCCAGAGCCGTCGGTCGGACACGCAAACACACACACACACGCAAACCACCCAAATTATTAGGGGAAGGGATGAGTGGATAGAAAACATCTGGTCGGCTTTAGATTTAATTTAATTAGCGTTTTAGCGCACACACACACACACACACACACACACCCATGTGTGTGTATATAAACACACACACAAACACTATTAATCTGATGAAAGGCTTTCCGTTCTTAAGCGACGTCATTTATATTTACAACATTTGGCAGATGACTTGCATTTATCTCTTTTATACCACTAAGCAGTTAGGGGTTAAGGGCCTCACTCAGGGGCCCAGCAGTAGTAACTCGGTGGTACTGGGACTTAAACCTACAACCTCCTGGTTTTGGAGTCCACCACCTTCACCTCTGAGCCACCATGTAATCTTTGTTTGAGTACACCGTTGATTAGTTTCCTCGTTTTGGTGCTTTAAGGCGCCGTGAATTAAGTCGAGTAAATCTTTGAATAAACGCGCGCACGCACACACACACACACTTTGTACTGACTTCTCTCTCTTATAATAGATTACTTTGACCTGTCGTCCCCCATGAAGCCTGTTCCTCATCCGGTGAGTGAGAGCACACACACACACACACACACACACACGCTTTCAGAATAACGGCACACAGTTTAATGAGCCCACATTCCTGTCGCTGTGTTTGTATCTGCAGAGGGACGGCTGTGTGGACGAGACTGGGAGAAACTCACTGCTGGAGTCTGAGAGTGCTTTTATTGGTGAGCGTAAAATGAAGCAGTTTGTTTAACGTTGATTGAACGTTATTTTAGAGTTACTTTATGGTGGTGTTCGATGAAATTTCTCAAAATAATAATAATACATTGTTCTACGAAAGTTTTTTCTCCACACAGGAATGTATAGTAACTAAACTGTTAGTAAAGTTGTAAGAACGTTGTATAAACATTATTTTATAAACGTTTTGTCCTAACATTTAGACAACTTTTATAGTTATAGTTCCCTTGTGGGAAATGTTACTTGTTAGCTGTGTGTGTGTGCGTGTGTTTAGTGTTGATTAATATTGTCCTTGTTGCTGTGCAGATGCTAACGGTTATTCCTTAGCAATAACACCGCACCCTGATCGTATGTCCGCCCGAGAGAGAAGACGACGTGCCAGACGGACGGACCATCCCGACGTAAGTGTCTCAGCTTAGAGTGAGACTCGCAAAAAAAACCTGCCAAATTTCCACCCAAAAACAACTTTGACTTCCACAGATTCCGTCTCTGGGTTCAGCGAACAGCTTCCAGCTGGAGAGAGTGCGAGAACGGAACCAGCGCAGGATGAGAGCGTTAGACGACATGAGCGAGAAGAACCGGAGATCAGGTAAGAAAGAAATGGGAGACTTTGAGAAGAGGTGAACATGGTAGCACAGTGCTTAAGGTGTTACAACTGCTAATTGGGAAGATTAGGGTTTGATTCCCAGCACCACCAAGTTACCACTGCTGGGCCCCTAACTAGGGGCTCTGGATAAGGGTGTCAGCTGGATTACCCCTAAGATTACATCACCACCACATTCCGTTGCTGCTCTATATCTTAGAAAAGTGTGTTAAACCTTCATATGTTAAATACTACCACCACCATATTTGTCCTTCCTCTCCAGAAACAGTATCTGCTGATGAAGACGACGACCTTTGGCAGCAGACGCCATCTCCACACTCTGCTCGCCGTGGATCCACCACAACAGTCGCCACAGAATCCTGGCTCCGTCCTGGTACCACAGAGACGCTAAAGAAGCTGATGGCAGATCGGAGGCCGTCCAGCCGCAGCCTGCAGAGGGACGAATGGGACACGCTGTCCGCTTATCACACCTAGTGCATTTTTTTTTTTTGATTAAAGAGTGTGACGGGCGAGGGAGGAGTTCACAGGTCGGGTGTGTTCGGCTGTCGTGAAGCAGTCAAACAGGCCACACGGGGATGAAGATCTAGAGGAGTGTTTGTGTGTATCTGAACCTCCTGTCAGTCAGCAGTGTGAGAGACGTTACAGTATTTTTGTTTGTATAATATAATAGAGATATTTGTAAATTTCGGTATTTTAAATAATAAATTATTTTCCGAGTCTTTGGTCTAAGATCGTCTATTAATTAGAACTAAAATAAACAATTGAATATTTGCAATATTCACTAAATTATGTTAATTTCTGCCTGTTCTAACTGATAACCTTAAAGAACCCAATTCAGATTTTACTCATTTGCTGCAAATATTTTAGTCACCGCCTTCATATGGAAGCCCATTT